>JBAMHV010000013.1:8150544-8177525 GCA_037177535.1 Pseudomugil gertrudae
TTTTTAATCAGCCAAAAAGAGCTCATGTCACTCCACTGCTAATCAAGCTCCACTGGCTTCCAGTTGCAGCACGTATCAAATTCAAAGCTTTGCTTCTGACCTACAAAACACTAACTCAAACAGCTCCTGTCTACTTTGACTCGTTGATCCAGAGCTACACTCCCTCTCGACAGTTACGCTCAACCAGTGAAAGACGCCTTATGCTACCAGTCTTACGTGGGGCTAAATCACTATCCAGACTCTTCTCCTCTGGTGGTCCTCAGTGGTGGATTGAACTGCCAAACTCTGTCCGATCTGCAGAGTTTAAGAACAAGCTAAAGACTCAGCTGTTCAAGGTGCATTTCAACACTTAGCTTAACTCTTCTATTTGATTTAGATCTATCTAGCTCTTAGCCACACATCAGCGCTGATTATATCGGGAAACAAATAGAAAATATATACACTAAAAAAAAGTCTCTAGCACTTCAGGACAACGTCTTTGTCCTACAGGACAATAACTGTGTCCAACCGGACTTGCAGCAGTCTGATACTTATCTATGCTGTTCCTCGTTGTTTGATTTCATGCTTGTGTTGTTTTATTCTCTGATATACGTTGCTTTAGATAAAAGCATTTGCTAAATGCCTGTAGAATAGAATAGAAAAGAATAGAATAGAATAGAATAGAATAGAATATTTCAAATAACTGATCCACTAAATTCAGAACAAAATGGGTTTCAGTAAAACATTGTTTTGCAGAAATAGCAGGCTTTTGTCTGTGAATGCCTATGTCAAATTTAATTACATATATTTAATAGTTTTTTGTTTGTCTTTCAATTTTAGGTAAAAATGTCAAATTAATCACTTGACTTCTATTAAAAAATGTAGCATGCTGTGTGATTATATTTTTGGAAAATCTATTAGCTTAATATAGCTATTTGATTGAAATATAATTACTTTTATTTAAGATTAAGCACCAAACTCACCATATAAATAAAAGGCATATGCATATGACATACCTAATCCTCATGAACTGATCTATTCTGTTTTTATCAGGCCGTTACCTAAGTTGCTATTGCAGGGAAAACTATTATCCTCTTGCTGTTGTTATATCTAATGCTGTAACAGCAGCAAAATTGGGAATGATGGAGGTCTGGAATTACATATGAAGAAAATGATGTTTTCCCTGCATGATTTCCAAATCCCAGCACAATAATTCAGTCATCATGCTTCTTCTGTCTGCATGCCAATGGTCAGAGTGGATTAAATCTGTCTTAACAGTATTCTTTTCAGCAGGAGAACTAGGCAAGTGAGAGCCCAAGGGCTTAAAAGCTAATTTAATGAAGGTGTATGGTACAAAAATCTTTACTTATATTCATATGTCAACATTATTTGCAGCACTGAAAAAGACCATCAGAACAGAGACACAGTGGGAAAGATGGAGTAAAAGAGAAACTGTGGCCTTCCTGTCAATGTCTCAAACAAAGTGCAGATCTGGACCGTTTCTCCAATCTGCACATTGTCCTTCAGTTCCACAGGGCTTAAAATATGGAATAAAAAGCTTTGTGCTTATGTGCACCTCTTTTGTTTCAAGTAATTAACACTTGAAATTATTGATATTAAATATAAGAAAAGCAGAAGGAACAGGGTTCCAACAGAAGGAAAAAGACAAGTATAGATTAAAAGCTTTAGTCTTTTTTTCCCATATTTGACCCATGTCGCACCACAAATGAGGCACAACTGAGCTTGTGTAAGTGGGATATTTGTAGAAAGACCTTTTCTAACTGGATCCAGGGATCATAGATTTCTTGCTGCTTTCAGTCTGCTGCCTCTCTAAGACATCTCTGCAGCCTTGAATAGGACTTTTCTCTTCATATGTCTCAAGAAAAAAGTGTGAAGCAGTTAGAGGCAAGGAGACTGTGTCCACATTCAACCATTTATGCTCTATGTAATAGTCTGTAATTGTTTTACACACTGAGTTCTGACATCCTCAAGGCAACTCCTGGAATAGCTTTCTTTCCATTTTCTGTTCTATGTGCAGTCTTTGCACAACTAATAAGCAGATCCTCGGCACTTAAAGGACTAGCTTAATTACTGGTTCTTGGCTGACCTTGCTGTCTGAACTTAGCTTTAGAGCATAAATTGTGTCTCATCAATTTCTATGTTAATGAACACTGGAGGCATTTGGAAGTACAGGGAGGGGACAGTTGTTTTTGAACAAAGTTGATGTTCCCATAGAGGACGTATGTGATGACAACATTGTTAAGAAACCTTCTGTTAAAAAGATATTAAATCACATATGATTATAAATGGCCTCAATTGATTGGTGTCACATTAGAAAATAATTTAAGAATAACACACTAAATGACAGACTCTTTGCAGAATGCAGGAATGGTCCTATCATTAAACTATAATATTTACTCTAGGTAAAAAACTCTTGTGTGTTTGCTGTCAGGCTCATTTCCATTGTGTTTCTTTCTCTGCTCTTATGTATTTATCATTTAAAGCTCTTCTAAACATTACAGTATTTGATCTGTGAGAAAGTTGGAATGTGTACAGCAAGTCCAGAAAGTTCAGAAGGTCCACAAGGCAAGGCAAGTTTATTTATATAGCGCCTTTCATGTACAGGATAGCTCAAAGCGCTTTACATTGAACAAGAAGTATATGTTTGACAAAATATGCTCACAAAGGAGAAAACAATCATATTTATGGAACTAAAATCTGTACTTTTCTCTAACAGAATCATTTTTGAAAGTCTATTTTTAATTTTTCTGTTGTCTAATTTTGATTCACAGTTTTTGGTTGCATCTTGTTTTGATCTTTGATCATGTTTGGTACTTTGCTCCTTGTATTCGGTCATCCTTTTTACTGTGTATAGTCAAAAACCTATTGAGTATTAGATTAATACTGACTAATAGACTATTTTGCATCCACCATGTGCTCATATTTACTAATGCGGTATTTTTGGTCATTGTTTGCTTTACTGACCAGCTTCCAATCCTTTGATCTATGTTGCTCTCTTAGTTTTGCATCTGTTTTTTGCATTTCTGGTGATGCTGAAGATGCTCTGAGAGGATGCTTCAAGGCTACAGACTGTAATGTCCTCTGTGAACCTCATGACGATGACATCAACACCTTTACTGAGAGTGTGACAGATTATATAAACTTCTGTGTGGACAGCATCATTTCAAAAAAGTACAGTGAGGTGCTTTCCCAGTACCAAACCCTGGATCAGCAGTGCCCTGAAAAAGTGGTTGTAAGTTTGAATTTACCTCTGGGATTATTAAAGTATTTTTTATTCATTCAGATTGACTATATGTTTAATATAGTGAGTCATTTTCTTAACTGACTTAATCCAATCAAGGGTTTGCAGGAAAGCTGGAGCCTATCCCAGCAAGAGGCGGGGGACACCCTGGACAGGTCACCAGTCCATCACAGGGCCAACACAGAGAGACAGACAACCATTCAGACTCACATTCATTCCTATAGAGAATTTAGACTAATTAACGTGCATATCTTTGGACTGTGGGAGGAAGCCAGAGTACCCAGAGAGAACCCACATGGGGAGAAGATGCAAACTCCACACAGAAAGGCCACTGTTTGGACCGCCCCAAGCCAAAACTCAAACCAGCAATCTTCTACTGTGCTACTGTGCCACCATGCAATCCTACATTTGCTACAGGATTAGAATTTTAGTTTCTACCAACATCTTCCTTGTGTAGCGTGCATTGTGGACTTAATTTTGTCTTTCACTGTTTTGATTAAATAAAACTTGTTTGGATTGTTTCACTACAGTTGTCAGAACACCTCCTATCATTGAAAACATTATTGTAAATTTATGAAATGTTTCAAATGCAATCTGCATATTTCAATGTGACTCTTTCTTCCTGTGATATCTTTGTCAAATTTATAGAAACTGCCAATTATCAGAAAGCGTGGCCAAAATTGATATGTTACTTTCTCTTTCCGTACTTCTGTTATTGTTGCAGAGGAAGATGTCATGCACGTGAAAGGTAGTTACCATGGTAACTAGATAGCAGTTTGTCAATTCAATTTAATTCAATACAATTCCATTCAAATCAGCTCCTTTGTCCCAGAGTGAAAGGGAACAGGGATATGGGACAAAAACTGAACATGGAACATCCAAAACAAACATAATCAATAGAAATTTTGTGACAAATAGCTCAAAGGGCAGTAGGTCAGTAATAAAGTAGTATCTGGGGGAAGGACCATGTTGGGGTTAGGGAACGGTCAGAGAACTTCCCCTTACAGTACATTCTAGAAAAACATGCAGATAACTCTAGAAAAACTCAACTTTCTTTTTCACTGATTCATTATGTTTTCAGAGGCAGCTGGGGAATTCCTTCTCTGTATTCAACCTATCACGAGAGTAGGCTGCGAGTTTCTGACAAATTCCAGGAAGCAGTGTGTGTGTGTGTGTGTGTGTGTGTGTGTGTGTGTGTGTGTGTGTGTGTGTGGGGGGGGGGGGTTTTTTACGGGCTTTTCTCCCCCCCCCCCCACCCCCCCCCCCCCCCCCCCCTCCCCCCCCCCCCTCCCCCCTCCCACCCCCCCTGTTTAAGGGCTTTGCTCAGCTGTCCAAAGTGCCCACCTCTCGAACCACTAGCCCAGCATCCCTACATTCTCAGTTTCATGATTAGATTTCCACCTACAATTCATGTAATCCTGACAGAAAATTAAATGAGAATTTGGTTAAAAAGGGAAAAAAGTTTGTATTTGCTAACAGAAACACTATAAAGGAAAATTACTAAACACTACGGCTCAGGAGCCAGCACAGTATTCCAGTTCCTATGGGGAATATCTTGAATCTTGACATGAATCTTGAATCATGAATTCCAAAAATATTGTTTATTTATTTTATGAATAGCATAAAAAACACAAAATGATATATATGAGTGTGTGAATACTGTACTCACTAGTGGTTAACCAGAAGAAAACAGTATTTGTCAAAGCCATAGACAAGGAAAGAAAACGGACAGATGTCTGCAGAAAACATTCACATGCAAAGTGAAAAGTATAGCATCTAAATATACACAAACAAGTTGATGGAAGCACAACTAAATAATTTATCCAAATATCTTCTACGGTGAACATTTCCGTGGGGACCTTCAAGGTCGCTTGGTCACTTATGTTAACAGCTTAACCCTCTTTTTTAAAATACAGGCTCAAAAATAAGTGCCGGAAAAATAAACATACTTTGGATATCAGACCAAAAAAAAAATAACTGACATTTTTTGTCTTTAAAGAAAATGTAATGGTTATGTTTACATATTCGCATCATGGCTATTCACGGAAAATAATCTCAAAAGTAAAACACAGATGAAATGTCCTACAAGACGTTCAACAGCGCACTAAAACTGCTAAATGCTAAAGCAGAAGCATTAATTAGGAGATGAATTAAGCATCAAGGATCTGCTGATTCCAGTGTGTCCCAACAGCATGCACAGTGCTCTGCTTACACAATCTAACTTTTATCAACATGAAGGAAAATGAGTCGGGATTAAATTTGAGTGTCTGAGACAACTAAGTGTTAATGACAATGCATGATACCAACCTCACGCATTCCAATTAAAGAAAAGAAGAACACTACTTAGTTAAAATGATTTTTCTCTTCTGTATGCATAATTCTACACAACATATCTATTTGTATCTGTATTAAAGTTGAGCCTTATCTATTTATTTTTGACACCGCATTGCTCACGTGTTCACTGCAAACATCCTGCATGATAAGCAGAGAGCACGTGTTTATACCTGTAATATTTTACTTTGCTGTAAGATTTCTACTTCTATCTCATTCCGTTCAGTTGCTCAGCCTTTCCATGTATTCTTGTGGATGGAAAATGCTGATCCTGCTCCAGGCTTCTGATTAAAAGGAAAAGCCTCAACTGGGAATCATCTGGAATGCTCCCATGACGGCTCCGGATGCAAGCTCTTGATTGGCTGCTTGATGTATAATTCAGATAAGATGGGAGATCTTAATGAGACTGACTAATGATGTTGACACGTGTCTCAGAGTTAAAGGAAATGAGGAATGCCTGCAAACCCACTCCAACTGAGAAGTTAATTTAGAAAGACAACATTTGGATGCCAAATCAATCTCTCATCAAGGTCAAAATATTAAAAGATGGTTACCACACTCGTGTAGGATCAAACTGTTAGTCCTGTTATGCAAAGATGTGATTTTATTGTCAGACTAATTAATAGATGCAGATTTCTGTTGGATAAATAGTAAACTTTATTATTATTAAACCTTTTTTTAAAATCTAATTTTCATCCCAAACTTTTTTTTTCAAATGAGGTTTTTACATCAACACTTTGCTTTTTTAACATAAGTTTCTGGATATTTTTTTTTATGTTGGACATGCGCGATGCTACACTTGATGCATGCACGTGATCATTTGCACATTTTATAGTGTTTTTTTTAACTGTACCTATGACTAACTCTGGTTTGCCTATGAATATACAGCTTCACAAAGCTCAGTCTTCTATTGGTCTACGGCCTGTAATAAGTTTTTTATATTATAACCTACAGAGTATTTCTGCACATTTTCATTGTTGCATCATTTTAAAAGAAATAATCAGTAATATTTTGACTACACATTCATTTTTTTTGTTTAATTTGTTTTTATTGTATGTAAACTTAAAAATAAAGAACCATAATTTCTCTCTTTTAATTGTTGTATTCTCTTGCATTGCGTTGGATGATTTTCTACAGCACTTTGTCCAACTATAGTTGTTTTAAAGTGCTCTATAAATAAAGCTGAGTTGAAACTATTCTCCCCTATGTTTCACAGGACCTTGGTTTTATTTATTCTTTCTAACGGTTTTGCAATAATTTAGTTAATGGTTTGTGGGAGAGGTTCAGAAGAAGAAATGTACTTCCATGTTTAAATATTTAGCATTGCTCATAAATTGGAGGAGCTTAAAGCTCTGAATGTTTTGCGAGTACTATTACACTTACTTATCAAAAAGCTCTCCGCACAAAGTTTAGCAGCAACTCTGAAGAAAAACTCAGTTTACCCAAAAGCTCCTGTTTATTTAATTATTTTAAATTCAGCTGTTCACCAGAAACTTGCAGGACTGTGGGTCTTGAAGGCAGAGGAGTCCTGACACAAGCAATTATCCACATGATCAAGTCACATTTGAATTGATCATCAGTTTCATACACTTCAACTAGACCGTCTACATAAAAGGTAATGGAACTCTGAGATTGATGGAGATGCCGTTTTGATCAAGAAACTGAGTGAAATGTCCAAAATAATAATAACACGAGTCCAAACAAATAAACATCCAAGACACAATAACTGTCTCATTTGATTAAGCAATTTATTTTTCTATAGACACATATGTACATACAAACAGTAGGATCAGTTACAGAGAGACGAATTTACTCCCGAAGCAAGGTACTGAAAAATAAATTCACACTGTACAGATGATGCCTCTAAGGGACTGGAAACAATATTCTCACTCCTGCTCTCGTGTACTGCTTTTATTTCATTTGTTTCTTTGGCTGTTTTGACTTTTTTTATGCTGGCACAGATGTGCTTACCAGATGAGCCGGGCAAATGGCTTCATCTCTACAATTACAAGAAGGTCATGACCCGCTGTCACGGCAACCGCTTGGCATCCATTTGGAAACTGCTTGGCACCCAAAACCTGCAGATTTCATAAACCTGCAATTAGACGTAGGGCATGTATCAGTCAGCTCACTCTGTGAAACATCTGCTGGTCTGTGTGTGTAGTTGTGGGTGTGCAGTGTGTGTTTCCTCTAAAAATATCCTGAAAAAGCTGTGGAAGTAAAGGTATTGTCATGTTTGCAAAAATATCAATTGTCTTTTTAATTTTCAAGGTTTTCCTCTAAAAGTAATTTTCCTTTTCAGCTGTGATGTTTTGCTTAAAGCTGCCTGCTCAACAGAAGGTTCTCTTCAGCTGCAAGCAAGGGGTAAGTTTGCACAAAAAAGTGTTTCAGCACCCTTCAGCTTCTCGTTTTATGATCTGAAACTTAGCTGTTACGGTTTTGTCTCTCGGCAGATGTTCTCTGCCACACTGCTGCCGATCTGAGGAGAAAAAAACATGAATGCGAGATTAAATGAGAGATGCCTTTTACGGAGGTGAAGCAGGTAGATAAGACTAATGCAATGTTCCTGATGGACACATTGTATTGCAGTAATCCACGCTGACTGGCTTACCTCAATGGAAGAAAACATATAAAAGCCACAAAACATATTCACATTTTTTGTGCTTACAATACATTAACATTGGAATCAGTTTCCATTGTTTATTACACAGGAGAGCAGGAAGAGTTTATGCATTTCATGCTGCTTGAATAAATGAACAATATCATTGTTCTCTGGGTTTTCCAGCTGTTTAATGATGACTATGCCAGGGAATGGATTCTATCAGGGATTTTTCTTGTGTGTGTGAGAGTGCGTGTGTGATCTTGCAGGAATAAAGTGAGCATGATAGATTTGTGATGCAGAGTTTAGTGTATCGGTTGGCTGGGTCAGGAGCAGAGACAGCCAATGAGAGAGCGAGAGAGGGAGAGAGAGAGAGAGAGAGAGAGAGAGAGAGAGAGAGAGAAGCAGAGACTTCAGGCTTTCTGGTAGTGCACCCCCTCTTTTTGGAGGAGAGGAAGTGAGGAGATGGAAGCAGGATGTGAACTGTCCTACACAACGCTCCTGGCTCATTTTGTAGAAGATGGCTTTAATAACATGCAGATGATCGATAATGTACTCAGCAATCTTTCTGTCTTCTCCACTGTAGTTTCTTTTATGCGTTGTGATGACAATGATGCTGCATGATTGTAGTTGAACAGAAAATGCGAAGGATTAAATTAAGTTACTCTCGACCTTATATGGATGAAATATGGCAACCAATGAGTAACATAACCCCCCCTATTAGTTGTGAGCAATCCAAAACTGTGGCACAAACATTCATCCATTTTCTACCGCTCTACCGCAGAGAACGACCTAGACAAGTTACCAGTCTATCACAAGGCCTGTGGCACAACATTAATTTACTAATTCCGTGTCTGCATTTGTTTTTTTTTACTTTGCTATTAAACTCTGTATGCAATTTAAACTGAACAATCATTGTTTCTTTTTCTGTCTGCATTTAATGGTCAAATCTTTTTCCAGTCCATGTAGGGAAGTGGGATAAGATTCTCCAAAGTAAAGTTGGTGTCTTTTGATGGTATGGAAATATTCTATATGGAGCTGTAACTGTTCTGTCAAAGATGCCACAGTGCAGTGATACTGAGCAGACAAATACTGGACAATGTTGCAGCAGAAGGAGTTGAAGAGATAGAAGTGTGAGAGTCGGGTGCAGTGCTATCTTCCAGCAGTTTCTATGGCATCTGTCATTCATTTATTGGTGAGTGAGTGAGTGAGTGAGTGAGTGAGTGAGTGAGTGAGTGAGTGAGTGAGTGAGTGAGTGAGTGAGTGAGTGAGTTTTTCTAGAGAAAATGAAGAGGAGGATTTATGTCATAGCAGTCAGCCTCTATATTTTCTGCAGGCGGAATGATGGTCAGGTACCTACTCATGCTCTGAAAGAAAATCTGTGGAGGCAGATACATCTGTGACGAGTTTCCTGAGCCCTGAGCAAGTACAGTTATACAAGACGGCTCACTACTTTCCCATATAGGTTTTAGTAGCCACAGATCCTGATAATGTTTGACATCGTGGGGTTAATATACTCAAAGCCAGAAATGCTGACGTACATTGTAAAAGAAGCAACATACAAGACTAAATAAATATAGTATATCTCAATCACATGTTCAGGCAACATAATTGTTTGAACATTTTCACAGCTTTTTGTTAATAATACAAACAGCTCCAGCTGTGGGATAACTTTATTCCAAAAGGACATTTCCCATCATAAGGTTGTTTGCTGATGTTGATACTAGGCACTGTTAATATTCTTATTTCCAAATTATTGACAGTGTTATCTATCTTCATCAGAATCTGATATGTTGAAGGGCACTTGTTATTATATACCATTTTCATCATCACGCTTCCATTAGTCAGTTTTCATTCACTAACAAAGAAAACGTGTAGTGTCAAAGGATAGCAGTAATAACCGGTACAAAACAAACACAAAAAACTGTGATGAACATCTACAACAACAGTCAAACATGCATCAGTTTTGTTGCACATTAGCTAAATATTTAGGCAATTTTGAACTTGTATCTTCTAAATGAGAATAAAAAATGTGTCTCCTTGATCACCAGAGAATACCTCACTAATAGAAATACTCAAATGAAAAGTAACAATGATTCTTCCATCAGATGACAGAAACAGATTCACACCATGTCAGCAAACTTAGAAGCATAAACAGATAGGTTGGAGTTCAGAGTTTTCTTTAATCATCTGTAGGCTTTACTCATTTAAACTGCAATTTATTGGACCTGAAATAAATATAATATAAATAATGATTTTATGTTTAAATGATTTTTTTACATCTTCAGTGTAAATGCAGCAGCCTTAGTGCAAATCACTGAATGATCACTAAAACTGAAAATATGCCCATCTAAGAAGTGATAAGCAGGGAAAATATCAAGAATCCTACAGGATACAAGAATCAATGTGAAATGTCTCTGAAGTAACAAAGCTCCATGCAAAAGGGTTCTCACAGAAAAGAGTTGTTTTATTTGTAATCCAGGCTTTTCTTCAACATCGTCATGGAACAGATTTGCATAATCCCTGTGACTGCTTTGTCAGATTTTAGATACAGAAGTGTGTATGTCTTTAATTGTAACCAAACAAGTAACCAACCAGAGTGATAAGAAGGTTTAGGATGTAAGGCATAAAGAAACAGTGTACAGCCTTTCACTGATCCACAGTTTACCATCCAACAAGAATAATGTGTCTGTAAATGAGTCTATACAAGCAGACCTACCTTTGACTTAGAACTTTTTTTGGCAAATTATCAAATTGGAATTATTACCACTGCACAACATAGTAAACAACTGAACAGATTGTCATTAAGATGATTAATTAATTTCTTCCACCTAAGAAAAGTAAAGTGGTGTGTTCCAACTTTCCTTTGAAGCATACGTGGATCTTCATGAATGGGCACAAAAGGTTTATTTCCATTTATATCCATTGTACCATTAATGCCAATTAACTTTTGTTGATTCAATAAACTTCAACTCAAGAGTATTGCTGAATCAATTAATACTGAATGGCTCCTTTTAAGAATACATGATTTCATTCCAGTAAATGTATTAAGTTCAACTCAACACTCAGAACAACTCAAATCCATTATTACTAACTAAAAAAGGCTCATGGGAAATACATGATATTATGAAATAATGTTTGAAATAAAAAGTTATTTATCAGTCAAATGTTTTATTTGGTACCTAAATAGTTTAAGTTAACTTTTTATGGAATTGTATTATTCAGATCCTTTATTTGAAAGAAACTACATGATTTGAATTACTGACTAAAACCGTCAAGTCAAACATACTTAAGTTGGATTAATTCAGTTACTTAGAATCATTTCATTCAGTTCAAGATTTCTTTTTTCACAATGTAGCCTAATCCAAAAAATACAGTAATATTAAACCTGAACGTCCTAAATTCAGTAATGTTAATTCAGAAGATTTAGTCTTGCTAGAAAATCAAAACTGCACCAAATTTGCATTTTGATTCAGTCTCCTGAGTATCGGCACTGTATAAATAGCTTGTATATCAAATTGTGGCAATGTTAGACAGCAAAAATGAGCCAATAATATTTGCTTATCATTTTTATTTTAAAAATATTGTTACTTGATCTTAGCTGATCTTGTGCTTTCTCAAAGTTTAGAAAGTTTCAGTTTCATCTGGAATTTTGTCCCATTTTAATTAATAAAATAGGCGTTTTAAATCCTAAGCAACCAATTTGGTTAATAATGAAGTCTTTACTCCACACTTTTGATTATTTACTGATCAAACCAGGATGTTTAGAAATCAGTGTTAGATGTCCTTTAACAAATGATTGAGTATTTAAATCTCACACTTAAGCTGTGCTCCTTAAACGAGATCTAATTTATTAACTGTGTATAGTTTTGTGCACCACTCCTGTGACAATGGCACCTTTTTCTTCTTAAACAGGAAAGGTATCAAACATTTAATGTGCACTCACGTGTTGAGTTAATTTGAAAACAGTTTAATTTAAAAACAAACCTTTTTTGTTTTTTTAAACGACACTGCAAATGAAGGACTACATAATTCAGTCAGCTTGTTATTGCTTGTAGTTACAAATGCTCTGATCTCTAAACCTGTATTTAATTAGCATATAGCTCTTCATTCGCAGACTTCTTTTATTGGCTTTCAAGCATCAGCAGTAAAATAATTGAAACCGGAACAGTCCACCTCTTGTGCATTGATCGTGTTGATTTGCACCAAAAGATTTTATTGATTTATTTTGCATGGATTCACACTTTTCTTCGAGCTTTCATATCAAATGTGGGAGAATCAGGATGCGGAACTAACCCCTTTCCCCCCACTTTCTCTCTCCCAGTCTCTCTCTGTTGATCTTACTCCCCCGTTTACCCTCCTGCACCTCTTCTCTTTTCCTCTGCCTTCTCTCTTTTCTCTCTCATCCGAGAGAGGATCTTTATTTTGCAACTCCCACTCTGCTCAGCGTCGAAGCTTTGAGTTGAGTTATAGATGTCTGCTGGAATTTCTTTTCCCCTCATCCATTTTACTGTTTAATCGATGAGGATGACAGAGTGCAGGTGCAGCCGCGACGTGTGTTAGAGCCAGCAGGGAGGGCTGCGTGGTGCACTAGGACCGGGGAGAGATTGCTCTCATCGTGAGCATTGCAACTACAGAGCGGAGCTGTGAAGGAACCCCCCCATTGGATCTGGCGATTATATCCATACATTTATTCCCCCCACCACCACCCCACAGCTCCACCGCGTCGCGGCTAAGGATCGCACCACAGAGTGCGTTCGGGATGGTCAAGCACCCACAGGAGAGGATTAGTAAATGAGCGCGATTTGCGTCAAAGTAAGCTGTCACATATTTTGGAGGGAGGCTGTCATTTGGCAGCTTTGCCCAAATTCGTTTTGTCTTATCATGTTTCACGGGTTTCAGTAGTAGACTCTTCCCCTTTATCCGTCATCCGCTTTATTTTCCAAGCGCGCAAAGTCACATCTGCGGAGGAGAGCGCTTGGCGCACTTCTTCTCCACAGGACAAAAACAAAATCTCCATCCTTGTGTTTGGAATTAATCCGGAGGATTGGCTGGATGGGTGACCTCGCTGAAACACAGAACATCCCCGACTTGCAGCGACTGTGTGGAAAGGTTTCCCTCTCTATTGACCAGGAGTTGTGATGTCCAAAGCCTTCCCCACTGACTGACACGCGGTGTCGTACGATTTTGGAATCGAGTTGAAGGTAGGCCAGTTTTTTTATCTTCTTTTATGGACCATAGCTCGGCTTTTTGTTGCATTTCATAAAGTTTGCAAACCTAATTTTAAACAGGGTCTTCGATTATGCAGCGATACATTGATCGGGGGGAGACTCGGGGCTTTACGTCGGACACTTACAGCAGTTCTTCCAGATAAACCGCAGTGGTGGAGACGCAATAGGCACTTCATCAGTTTAAAAATAAGGCTCATGGTCAGTTAAATGCTTTAAGAAGTTCAGCTCTCACTGGTACAGCAGTAAAGTCTATTCGGATATATTATTTTATCAACAAATATATTTAAAAGATAACAAGCATTGCAACCTGAGTGCCAATCTCCTTGTCAGCGTTTATTTTATTGGATTTTTTTAACTGTATCGCCCTGTTTTGTGTGTTTGGCTCCCGATATTTGCCCAGGAGCTCAATCATGGACAAGCCCTCTGCAGTGCAGTCTCGTACAGCGAGCTCACTGAAGCTCACTCAGGAGAGGATTTAGATAAAGGTGTAAGCGAAGCGCAGCTTTCCCTGCAGGCAGTCTACCAGTAAGCCTTATTATATGCACAATCCTGTATTCATACAGGCTGCTGGACGTACTGAGGAAACGATTTAACAATGAAACAAACAGGAAAATACATACACACAAAAAACTTATGCTCGCTTTTTCTCTCTCTCTCTCTGTGTGTGTGTTTGTGTGTCACGTGTACACTCACACACATTTTGAAAAGACTGTGTGCGTGTAGTGTTGGATCTAAACTGCCAAAACTCGAACACACGCTGTCTATATTGTACCTGCAATGTTTTCCCCTGACACAAAGAAACAAAAATAGCCCACCAGCATGGGTTTTAACAGGTGCCATTCCAACCTACTGTAGAACCTGGCTTACAAGAGAAACAGAGCAAAAGCAGAACAAAGAGTAAATAAAACAGAAAATCAAACAACAAAGGGCGGCTCATTGCGTGGAATCGTGCATGTACCCCTGCATAACGCTGGAATCTGAGCGGATCGCCATCAATAATGGCGATCCTTGATTGCCTGCATCATCAACTCTCCTTTATTTGTTTGCTGGTGCTTTTTCTTAATTAATCTCAGTTGAAAGTGGTTTGGAAGACAAGACAGTGTGGGGCTGATCCTGAACATGTGTTTCGAATGAATGCATGCATGCTTGAGTTCAGCCACCCACCCCCTCTCACACACACACACACACACACACGCACACACATGCACACGTATAGCCTACACAAGCCCGCGCTCACAAACACTCGTATACAGAATAGTGAGCCATTCAGCTGAATTAAAGTTGCTGTTATGCTGGATTGCAGTTTAAATGGGAGACATCAAGCTCAGGCGTACACGTCACAGCAGGGTTTTTTTTTTAAACTTTTAAAATCGTCCTGTAACAGTTTTTTTGCTGCCAGAGAGATGTGCCAAGGGGCCAGTTAGAGGTGAGCCACATCTCCAGCGGTGGCTATTAACGTAGAAAAGTCTGGAGACAAAATGTCTCTGTGCCTCATTTGATTATCGGTGTGATTTTTATGAGCGCAGGGCCTCGTCTTAATGAATTCTGCTCTGTGAGATGTCGCAGAGAGCGGCGGATAAGCGGCAGGCCGGCGCTCGTGCCAGCAGCGCCTAGTCATAGGGAAAATGACAGGAACTGTCCGTGGTGCTGAAACTGAAAGCTCTTTTTGTTCCACTACGCCTCATTTTGTAAGTTAGTGTTCATTTTTCACAGTAACTCTTTCAGTAACCGCATGCACTGAGCAGAAACTATGAAAAAAATGTAAAATATATTTATTAAATCCTGTCAGTTTTGTTATACATAGTTATTATTGCTCATTCTACTGACGCATCAGTTCGCAATGCTGCACTGCTCATGCTGTGATGACACATTGTCCTTTAAATACTCCGTCCCTCATTTTGTCCTGAATCATACTATTTACTTTAAATACTCTTATATGAACTCTAATTGTCTGATAAATTAGTTTGTACCACCAACAGTACTAATACCCTGAGGACCGCTTATGTCGCTTCTTACTGGCAGAAATGATTTAAGTCTTTTTAAAGCTAATTTTTAAACAAGCACACTTTACATTTTCTTGTTACAGGTATTTAAAACCCACAGAATAAAAAACTATTTTAACAGCATTGCCAACACTGAATACCATCCTCGCACAGAAGAGACGTGTGCTTAGTTAAAGCACTTGCAATTTCTATTTGGACCCCACAGGGTTAAACACACAATTCACATTTGCAGGGCGCATACTAAGTCTGCTATAAACATAGTTGGGGAACTGATATACAACCCAAGAGGAAATCAAATTAACTCTGGGGGAGCTGTGACAGCTATTGTGAGCCCAATAATTGACTGGATTGCTTCTCTGTGATTACTGTTGCTTAGTATCTATAAATGTGCACTATTTTCTGTGTATATCAAAATGTCTTAACATGATAGCAGCATTTGATAACAGTTGGTTTTGGAGCTGTTCACTAATACCCAGTGGGGCCATCTTACACCAGTTTGCTTGTGTGTTAATTGTCATCTGTTATGAAGTGATTGAGTCTCCTTGAAGTAGACTTATCCCGGTGATGGATAACATCTGTGTTTTCCTGCAAAGTTGATTGAATTAAGCCATGCCACAGACCCATTGCTCTCCTGCATAGTGAAAGTGATCCTGTGGCGAAGTGTATCAATAAGCTGGTGGTTGGAGTGTAAGTGGTGGTGTGCTTGGAGCAGACAACCGGTCATGAGGAGAACACGCTTAGGGAGAGTTCCACTGATCACACGGCAGATTGGGAGCCCTCGGTGCTAACGTCTGTCGGTCCCTGCCTTAGGGGACGAGAGGGGTGGAGCCACACAGAGCTGACCTAGAACCACACAATGGGCCAACTTCAGGTCAGATTCCTTACAGAAACCAGTTCTTTGTTGCTGGTATTTAATCATTGAAAGCTTTGTTGCGTAGCTCACAAGCCCTTGCAGTTGAGCTATTCAGCAAATTAGCTGGAGTTGTGATCAGGTGATGAGACAGATTCAGAGCAAAGCATCGAGCAAGCCCAGCAATGTGATGGCTTTGTTTTAAAGGCTGGTTGCTTTGACGTGGACCCCCATGAGGCCACTGGCAGCTGAGCTCCCCCTGTGGCAGATTGATATTTGTAATTTAAGGGAAGCTGTCACACAGCATTCTCCAGATGGAGAGAGCCACAGAGGCACACAGTCAATTAAACATGGTTTGTTTAGAAATAATCATTTTGATGCGGAAGCTGAGGATTTATTTGTGACGTATTGGTGTAAAAATGTTTAGTTACATAGCAAAGAATAAGCTCATTATAATAACACATAGACAGAATGGTACAGAGAGCGGTCAGGTGATAGGTGCTTTAAATGGTCTATTATCCAGTGAAGTCCCAAAGCACTCAGGAGAAGACAAGTCAGGGATTTGTCTCCCTGCTGCTTTGGGATAGGCTAAGGACTAAGCAATACATGTGTACATGCAGGTTGATTTCCTCACTGAACCAGTGATGTGACATTTAGCTGTGGGTCAGAGCCTCATCTTTCTTGACACATTATTTTTGCTTTACTGTGAATAAAACAGCAGACAGAGGAATATCTGCTTGGTTCAAAAGAGCCAAACATGCACAGTCGACAAGGCATTCACCTCACAAGTTAGGACAACAGCGTTTTGATGCGAGATTGATGACATTTCGAGCTTGAAATCATATTTACATTCATAGTTATAAGTAGGAGTTCAACTCTGATTACATTGCATTGTTTTGTTGAATGTTTTTAATATTTATATGTCTGCTTTTATGCTATGGATATGAATGGGTGTGAAATAAAGTTTGATGATGATGACACGTTATGCGTGCTATAATGAACTTTTTCCTTCTGCATGCAGACGTTGATGGTTGGGACTGGGAGACTTTGCAGTCCACAGTGCTATACCATTCCCTGTTCCTATAATCAGTCTGGTGACAATGTGATAATAGAAAGCATGAAGGATTGAATTTGGATCCAATTCATGTAGCTGTTCTGAAAATAGGAGATTAAGCTGAAAGGCAACTTCAGCCACTGATCATCTTTACTTGATGGCAAATAGTCAGCTGCCTGGCAGTTAAGGATTGACTGCAATACAGGGAAATGATGTGAAATAGCTGATTAATCAAAAGGTATCTAAACATGCTGCATTTAGCATGATGGACATTGTTTGATAAAATAATGAATGAAATGTAAAATTCTCATAATGTAATATAACATTATTCTTGATTGTTTTGGTTTGATATAATGAGGAATAAACATGGAATGATGTTCCAAAACTAAGGCCCTGCTTATTCTACTGCATCTTTTAACTCTGGTTTTTCTGCATGAAGTTTCAACTTGCCGTTCTTTGACATGAAACCCTAATTTCACTGTGCTTGAACAGCTGTCAGTGTAAAATAGGTCCTGCCAAGATGCAGAGCTTGGCTTTACACTTCACTCACTTAAAATTGTGAACTGTCAGCCATTACAGCATTTTAATAGCAGAGATGTTGATTTTGTGACTTTGAGACCTGTCGCTAATCAGGTGGAAGCATTTAATAGTTACATATTTACATGCAAAACTGCAAAGTCAGTGAGAATGTGTTGAAGGAAGCGAATAATAGAAAATAAAAAACATGAGAGTAGTTTTTGTTATTAGTAAAGAATTGTGATGCAAATATTAGCATAATCAAGCTCTGAAATTAAAGGTCCCGTAATATGCAAAAGTTTTCTTGTTTTCTAACAGCCAAATGTATCTATACGGTTCATTTATGAGGTCCACAAATGAAAAAAAAAAGTATCACGTCTAAGTCCCTTGCTCTACATTTTAGTGAGTGTTCTGCTTAAACATGTGAATGTAAAATATTTCTCCTTGTGATGTCATGAAGAGAAAACAAACACTTCCCTTGGCAGTGGAGTCTGCCACTGACCAGCTCTCCATCTAGCTGAACCTGCACCTCTAACACCATCAAGCAGACCCCATTGAAAGCCGCATGCTCTCCCCCAAAGGGGTCGTGGTGTGGGGGTGGACAGAGTTGCTCGTGAACTGCTAAAGGTTCAGAAAAAGCCTGTTAACAGTACAGTTTACAAGGACAACTTTTCGATTGATTAAAATGAAGGAATAAGGGTAAATATTTGGACCTCTGACATCCATTTGTTATTGTTGAAACATGTTTAAGCAGGGGACAAACACCTTGCCTCCTCAGATTAAATCTGCAGCAAATGGTACAAGCTTCCTGAACTCTCTCTGCTGCATGCTGAGCTGTCTGCCAGCTGTACAGGATGTACCGCAGTGGTCATCAACTGGCCGATTTTGGCCCGCCAATAATATCTGGCCCATCAGATTAAATCCATAAAAACTGAGTTATTTGTCAATGTGCAGGCATGGTGCTGTCTAGAGCGCTATGTTATAAGAACAGCACAGCCCTTTAATAGTCAAGCTAATAAGAGGAGAGAGAGAGCACGTCAGCTGTGGAAGTTAGCTGTGAGAAACTGCCTCTTTAGCGGGGAAATGGTTTGCCACAAGCATTAACATAAACGTAAAAAAGGTCTTCTCTGGTTCCAGCAGGGTCCTACGTCTGCTTCACTGCTGGGAAAAATGAAGGGAGTTCACCCAGTAGCTTGCTGCCGTCTCTCCTCCACTCAGCCTCCCGAGCGGGTTTGTCGGTGGAAAGTTTAACAGCTGTTTCTGTCTGCGTTTTCAGACAGTGGAGAAAAACAATCAGGGCAACATGTTTACTAAACCGACAAAGAAATACCAGACTGAAAGAAAAGGAAAATAACTGGGTTTATATGGATGCTTGTGTAGGACGTGTAGGTCAAAGGAGCTGCTCCTTACACGCAGACAGGTGTAAAGTTCAGCTCCAAGTACCTGGAACCTGTACCAGCAGGAGCTTTGGAATAATTTGGGAGCTTTTAAGGGCAGGATGTGCAAATTTGAAACTCAACCCATGAGCAAAGAATTCCACCAGATTTTCATTAAGTTGTAGGTCAATTTTATAATTTCCTCTTAGTTTTGCACCAGAGGTGTTTTGTGCTGAAATCCAACAATACTTTGAATACAAGTACTGCAAAATCTCACAGTTTTCATCTTGTCTAAATCACAAAGTAGGCATGTTTAATTTGAGACTGGGCTACAAAGTGTACCAGTGTAGAAGTAAAATAAATGTAAAAAAAAAGGAAAAAAGGTTGTTAGCTTTGCTAGAATAGTATTAAATTTTAATGAAAAATTTGGAATTTACTATCTGGATACTAAGTAAAATCTGATTAAACCAAACCCACACTGGACTTTATGTATTATATACTTTTAGAAAAATCTATTAAGTTTTATAATCTGTCATATATAGCAAGGAAGTAAGTACAAAGATACTACCTGTCAAGGTTTAAGCTACTGTACTTTGTATTGCAGTTGTGGTGCATATTAAATAATGTCTTTCCAACATGTAAATGTTCCTTTTTTATTTTTCGTCCTTACCCTAAAAATAAATTCTTTTAAACTATGTCCGTTTTCTTTTATAAATTACCATCTGTTATTTTAGATGGACAAATCCAAAAATACCTTCTCTCCTTGTGCTAGTGGGTCACACTGTGTTGCAGCAGCATTTTGGCAGCATGAACATTTATCATACAACCTACCAAAAAAGCATGCACACTACTCATTACACTAATTACCTAAACTAAAACCAGTCACTCATACAGTGTTCCAGTTGCAGAAGGGTTTTTGTGCATTTTATCAGTATCACAGTGCTATTATTAGGTTTAATAGGATCTTTAATAACATTGACCACAAACATTCCTGCACAATGTAATCAGTAGTGTTTCATTAACTCCCTGTCATTCAGTATCTGGAGAATATTTCTCCCTTTTTTTCTCTATCACATTTTATCCACTGCTTAAGAGACACTTTAGCCACTTAAAAGTCATCCTCCTACACTTTACAGTTTTCTACTAAAGGACTCAAGGAGATGTCTTTGAATGATATATTAATAATAATATAATAATTTTGCTATAGTTCTGAGGGTTTTGTTCATATATTTTTTATCAACAAGAGTGACTGTTTGAGTTTTATGAGCCCATCGCCACATCTTCTGAAAGATGTTTTTTTCTCAGTAAGTTTGGAGGACATGCGAGCAGAGCTTTCAGTTCCATCCAGAGAAGGAATAAGGAGAACTGTCAGAACTGTTGATTATGTCTTCAACAGCTACGTCATGCATTGGACACAACTTGAATAGATCCTTTTCCTCACCTCATTCATATTAGCATCTCCATCACTGTGTACATGCTGCTTTTAGCCTTGCCATAGAACACAAAGGGTTAGACCACACCGGCTTTAACGAAACCCTTCCTTCAGCTGTCACTTTGCATTCATTCTTGGCAAATCTTAGCAATGTCCTGTGGGATAAGAGATGAAATATGAGCAGTTTCAGCTCTTGTGCACTTACAACACACACATATGATATGAGTGAAGGAATGCAACATATGCAATCCTCTTTTCTGTGACCCATAACACTCACACAGACACGCACAAGCAACTAACACTGGCAAATTACTTTGTCTTACAGGATAAGAATGTATTTAAAGGTGTAATTTAATCATTTCTGTTTTTATAGAAGAGGTGCAGGAAGTGAATAACAGAAATGGTATTCCTCAGGGACATAGATGTTAAAATCCCACAGCTAGCAGTTTCTTTTGTGAGGAAATAGTTTTTAAAAAATTTCAGGTATGCTTGCCACAAAGAAAGTTAGCCAAAATCTCTTAGTGGAATTGACGTGTAAGAAAAGAAGAGAGGGTGAAAAAGAGGTGAGAGAAAAGCAACTGTCTCAATTTTTCTGTTTCTTAGTTTGTCAACATGTCGCTGAAACTAAAAGAGAGGAAAGACTGAACTAGACTGACAAGGTCGTGCACGAATTGGCAAGGGAGAAAAGAAAAGAGAGCTGCAGTAAAAAGAAACGAAGAAGAACATGTATTCTGTAGTTTCCCTAAACTAAAATACTCTGCCTTATTACAGTATGTTGTCAGCAGCAGTGATCTGGTGCAATGAGTCTCTGTGGGGAAGGGGGAAGGGGGGAAATACCATAAATATTGCACTATTTTGAACAATCACCTCTGATGTGGGTGCACATTGTGTACAGGATGCTGGTGATTAGTGCCATCGGTCAGTAATGAGTGGGAACCTAGTCCCAGCCAATTGTTAAAGGTCTTTAAACACGTTTAGACAGAAGCACACACACACGGCAGCAACATAGCTCAGCAGAAAGCGTCCTTGTTAGAGAATGAGCTGAAATTTAAAGCCGTTCCTTCAGATCCCACCATGAATAAGCACATACATGCTTTTCAAGTTTGTGTAATGATAGATGACTGCTAAGAGCTGCGACATTGGTGCGCACTTGTCGAAGGTCAGTGACATCGGTGTGTCTGTTCATCTTGTGTACTTGTGTGTGTTTGTATGCCCATGCACACTGATTTGACACACAGGCCCAGTCAGTCCTGTTCTTGGCTCCAGCACTGATCTGGCACTTCTCCTGGTCCTGCAGCTCCTGCCATGCTTTCCTCCCTCTCTCCTGCTGCCTCTCCACCTCCTTCTCCCCTCCTATCCTTTTTTCTCCCTCCATCCACACATCAGAGCAGATCAGCCTACCCAGGCCTTGCAGGTTGTCAAGAACAACAAAAAAAAAGTGAAAAGCACAAAAGGCAAAAAAAGAGGATGAACTGACTGCACCCACACCCTCCTCATACAGCATATCTCCTCATTTCTGACTTTTTTGTAATAATTTGCTTTTCACGTGACAGTAGTATGGCACAATTAATTTGATAAATAATAAACAACAAACAGAAGCTACTAAACACATGGACTGTGAAGAGATGTGGCTCTTTACACGGAAGAATTGCAATCGAACAACACCCTATGTCATTGTTCCTTTGACAAAACCTTGGATAACCTCACAGCGGGGATGCACATATTCACACACTCACTCACATACACCACTGCTGCACTGTTGAACAGTTCTGTTTCTGTTCACATAAATCCTGTAATAAGATTCCATCTGAGATAACTGGACTGCTCCCTGCAGGGCCTTTACGCTTCTCTGAGACCCACAGCAGCTGCACTATGGATACAGCCGTGGTTGGAGAGAACAATCAATGATACTGACTGCATGTGGATGTGTGCACGTGCATGTGTGGAGGAAGAATTTAAAATTTTATTTCTAAACAAAAAGAGGACACTAGATGTTGAAGAAAACTTTTTTTTTATTTAGGAAAACCAGATTAGTTTACTTCACAAAAATAAATATTAAATCAATTATTAATATGATTATGCTTTTTTTACCATTAAAATTGTAAAAATGGTTCCAAGATCGATCTGTTACTGCCGACAGGATGTTACATGCACACTTTGAATCATAAAAATTAAAAAACCACCGGAAAGCAGAGCAATAAACCTCTTCACCCATTTAGTTATCATTATGGTGAACGACAGGACGCAGCACTACAATCATACAATCACAGACAAGATTCAGTGTGTCACATTTTTTACACACTTGTAATGGGAGCTAAAAAAATTTGCGGACATTTGTTTTATTTTCTGTTGCTACGGTTACCAACTAGCATTTGAGCCAGCACAACAATAATAAGACTATATGATCAGAACGTCTTTTATAGGTGTCCATTATCACTTTATAACGAACATCTTGCAGCCAATCAGAATCGAGTATTCACCCGGATTAAGGTAAAACCTAATAAAGCTATTCACTAGAAGAAATACGGCTGCATAGGTCAAAACAGACACACTGATAGTCTTCATAGATAATCTTCAGCTGTATTGTTTTGATCCAGAGAAATACTAATCAACTTAATACACTAACTGCTGCTGCCATTCGGTGTATTAATTGTTTTATTTAAAACAAATTAAGACAGTCTGAGGAAATAAATTAACTGTTTTTATGCCAGAGTCTCTGATAAATGTACAGTATATGGATAATTACTCCATAAGTAAAATGCATAATTTCCCATTTGCATTGGTGGATTTCCACATTTTTACATGAATGACAAAGGAAGGGCAAAAGGTGGCATTAGTTATACTTATAGTATTTTTTATTTCATTTAAAGTTTAATTTAAATAGATTTGGATGGACTGAATTTTTTTATTCAGGTCAAAAGGCAAGTATAAGATTTGATCAACAGAAAAAAAAAGTAAAAAAGTTTACACTCATACTGATGCTTCTGTGATGGATGTTGTTTCTGCTCTTGCTAAAACCACATGGGGGTTGCACGACATGAAGTGTTTCAGGAAAATTGGGACCAATAAAACAGAACAACTGTAGAGGACAACTTTCATTCTTTCAATAGGTTTAAAGGCTGAAAATGAGCTTTTCAAGCACACACACACACACACGTGATCAATCTTTTATTGTTGTCCATTTTTTCTTCTAAGTCGGTTTACATTATAAGTGTTTAAAGTGTTACAATGTGTGAAAATAAAGTCAGATAGAAGGAAATTTTGTCCATGAAAAAGTAATCATTGATTGTCCCACTATTTACAGTAAGTAAAGCTTCACACATCTAACCTAATGACACACTAGTAGGTTTTTAATGTCAGCAATGTTGTTTTATTGTGGGACATTGATGTTTCACAAGAACTTATACCGAGGGTAAAAACCTCCCATGCATTTAACTGGAAGAAAGGATGGACCCATTTAGAAAACATAACCTGTTTAAAACCTGCTTTTTTATTTTTGCACAGTCAGGATGTAACCTGGTTTAACTGATCAGTCTCACTGCTGATGTTTATCACATAAAACGGTCACTGAAGCTTCATCCCCTGAAACAAAATAACGACTTCCATTTTATTAAAACTTTTTTTATGTAATGCTTCATTCTGTCTGAGGGTGGGGGTTGGGGGGGGGCAAGATGAGATGTGCTTGTGAAGTGTATTTAACACACAGAAAGGATGAGCCAAGACTGTCTCAACAACATCTGAATATTTACAGTTAAGCATTTCTCATGATTCCTCCATTCATCTCTGGCAAATGTGGGTTAGAGATCTTTCACATGTGCACACTCTGCCTTCTTTTTGTGTGTATGTGTGTGTGTGAAATGATGTTTGGGACCAGAAACATGGTTTTGCAACACCCATAAGTTGCTCTTATTGGGTTAGATACTGATGAAGCCCATATATCTTTCACTGTGAAATGGGCAGACATTTTGTAGGCAGTTTGTGAAAGAAGACTTTTCCACCTCAGTTCAAGCCTGTAATTACTGGTAATTTTCTCCCTTTGTTAAGTTGCAATGTTGTGTTTGTTGTGTGTGATTTATCTTCTTTTGTGGCATAAACAAAGTGGTTCATTGTTTGTGAATGTATGGTAAAATGGCAAATGTATTAGTTTTAAAATAATGGGAATTTATGGAGATTTTCTGATTTATTTTGCCTCTTCACACCCCTCAGTGCGCGGCATCAGATGTAGAGATGCAGTTTTATGAAACTCTGAGACTCAATTTTTCCAAATCAGTGACAGCATTTTTAAAGTTTTATTGAGTTTGAAGAACAAATCCATCACAAGGAGCTGCCTCATGGTAAGTTCCATCAAAATGATTAGAGAGTTTTGGTCCACAAACTTTTCTATCTGTGTTTGATGTGCACACAGAGAGACGTTGAGCAATTGGCGATGAGAAACGAGGTGGCATCTAAAATGTCTGCTTTCAGATTCACCGATGGTATAGTGTTAATAAGAATGCAAGCTTAGCATTCTGTATGGTTTGCCTTTTGTCATGCTACACAGCAGATTGGCTATTTACTAGTCAAACCCAAATGCTGAAAGAAAGCAAAACCATGGAAATGATCAGAAATATTACTCAGTAATATTAAATGTATGTTTTATTTAACTCTGTTGTTCACTATATGCATAACAACAAAGAGCAAAAGTCCCCTTGCTAAGTAAATAGGATAAATTTAAACATGTTATATTAATGACAAATTAAAAGAAAATTGTGAAATATGCACACATTTCTGATCTTATTGTGAATTATATGCAGATTAATGCAAAGAATGCGTGTACGGATGCGGCTCAGGTAGCACAATGTTGCAGTATAACTACAAATTTTAATTCTACATTGTATCTGTACAGGAAACATTTTTTATTTGCTTTCTATATTCAGTCTTCAAGAATGTTTTTACACAAAATACATACAAACACTGAAACCCAATTTACTGAGCTGTACAACAGTCTGTGGTAGATTAATGTTTTCCACAGCATCTTGTAGTTTATTATGAACTGATATGAAACGTTTCCGAAGGACTGACTGAATTTTTCATTGGTCTTTTTTTTTTTATCTGTTGCAAGCAATCTCAACCTCCTTTCCTTCGTTCCCCAGTTTCCTCTCAATTTCTTCCAACTTTCTCTATTCCCAGTCTGTCCCTAGTCAAGCAGAGAATCGATTTTTAAACAGGCAGGACTCTAGGGACTGAGCAGAGAACCATTACTGGCCTCATTTAGGCTTCATTGCCACAACGATGGCTTCTCTAGACAATAGGATAGACTCTGTCATGGATACCAAAGCGTAAATGCGCATTTCAGCTGAAAACCGCTCAAGCCAGCATTTCCTGTCTTCGGGGAGCTTTGTTTGTTTATTTATTTTCTTAAAGAATCTTGTCGGTTTAAGAGGATGGGGCGGGATCCCTCTCCACACATTGGTAATGCACCTATCCATTTCACAGTTGCAGTCAAGAAACGGGGACGGGGTAAAGCTAATGTAGGGGGAGTTTTTTCTTATGCGTTTTACTGCTTGCAAGCATTCTCTTTTTCATTTCTGCCACACTTTGTGAAATCTGCAACATATGGCAGTGTGTCTGTTCGGTAAACAGCGGCTGCTGAGTCCTCATCTGGGGACTGGGCTTCTTCATAGCAGCTGCAAGTCTGTCAGGCAACTGATGCATGCAGAGCCAATCAAGCCCTTTTTCTCTATCTAGGATTGTGTGGATAAGGAAAGGCTGCACTCTAGGATGATGCTTCTTCATGCTATGATCAAACTGTACTGTAAACTTTGAGATATCAATGTTATCAATCAATCAACAGATATTGGAATCTATTCTGGAATGTGCCACTAGGTGGCAGCAAACAGTAGTAGCTCTGTGTTAACTGCCGTGATGTTTTGTCATTTTTGTAATATAGGAGTCTGTTTTTAAGACATCAGCTGTCAGTTTGGGTCGTTCAAGAAGACTTTTTGCGTTGGCGGAAGTTGTGCTGCATGGGAGTCTCTCTGCATAACTTTTTTTCTGCTATTTCAATACTTGTTATTAGAGTCTCCTTGGCAACAAGACTTGTTTACCACCGGGATTTACTGATAATGCTATCCAAATTTAAGATTATCAGTGAAATAACACTTCAAATCCCAACAGAGTTTAAAAGAAACAGATGAAGATGCAGGACAGGAGTAAAGCAGAAAGAAAAACAGTTTCTTCCAACTGTTGTGATGGGTAACGTGCGATTGCTAGCTAACAAAATTGATGAGCTCAGGTCTTGGAAAGAATACAGAGTGCAGTTTTATGTGCTTCACCGAGACATGGCTGCATGAACACATCCCAGACTGT
>JBAMHV010000013.1:8200986-8222063 GCA_037177535.1 Pseudomugil gertrudae
ACACACACGTACACACTGAGAACAATCCACACACACACACGTACACACTGAGAACAATCCACACACACACACGTACAACTTACAATCAATGCACATAAGAAAAACACTCATCTGCATCTTCATCTTGTATCTATTTATATTCCTCATTAAATGAAAATTTACAATAAAAAATTGAAGCTCATGCAGAGAATATGGGGGAGGGATCCAAGTATATCTCTATGCGCTAATGAAAGGATCTTGCTTCAACAGACCGCAGTGTGTTTTGTTCTTGAGTACATGTTTCTTTTTTTCTTTTTGTTGGCAAAGGTAGGGTGATTTCTAAGCAAAGTTATTTTTACATGTTATTAGTAGCCGTGCAATGCAGCCCCATCACCCTGACAACTACATCCCTTCTTTTCCCTCCTGCTTATCACCATAACAACTAATCTACCGTAAATAGTGCTGTCTCCCTCTGTCTGCCTGCGTCTTTCTTTCTCTCTTTCGATCTTTTCTGCTTTTTTCTGTTTCTTTCCACTCCTCTTGTTGCTACATCACCTCCCTCGTCCTTCACCACGGCCGTTTCTTCCATTTCTCTGTAGCTGCTCTGTTCAGAGTTCATTTTTCTGTGGCACTGCATATGTGGGTGGTTCTGATGACTGCACAATAACCTTTCTGCTGCCTCGCATTGTCAAGAGCCTGAGTTCAGATGACGATCAATACAAAGACAGCTAGGACAAGTTATTTAGAAAAGTCCCAGAATCTTAGAGTTATTAATACTTTAATTTCTCTAATAATAGACACTTAAGTATCTTATTTGCTTCAATAAATGACATTATATTTTAGTTGTAGCTAAAGTTGCAGCTTATTAGGTGTATTATTAGAAGATCCATGCCTTTGTGTTTGACCTGAATGTGTTATTGACGATGAGACTGGTCTGACAACTTGATTGGCCTACTGCACTCAGGGATTAACCAGCCTGGCAGGCTTTTTACGATCAAAGATCAAGCCAATGATCTGTTTGGCTGAGTAGCTCTGGGATAGACTTAACAGGGTGATGTGCTAATGCAGAGTTATCCCAAGGTTGAGCAGAAAAGCAAGGACATACATACTGTTCTGTGGTCTACGCTGATCTACAATCTATACAGAGGCAAAGGAATTTTGGAAAGAGGACAGAAGCCACTTATCTATACTTCAAAAACCTCCTTTCAGTTTGATTAAATTGCATCCTCCTTGTTTCCTCTATTGTTTCTTGTTGCTAGATTCCCACTGTTTAATCACTGCTTGAAATCGCTAATTATTCTGTTTTCTTTCTTGTGCCTTCCCCCTCCTTTCCCTTCCTCACAAAATCTTTTCATCAGCAGTGCACGTGAGGTCACCTTTGTGCACCTCTGCCCCATTTCCTGTCTTTTTTTTCTCCTTTCATTGTGTTTCCTTTGCTCTTTCCTTTCACCCTCCAGCCAAAGCTCAAGGGAAGCCCTCTTGGGTCCCTCTTATGTAACTACCACCCCCTCACTCTCCTAGATAAGCTCATGTGCAAGGTGCAACGTGAGCATTGAGGCAGGAGGGATATTGACATCTGAAATTCAAACAAAAATATTACATTAATCCCTTTTAAGACAGCTACAAACTAAAATGACAGCTCTGATTAAAAATAGAGATAATTGGTAACTATATCAAAAGCCTTAAGTAAAAAACAAGAGAAAAGTGTCTGAATGGTGTTTGGAACATTCCAGTTAAAATGTCAATTGACACGATGGTCTTTCAAGCTTTATTTGAATGTAGCTCTTACCACACATCTCAAAATCCTATAGTGTCCTTTCAAACTGTTTCCCATACACATGCCTGACTGGTTTGCTGTAGGTGATGTTGTTGCCTGTGACGTTGGCACTCTTTTAAGGCTAAAAATGCCTACTCTTTCTCTGTATTTCCCTCTTTCATTCTACTTTCATTTAGAGGTTGTCTTAAGCTACCCGGCTTAACGCTATTTACATTTTCATTATTCTACCGTTACCAGGAAGAAATGGCATGAAATCCAGCAGTGTTCAGGACATTAGACAAGCTTCATTCTCACAGCAAGTGGATTTACATAAATAAGGAGGCTGATACATGGCAGTGGGGAAAAGGATGAGACAACAAAAGACGTAGGGAGGGGAGGGGAAGGGAGGGGGGGGACCTCAAATTTAGATCAAAAGGACAAGTTATGGTGCACATGAAATAATATTAGTAGGAGAGATACAAAGTTTTAAATGAGAGGAGACTGCAGCAGATTCTCTGGTTGTGTAAAGTGGGCTCTGGGGGAGTGACAGAGGTCCTCTGATTCCCTGCATGTGATCAATACAGCCCTGTCTTCCCTCATTACTGACTCAGATTTCATTATGTTTACCATACAGTAGTAGAGTGGAGTAGAATCAAGCTATTTATGTAAGATATCTTAATCTTCAACCTTATTAAAGCCCTATTGTATTTGTCGTTATATCTAATAGTTACATTTATTTTGTTTTTTTTAATCATCTTTTACTTCTGAACCAATATTTTTTTTCCCGTAATGTCTAACCTTCAAGAGAAAAGGGAGTAGATAAGGCTTGAACTTGTTTTTCCACATTGCAGGGAGCTGTTCTTTGGTTTACTTCCTCCTACTTCCTTAAATGAGGTGGATTATCATTATAGTTGTGCAACTTAACTTTTGTAACAGCTTTGCATGATCTAAAATGTTGGCGCGCACCATTTGAAATCTTTTTTCTTAAGTTTAAATAATGGAAAAAATTCTGATATAACAATGTAAAGAAGGTAGTGAGTCCATTCCTCAGCTATGGATAAAAGTGGGCAGAATTAGCAATCCAAGAACATCTTTTAAAATAAAGATTTTATTTTTTATTGTCCAAAAAACTCAGCTGGAACCATCTCAACAATGTCACAATCTCTCTCTCGCAAGCTTCCACAACCAAACCCTTATATAAACAATTGAAACACACCTGTTCCCAATTAGTCAATACCATCTCAGCAATTACTTCCTCAATAACCTACACTCGCATTACCTAATCAAAAATTATAAAGAAACCACACAAAAATGATATAAAATCTAATACCTTATACCAAAATAAACAACACAACCAAATACAGAAGCTACAGAAAAGAGGAAAATCCTCCACTTGGTTTACTTAGTGGAGTAACCAACCCTAACCCAATGTGTCACCTGAAATGAAAGTCACACCATGAAGAAACAGAGTTGGGCTGGCCACTCCCCAAACACCTATCCTGCAAGGTGGATCAAAACAAAACAATGTTAGATATTAATACAATAACAATGCAACATAATACCAACAGACTACCCGGAATAGTAGGTGTAGCAGGGTCACAAAGGTCACGTGAAACAGATGTAACACAATAGGGTTAAAGTAACAAAGAAGAACTTAAGATAACTGTAAGGGACAAGTGGTGAACAGCTCCAGTCTCATCCATTTTGACACACACAAAAGCTTCAAATAGAAAACAAATCAGTAAAAGAAATAATAATAAGAGTAGACTTGGGGAATTAACTGCTGGCCGTTTAGAATTTTTCTCAGTTTTTACTAAAATTGTTGTAAAGTCAGAAAAGTTTGAAGGACTGCTTTGCATGCATTTCAATTTTATATTTTATATGTTGGCCCTCAGGCTTTATTCAATACCAGAATACCAAGCTAAAGGCCAAAATGTGGCAAAATAAAGTGGAATATGTATATTAAGCCTGAAGGTGCGTCAGTGTTACTATTTTCTTATATCTGTTTTCAGCAATCAGCACTTTACAACGACCTTCAGTGCATAAGTACTTTTCTTCAGCATTATGGCCAGTTGTTGGCATGCTTTTGCAGCTTTTTATTAAGAAATTTAAAAGTAAAAAATAAAATTCAGATTGAGAGAGTTGCAGAAGGAGGATAAAATGGCTAAAAAAAAAAGAAATTACATTAAAAATAAATGCTAAACATCCAGAAATGAGCTTAATTATTTATGATAATCATATATGAAGTGTAATATGTAAACACATTTAAAGTATCCCATGTTTTAGTGATGTTTCTGTATTTATTTTAATAATCTTATTTTATATTAATAAAGAATTATTTACTAAATTAGTTTTTTCCTTATATGCCCTCATTTATTTTCTTACATTTTTTTATTTGAAAAAAAGTATTTTTAATCAAAAGCTTTAAAGATTAAATAAGTAATAATGTGTTTAAAGGAATGAATATAAGTGGGTTTTTGTGTATTTCCCTCCAAGTTGAAGTAATTCCCTGAGAATACTAATGATAGATTAGCCTCAGTGGATTCCTCAAACTTCACCGATTGTTCTTTGTGGATCTCAGCCAATAATGGACACGGATTTCCCTCCATTTCATTCCTCTCAGTGCAATTTTTTCTAACCACTACGACCTCGGGGACCCTCTCTTCAAACCAGGAAAAAAGACAGAACAATAAGAGGAAAGAGCTCTAGTTTTCTGTTTTTCTTCCCTCTCTGTTTCTTTTTAGCTGAATTTTCTCAGGAATTGAAATCTTTCTCAGAGGCTTCCTGGTGCTGCGTGTAGGGTGAATCCGTCACCTCCATCCTACAATATAAGCAAGATTTTGTATCGCAGCTTGGTAGGACAGTTTTTTTCCACAGTGAAACTTGGAGAGAAATGTTACAAAGACAGAAGCTCAGTGAGCACATCAGGAACAGCTCACTTCCTCAGATACTACATCTTTCCACCAGCTGCTCCTTGCTGACCTCTCATGTACTAATGTAGAAAACTACTATAACTGTAATGGTAAACTCATGTATAATTTACTCTGTTACAGATTCATTACATTACTCTCATGTAACAACATATTTAAAAGTCATATGCAAGCTTCTGAAATACAAGTATACTACAGACTACTGTTTAAAAGACACAGCTTTGCCAGGGCTCATTTATCTGCAAATACATAATCTGTCTAAATCAGAACCTCCATGTTTTTTTTCTTGTTTTTTTCTGTGTTTTTTTGCTTTAAATTTGATACAAGTATTTTTCAAATTTGTGGTTTTATGGAGAAGCAGTTTCATAACTCAGCTTCTCTGTTACAGACATGTATCTTTGTCTGATGAAAGATAAACAGAGTGAGCACATCAACAAGAGGCAGATCATTGTGTGCCTAAGAGCTGAGTACGCAGTGCTTGTTTACAGGCTCTTCAAACTTAGCTCTGTTTGCTTATGAGGGTTAAAGGTCATGCTCTATATACACGGAGAGACTGAAATGATGGTTTGTTATCTATGTAAGAACTTCAATATCTGCATCTGCTCATGGGACAATTTTTAATTCAAGCATTATTTGTTTCCTGTTCTTATAACTAATACAATTCCATTAATTCTGTTGCAGCTTATAAATGTAATTTGTCTGTTCGTTTAGGTTTGACTTCAATGCAAAATACCAAATAACAGTAATCAAGTTGACAGTACAGTTCAGCTTATACATTAGCTCAGTGCGATTGTAACTTTTGATGTACAATACTCATCTGTTAGGAGGACAGTTGTCATTTATCATACAGTCGAAGAACAACAACTCTGCAGATACATTTTTTAGTATTGGCTTTTGGATATGCTTTTGTCATGACCATTTGAAGCTCATCATTATTATCTGTGAATGAGAAAAACTGAGGAAAAGTGGTGTCCAGGTAATAGGGTGAAGGACATCACCTGTCCACATCTTCATTTCCCAAAAGAGGTCTCATATCCCTGATCATGTATTCAGTTCACTTTTCTTGTCCTCCTCCACAACCCCTCAGCGGTTTCAGCTAAATTAGTAGAATTATTTTGAAGTAGCTGAATGCCTGCTTTTCACTAATGGAATGGCGCTTTCGGGCAGATGTTTTATTGAAAAGAAGGAGGTTATAATTCACTTTAAATTTTTGATAAGTAGTGTTATACTTAGATTATAGACAAACCAATTTCCCCCCTGTAATGGATGGGGGAGCTGTGTGAACAACATTACAGCAAACAGCAAATGCTCTGGAGCTTAAGCACACTCCGTATTTCCAGAGAATGGGAAAATTCTGTTTGTAAAAGACAGCAAGAGACAGTAATGACCATAATTGCCTGACAAGGCTAATTCACATCCACAGCTCAATAAGCTACTTGCTGTGTTTGCACCTCTCAAGAGAATCCTGCTTTTCAGTCATAGTCACACTTTTCTCCCAATTCTTTGCTTAAACATCTCATTGTTGAGAGGACTTGAATGTTTCTTTTGCTTTTCTCTGCTTCTGCTCAGTCGTGCTAAGAAAATACAGTGCATTTTATTTTCCCATCATCTCCCTGTTCACATATTCCTACAGTACTGAGCATATCTCAGGGTTCCCCGTCTTTCCTGTAGCTCTCACTTCAACACCAAGTCCTTTCACTACTAACATCTCATATATTTGTGATCCCCAATGCATCATTGGCATGAGTGAGCAAGAGACAGCTGTTGCATAGCTGGGTAGAACGAGTTTGGGCGCTGGTCCAGACTTGCCGGCAGCGGGATTAGCCATGCAGCCATTAGCGTCTGAACTCCTGTAATGGGACAATATGACATGGATTATGCCATCTGAGGGCAACTGGCAGGAGCTGACAAGAAGATGGTCAAAGCTGAGGAGAGGAGTAAACTACAAAACTAGCTGTCAGGCAGGTGGGAATGTGTGGGTGCAGGATTATTGAGTGCTGAATAAACGAATAAAGCTAAACAGTTAGCCCAAAGTTGCAGAGTGGACAGAAAAAGAGGAACTGGGTGGGAGAAGAAACAGGATTATGCACACAAAGAAAAATCCTGAATTAATGAAAGAAACAATAGAATTTGTGCACACGTAAGAGAAAAATGTAATATCTGGTCATAAAACTTTGGAGACATTCATTTTAAAGGCCCTTTAGTCAACAGATTGACCTTGCAGTTTTATTAAGAATGCAAAGACTTCCATTTACAGCATTGGTTTAATCTCTATATTAAGAACATTTGTATATTTCATAAAACATTCATACAGGTTAGGGTTTTCAGTAATAATTTTAAAACAACCAGATTGTGATCATCCAAAAGAACTGCTTGATTGTATAATCTGTTAATGCAAGCTATAAGGATATATGTCACTGCTGCTCAGTGGGTATGGTTACATGATACGTTTTAAATCAGAATTAATAATTCCAGATTAAATTATACCAAATTAAAGTATTCTTTTTCGAGTTTATATAAAAATATTAATTCCAAACTGAGGCTTAGACACACGTTTATTTGCCTTCTCTTTATTCCGCTGATGGTGAACGTGGCACACTTTTGTCTACCAACAAATAAACAAACAACTTCCTGTTTCAATATGAATACCAACATATTAAATATTGTTTTCACTTCAGTTTTGATTACATTTTTGAAGTACCAGCTCGACACAAGCATACGACTTTCGCTTTTCCAGCAGCTGAGGAGGAGGGATATAGTGTACTGAAGACAGGAGACAGAAGACTGTGGATGTGTGTCATCGCGATGGGATGCTGTAACGAGCATACGCAGAATGACCAGAATTAACTTTGAGTGGAATGAAGGTTTACATGATAGAGTAAATAATTTGTTTAAATTTAAAATGAAAACAAACCAGCCACTTACATCTGAATTAATTTTAACTCCTAATTGTCATCTTCACTCATAATAAGGTGTTTACATGGTGATTTTTTTTATCTCTTTAAAGCAGATTGAAATTTCATTTGTAATTAAAGAGGAATTAAATCTCATGTAAACGTGGACATTGTCTCATTGTTGTCAGCTGTGCTCTGTTTCACATGCAAATCCCTGCTTGCTGTCTCCTGCCTGGAATTGGTTGGAGCCATCACACCCTCATCTACTCCCTCCCTATTGGATAATTGGTGGTCCAACTATTGCTGCTGCAGCCCACCAGAAAACAAGAGACTTCTGAAATCATTTAATCAATGCCAACTGTTTGCACACTCTGCCCTCAGCTTGCAACCTCACGACTGTGACTTTGTCTTTGACTGGTGGTCATTTGTTTAAAGATTTTTTTAGACAGAGTATTGTCTTCCAACAGTGTTAGAACTGTTTGACTTTGTGTTCCCTTTTTGTTTTCTTAATGGTAAATTCTTTTATTTGTGGTCCGTGGCAACTCTTTCTGTTAAAGTTAGAATGTGTTGGATTCAATAGATTATTTTTATTTTGTAATTGTGGTTCAAACTGTTTGCTTAAACATTGCTACTGGCACTAATTAATTTTTATATTGTATCGTAACTTGGTAGGACAGTTTTTTTAATTTTGTTTCTCACATTTATTACTTGGTTTTCCATATTGTACTGGCTAGTCCTCAGTTTGTGATGAGCTGTTTTATGTCTTTCGTTGCTACCTGCAACACTTGTAATATTACAATCATTTGTTTGTACCTCATTGCCTCCTGTAACAATAAATGTTCAGCACTTCCAGCTTAACACCAGTCCACGGTACTGTTTGGCTACATTCAGACTACAGGCTGAATTGACCCAAATCTATTTTTTGTCTTCTACTTGACCTGTGTCTGATCTTTTCATAACAATATATGGCACAGATCTGCCTTTTTTTCCCCAAAAATTATTTATAACCTCATTATCTGTAAAGGCGCTCCCATCACTCTCCCTCCACTCCTGGCTGCAACTCAGTTCCCACACGCTTCTCTGTACAAACGTTGCTGCCACTGCTCCACAAAATGCCATCTGGTTCTCCTTTGTAATCTCATCTTGAAACAATGCCATTAAAAATGTGCTGGCTACGGTCGGACAATAACTTTTAAAATGCAAGATAAACTGTGCTGTTGGCGTCCATGTTTACTTTTGCAAACAAAGAAGTCACACTGTCATGTCTTTTGGTGTGATTAAGATTCATACAGTAGAGATCACAAAATCAAGTTGTATTTTGTTTCAATGTTAGCGGACTGTAAAAACACAAAAATTTTCTCTAAAAATGTTCCAATGTAGTGCTTTTGCCATGCTGGAAAGATAGTATTTATTGTATTCAAAGTATTTTTAAGCTCATTTTAATTTATAATCCCAAACAGGGAGTTAAAAAGCTGTAAGTTGTTGTATACAAAAGCAGCTGCCAAAATGGCATGTATAGAGGTTTTGGTCACATTTTCTCATATTGCTTGAAGGTGCATTAGTTAAAAGGCAGTTATAGGTCAATATGTTTTTCCTCATGGGAAACCACCACACCAGGGACTCTGTCTGCTCAGTCTGCACGATTGCTGCAGTAGTGTTTAGCCTGTCTGCAGGGCTGGAGAGGGGTCCTGCTTTTCAGCCTTATTGCTGTGAAGATATATAATGTTTTTAAAAATGTGATACGTATTTGATAAGAGTTCGATAAAGATAAGAGCAGCCTTATAACAAAGGCTGCTGGTTGCTGCCTTAATTGGAGAGGGGTTTGGACAATGCCTGCAATGTTTTTCTGGATACTCCAGCTTTCTTCCTCTATTCAAACACATACATGTGTGTTAGGTTAATTTGTTACTCCAAATTCTCCCTAGGAGTGAGTGGGAGTGGTTGTTCGCCTTTCTTTGTTGGTGGTGAGATAGACTGGACCAACCCAGGGTACACCCTGCCTCACACCTTCTAACTGCCGGCATAGACTACCCCGTGACGTTGAATTGGATTTAGAGGTATAAAAAAAGGATTGAATGAACATATCACTTTTAACATATCAGTTAAAAATAAGAACATTTATTACATTTACATAGGAAAAAAAGTTTTTATCAAAAAAAATGTAAGCAAATGACTTACTTTTGCTTTTTGGGAAGTATCTGTCAAATTTAAAACCCCTGATCTCAGGTTAATCATTTAAAAACTGTTTTCGTGGAGGTCTTGTCAGCTGGGGATACAACATCTATCACCACCACTTTCTTGCAAAGCACTTAATCTTCTGGATCTGAACTTCCGCAGAATCGTCATCCTGCCAGGTTAAAATATCACCCTTTGCTTTGGCACCCATGAAATTGGTGCCTGAGAGTGTGTCAATCTAACAGATTGTTTCATATTTTATTTATTTATCAGGTTATCTTTATTACACACATGCAGTAGAAGAAAAGGTTTGAGTATATGCTGTAGATTATTTTTAAAAATTACAAGTAAACCTCTATTGTTTTTGTTTATTCAAACTACTACCAGTTGAAGACACAAAAAAATCACATGTTAAGTTTCATGCTGTAACTTATATAATAAATGAATAAGGACGTGAAATTGCGGTAATGGGCAAATAATTTAGTGGAGCAGCATTTTACTGAGAAAAACAAAACACTTTAATGTATCTGATGAAACAAGAGTTCACGCACTGGCCATAATTTGTTCTAGTGTATTTGATGTTTTTGTCAGTTGTTTAGAAATATGTGTTTTTGGTGATAATCGTAACATTTTGTTAAAATCTGCATTTCTGACATGATTTAATAGGACACAAAAAAATAGCTGACCTCACATGAATCTAGTTTGACAGAGGAAGAAGTGAATAATCCGAGGAGGCTGTCACATTTAGTCTCATCCAGATCATCTGGTGACTCTTCAGCATCACCTCTTTTGAAGTAAAATTGATCAACAGCAATCTCTCCACCAGAATCCCTTTGTAACCAAATCTGCTCCTGATCTCTGTTCTTAGTTTCTTTTCTCAGTTAAACTCCAGCCTGAAAAGATGCAGCATTTGATCTAAAACTTCATTTAAAAAAGGTTGGTGGATAGTTATAGTCATGAAAAAAGTATGTGCATGACATTGGATTAACGTCAGGATAAGCAAGTATGGAAAATGAAATAGTATTGTAATCATGTGTGTAATACAAAATATAATTGGTAAAATGGAATAAACCACAAACTTTAAGGGCAATTTCAAATACAAGCTCAGTATTTCATGAAATAATAAACTAATCTTCACTTTTCTGGCTGGTGCAACAAATGTGTAACGTCTTCATTTACTGTTTGCATAAGCTCTTCAATGAGGTGGTAAAAGCTACAGCAGTGCAAATTAAAAAGAAAATACATAAACTAAACTATATTTTTATCTTTATAATTATTATGTAGACAAAAAAAGTCCTATTTTTCACCCAGCATACATTTTAATTAATTTAGGTTAATTATAGAACAGATTCTATGATAGAAAAAAGCTTGCAGTATTACTGCAGTGCAATCATGAAGTGTCTTTTCTGTCTTAGATTGTAGCTTTAATTTATATCATATGTGACAACAAATTACATTGTTATTATCTAGTAAAATAATTTAAATGCAATTTGTCAGCAGAGAGGATTTTAAAATAAGGACAGTGGAATTTTTTAATAAAAATAACATGTCATGTCGACATTGTGTCAAGGTGCTTTCATGCAGCAGTGAAAAAATAAGGTTTATAGAAAGTTGAAATATAAATTCCGGCTGACTAACACTGGTTTATAACAGGTATTCTGCTCCCCCGCAGGATGCATCATCTCTAGATTCCCTTTTAGTTTGAACAAAGCTGTATGAATCATTTACATAATGTACTTTTAATACTCCTCATAAAAATCTACTTCTCTTCCACAACTTCAGGACTGAGGAGTGGCACAAATTCCATGTCTGACTTCAGACATGACAAACAAGGAGAAAATTATTTGCAACAGATATCGTGTCAGGCCAAGTTCAAGCCCACAATTCCCACCTGTCCATTCGCTCCAGAGTGAAGCCTGTAGGAGCTCACAGCCGCTGGTCTGCTTCCCTGTTTCCCTCCAGGCTGAAGAGCTTGTCACGGGCAGAGCTGCATTTAGATACAATGCTCCATTACATCAATAATAGATAGGGGGATGAAGGAGGTTGGCCAAATAGGATGGGACAGCTCACTCAACAGGAGATGACAAGTCGCAGTGATGGGGCAAAAGTGTGTGTATGTGCATGCGCATTTACCGTTTGTGAGCATGCACATGGGGTTGTACATGTTGCATGGACTAGGTGCATGTGAAAGATAGATGACAAGCAAGCAAGGGTCTGAAGAATAGTGTGGGATATTGACTTAGTGGGTTTCTGCTACGATGGCACCATTTCAGATCAGACTGACCCAGTTTCCACAGAGCCCATACATTTTAGATAATCCCTGAGGAAACTGGGTTTGCACAGTCTGCCTCCCTGGCATGGTTTTACATTGTAGCATTCAGCAGGTAGAGTGAGGGACACAAAATGAAGCACTTAAACGTACATGCTGAATCATGCACGCTCGTGTTAAAGACAGGATATTCATTTCCTTACCTCTGTCAACCCGCCTTCCTTTGCTCTTTCCTCCTCTTCCTCCTCCTTCCCTTCTTGCTCTCTTTCACTTTTGCACCAGTTGAAGTGGTTATGTGGCTTTATGCGGTGGCCATTTAAATCATTACCTTTCCCACATTGATCCAGCCAGAAGGTAATTGGCTCAATCAAGAGAATTAAAAGCCTCGGTAAGATTGAATAATTCAGCTTGCAGATCAAAAGAGGAGGAGAAGACGAGAGAAATGGGATGGGTGGAAGGGAATAAGAGGAATGCCGATATTAACTCAGTGGATGAATAAGTGAATGGCGTAAGTAAAGAGGAAGGCAGTAATGAATTAGAATAAGAATTAGCATAGGAGTGAAGTAGAAGTGTGTGTGTAGAGTAAATGACAGAAAATTGTGCTACATTATGGGACATAAAATGATGGATATGTATCAGGATCGCACAAACAACAAAGGTAAAGTCAATGATCGAAAAGCTTAGAATTCTCAAAGTTTCTGTCAAAATTGCAAAACATCCCATGATTATCCATCCATCCATTTTCTACCGCTATCTCATGATTATCCAGTCTCTTTCAAAATTAACCCCAAATATTCATTCCAATTTTCTGCTTCCTCCAGCAGTACAATTCTCTTATGATGATCACATCTTAATACCATTTTGGCAGTTTCCCCTGCCCTCGCAGCGTTTTTCCTTACTTTTTCTGTCGGTACAGAAGCACTACCACTTATTCACAGGGTCTGAACAGGGTGACATCGGGTTTACATAAACTTTTTCTTTCCTTCCAAAATGGTTATTATGTTTTAAGGTATATGAAATAAAGCTCTTAAAACTTAACTACTTTTTAAAATTCTCAAAGTAATTGATTTCAATTTATAACTGTTGACCCAATTATTCACTAGCAAATTATACGTTTGTCCCTCATTTTAGCCTGTTGGAAGACGTAGAATAGATGGTGTTGAACTTTTCCCAACTGTGCCAAAATGGCCGTTTTGGAGACCTCATCTCAAGTGTCTGTACCAAAAACAAGCTTTCATGAAGTAATAGTATATATTTATATATAAAAATGGTGAGCACAAGAATGTGGTCATACAATAACACAAAGAAGGGTGTTTGATCTAACGCTGCACTAATCAAAAACTTCCATCTCCTCAAAAACCATCTCCTCATGTGAAACTTGAGACAGGATGTTTCCTTTATGTTTTACACATCAGAACTAAGTTGTAAAAAAGTAAATGCACAATCCTAGTGCGGGTTAGTTTAGTATGTGATTATCAAAGCTCTTTTACTAGGATGTACAAGTTTTTCAAGTAGGATAATAAAAGCATGTGCATGGAGGACCTGTGTGAAATGCTGAACATGTGTCTCATAATATTGTTGTTTAGGTGCTTTTAGTTTAGGTGCAGTCTGTAATTTCATTGTAAAGACTGAATAAATAATTAAGAAATAAAAAAAAGGTTTTTGCTATAGAAATAAAATGACAAAATCTGAAATCAGCCTAATCTGATTACGTCTAGGCAGAAGTGTGTGTTCTTTACAAAGAATGATGCTATTGTGGTTGTATGGATTGTCTTGTGTACACTTTCATACCTGCCCACTTGCTGTAAGTGGGTGTGAAGCTTGCAAGTTGGATTTGAGGTTCAAGAAGCACACATATGCTGCAAGAGTTACAGATGAGCAATCCTGCCACTTGCATTACCCCCGGGCTGATTAGGATGAGGTATGAAGGCAGCAGGAGGTGGATGTGGGGAAGATCACTACTTTGCAATTAATGGTTGAGGAAAATGTAGATGGCGGATTAAGAGAAAATTATAAGAAAATATTCATGGATGTTAGTGTGTGAATGCAGTAGAGGTTGAGATGGGGTTCAGATGTCTCAATACCGAGATGTAAGATGCTAAAAGTGAAGTTACATTTCCTCCACAGTCCTTAGTTTTAAAGCAGAAATATTCATTGTTCTGACTTATTAATGTGGCCATCAAGCAAGGTCGGGATAAGCTGGTGAAATGCACATGAACTTTGAAGTAACAGTTCAATATACAAATAAAAGATTAGAGGCACATTTTCTGCCATCTTCGGTTGCAAAGTTAAAAACTGATTCTGTATCTTTTTAGGTCACCATCTTATCTAAAAAAAACATTGACTGCAAAAATCAGTAAATGCATCTCTTTGATTTCAGATCTTTTCAGCCCACCCAGCAAAGCTCTGCATTTTGTTGTCATCCCAAAATCAGTTTTAACTGGTGAGATGCTTTCATGTAATCCATTTCTTCCAAGCATATCTGCAGTAGCCTCACAGGAGTCTTCCTGTCGACTTAACTAGAGGCCTGGTCCTGTTTGCCAGCCTGTCAGTTTTCTGCCTCTTTCTCACCAGTAGAGAAGTCACATGAGTACTGTCCCCCTGCTGTGTTCCCTTGGCTGCTGTGCACATTGCTACAGAAAAACTCCAGGGAAATGTCTACGCCTGGAAAGTACCATCCAGCCAAGCTGTGAGCACAATGGGTAGATAGAAAACATTCAAAGCAGCACACAGCTTATGTGAGCTTTGATAAGGAAGTGTGTACTATATAGAAGTAGCTGACAGTAAAGTACAATGCAAATGCCTGTTTATAGGTTGGTTTTGGTGCATGTATGCACCATTTTTAACACAATGTTTGTGTTTCTGTGATGTAAAGACTGTGTCCACATACCCTTAAATTATTAATTATATATATGATATATAAAAAATGTAAGGGCCCAGGGAACAACAGTTCACAGCATTTTTTAATCTCCATGTTAAATGTCTCACACACCATGAGATTGGCTTTCATTTTTCAAGTCTTGAACACACACACTAAACATGCACACACAGATATTCTATATTCTATACATAAAAATGTCAGCTTACTTTTAAGACCCGCTTTCATGCTTTAGTCCTGCACTAACAGGGCAAAAAAAGGCAAGATCAGTAAAAGTTGATTTCTGTGCAACTTGTCACTGGTAATGGACCATGAATTATGGATATGGTTCATACATCACCCTCACGTTTAAGCTGTAACATGCACACATTTGCATGTGAGATTAGTTAAAGTTGCCTGACCTCTAACCAAGGGCACGATGGGTGATAGAAGAAAGTGATGTAGGAGATCTAAAATGCAAGTCAATTTCCTGGGAGGCTTATCAGAGCTATTTGACTGGCGTTCGAGCAGAGAGTGGCCATCAGCTGTCAGGATTTAAACTTAGGGAGGAAATGAGACACTGGGGTGTGCTCTGAATATCCTATAAATGAAAGAGGAAAAATTAGAGTGAGGGGAGAGAAAACTCACATGGCAAATACTTTACATTAGAAAAAAATGCACGTTTCAGAGGTATGATTTGTCTTTCAAAATCTTCCGTTGTTGCTTTTCCTTGTGTGTTTTTGAAAAGATCCAGCACTTTACTGGCTGCGGTAACCACATCAGACTGTCTAGATGACAGACATATCTTCCTCTGTTCATTAATCTCCATTTTGTTCTACACTGGAGGGAGTGCAAGGCAAGCGAACGAGCATTGGACAGGGCAAAAGGAAGAGGAGCAAGATTAAAGATATGGCTGACCATGAAATTGAAAAGGAGATGGAGGAAAAGGGGAAAAGAGAAAAAGATGAAAGGAAAGAAGATGGGGAGAGCAGAAATTAACACTGAAAGTGAGGATAGAGTTGGCAATAAGAATGTGAGGGAAACGGTGGGGATGATGGGCATGGCATCAGTATAAACAAACTAAAGAATATAGGTTTAAATTAGAGGAAAAATTGAAGCAGAAGAAAATCACAGGAGAATGGAAAAGTGAGCCTGCTGTTTGATCTTTAACGGGATTATTTTTCCCTGCTGTCCCTTTTATTTATTTGATTTTTTTCTCATATTTATTCATATGTAAATGTTGGCTGTGTGCCAGCAGAAAACCATATTAGAGTTTGATGCTGCCCTGAGCCCGCTCTGTGACTGTGCATCACCAACACGCACCACCATGCTGGGTAATCCTAAAGGGATTTTTGTGGACCTCTGCAGCCCTGCAGTAGGCTTGCACAAAAACTCAATTTGGCAGCTTCAATGTTGATGGCATTATGCAATACTTTTGTTTAAAAAACTCAAACTTTACAACATGATAATTCAGAGTGAACATCTGTGTGTTCTCCCTGTGAATGGAAAGGAAAAATGGTCCAGCTTTTTACCGTTTCCATCATATTCTAAGACAAAATAAATATCAAAGTTAAGGCCGACCTATGCTCTGATGTTTAATTTGATTCTTTTATAAAAACTTGGCATATGTTTGGTAGCTATCTCCTCCAGGGCTGACAAAGCACTTCCAGGCTACTGTTTCAGTGGGTTAAACCCTCATTTGAGTGGTAGGTGCTAGATCTTTTGGCAGATATTGATTTGGACTTTCACTCAGATTATACATCGTTGGCATTGCTGATTGTCAGTGAGGCCATCAGTGGGGGATGATACTGTGGCTTTGAGCTCAAATAGGATTTAGATATTGCTGTATTTCAGTGTTTTTTTTTTTACGCTTTAAACCTAGACTACACATTTTTTGGTTAGTAATTAAAAATCCAAACAAACAAAAAAAAATACAGTATGTGCATGTGTTTAAATTGAAATTCAAAATCTCATCACATTGGGTGTATGAGGTGTTTGAGGTCAAAAAGCAAACATAGAAAAGATTCATTTTGACATGACTGTGCTTCGGAGATTCTGACTGAGCTTCATTGTGTTCAGAATCATGAACTAAGCTGGCCACATGCTGTACATACATATAAATGTACTTTGTTCTGTAGATCTTTGACTGACAGCAAACACAGATGTGCAAGAACTTTGCAAATACTGACTCCATAAACCAGATAGTGAAGTGTTGTGAGAATGTGTGTACGTGTGTGTATATGTGTTACCCAGTGAGGTGCCATTAAACTGGCATTGCAGATTGTCTTGTAGGGTGCTCAGGGCCACAAAATGCAATTATATTCTCATATAAAATATTTATTTCCACAACACCTACTGTGCACCAGAGGGACTTTTATCCACTGTGGGCTTAAATATGAAAATAGTATATAAAGTGCTTGCCTGAGAGAGCTGCAGATACAATTTCTCAGCGTGGGCTCGCGCTTTGGCTTTGTGGGCACAGATGAGTGCATGCAAATAAAAGTGAGGGCAGTTCATGACTATCTATTATATTACTTCCTTATATATTTGGAAAGAAAGAACTATTATTTCCTTTTTTACAGTGCAGGTCTACATATTTATGTAAATTTCCCGTCAGTGAAACTTATTGGTGAGAGATATTAGAACATGAGTTGGGTTAACAAAATACAACCATTCAGAAACCACCCAGGCGAATGTCCCCCTTTTATTCTTATTATTTTTTTCAGGGTGGAAAATCCATTTTAGTCAATCAGATTTTTAGCAGTTTCTTTGACTTGAGTATATTTTGTTACTTTGTTATTCCTTTTACATTTCAGAGGACAATATTACTTTCTAAACCCATACTTATGTGTTACCACACAAAATCGTGTTTTTGATAAGTTTATTTATTTGTTTAAGATTTGGTTTTAAAAATGTTACTCAGCTAAAAGAAGAAAAAATCACATTAATTGATTGATTTCGAGCAACAGAAGTTAGAAGTAGAAGAACCTATCTAGTTTAAGTCTTTATTGTATAAAACAGAGAAGTCATATGTGAAATGTGAACATGATCCAGAAACACCAACACCCTTAGTGGATTAAAGTATCATTGAAAAAATCTAAGAATGCATGGAAAACTGTTGTGGGGTAAGACAAGTCATGGATTTGTAAATCCCAGGCTCTGTGCCTTCTTTTTTATGCATTATTATACCAACACAATAATGTCAGACTTTCTCAAACCTTGAAATTAGCTATAGTAAATCAAATGCAATAATTTTTAGCCATTAACTGTACAAGTGTTCTTGTTTTTCTAATTAATGTACTCTTAAAGCTATTTTTAGGGAGAGTTTTCTTATTTTAAACCAACTTTCAAAGGTTTATATGTAACTAATAAGATACTGTCTAAGGGCATCTTTAGCAAGTTGGTAATTTTATCAAGGTTTTTTTTTATTTTTTAACATCAACTAATTTGAATAGGCAAGTACTTTTATTTGTAAGCTTGGAATAATATTTTTGTGTCCACACCCTTATAGTACAGAAGCAGGGATTAATTGATTATGGTTTCAGTTCCTTTAAAGTTCCTTTGTACAATGCAGGAAAAAAGATTGTTGCTGCTGCTTCTCGTCCCTCTCTAGCTCTTGACTAACTCGGATGTTTCCAGTGATCTTTTGTGCAGGGCTCAGTGAAGATCACAAACTAGTGCTAGTTTGAAAAATATATAATCCCAGAGTGAACAGTTGAACCTTGACCATAAAAATAAGTCAACTAGTTTTGCTATCTAGCAGCATCTTACTGACCACCAAATTTTAAGTTTGTGTGGGCGAATGTGTGGGTGGAGGCCAAATGTTAATAAAAAAGCAATATGGACAATAGTTACTGTGAGGATCACAAGTCAGGGTAGTTGAGTTATTTTTTTACAAGTTATTTAAAAAGCACATATGTGGGAAACGTGAGTAAAAGCCTGTTTTTATGAACCAGACTAAAAGTTCACAAGGTCTCGTGCTTTTGCTTGGTTTTTATGTTCAGTAAACAGTGCATCAAATCCATTTATTTTTCTGTGCATGCGTGTCTAATAAATATATTTGTGTGTGCACAATATTTATGCATGCCTGCTGTATGTGTGTGTCTGGCCTGCACTGGGAGGATTACTGTAGATTTACAAGGCCTGGTAACAATGAGCAGACCCACCCCTGGGACCTATACTCAATCACTATCACAATGAAATGCTGCTAATTCCTATTTAAAGCTGCCGCACAGGCACTGCCCTTCTTCCTCTCTGGGCAGAGGGAGAGGAGAAAGCGCTGAGGCTGAGGGAGGGGGAATCTATGTTTGGTTTGTCCAAATCATTTCTGTTAATTCCCCCTGCTGATTTTATCCCCATAAACCAGTCCTCTCTCATTCGTTTATAGATTTTAATAAGGCGACTTCATGAGACTAATGCACATGCCACTTAAAACGCAGTGCATGTTAGCATCTGTGTCGTTTGTCTTCCACGTCGTGCCCACTGACAAACTCTACCCTCTCCAGGACCTTATTGGCTTTGCACTGAATAATTCAAAAGTTTCCGACATAAAGGAGATTGCTTTAATTCTTGACCGGCAGGTTAATATTGAACATCTATTGTTCTATAAAATGCATGCAGTATTTCATCATGTCAATGCACGCAGTCAAAGAGGGCATGTGTCATTAGACTGTTGCATCAAGAGCAAAACTGTTCATCTGGGTACTTTTTCTGTTGTACTGTATCGCAGATGCTGCTTCTCTCCCTATATCATGCACACTCATACATTTAGAGAAATGCTTTAATTGGGCTCCAAATCAGGGATTGAATTCTCCTGCTACATGAATATTTTACAGGAATACATTGGACAGTTCTGTCAAGTCGTATACTTTTCTCTGCATATTCTATATCTTTCACTTCTTCTCTCTCCATAAATTGCTGCTGTGCATATTGCATATTGGTGCACCTGAACTAAACGCAAGCTGCTCGCGTTTTTCAGGAGCTGTAATATCATCTCCCTCCCCCTTTTGGCCATTATAGGGGGATGATTTATTGACACCAAGTCAGTTGACAAATCCATTTAACTTGTGCACCAGAGAAAGGCTTGCATGCCGAAGCAGAAACGTATGCTTATATACAGTCACTTTTAACTGGGACACTATCGGAAATGGGGTAATGATTTCTGCATTATTAATGAACATGCTTCATACTCATCTTAACTGAAGAGTTCTTTTATCTTCACCACATGTTCATTTAAATGAGTGGTGAAACACAAACTGTATAGTCCCCGGTGTTCTTTTGTCATTATACTTGTGCTTTACAGCTTCCACTGCAGCATCTTTATTGATTAAGATTTTTTTCTCTTCTTTGTTGGCTTCATTGCTTGTTATTATGTATTTGTTGTCTGCATATCTACTCACATAAAGCATCCTATACTAATTTACCTTCACACACACACACACACACACACACATATATGTATATATATTATCATGGCTAAATATATCCACAATAATATGAATGAATTAATTAAATGAATGAAAAATACTTTATTGATCCCAGAGGGAAATTCAAATTGTAGTAGTTTTTTAAATACAAAAAATAGTTAATGAAGGGTCTTCATTGTTCTTGTTGGGATGGTGCCGTCCACACAGGAGTCCATATAATCCATCATACACTCAGTCAAGCTGTTGATGTCCTCTCCATGAGGACCACAGAGGACACTCCAGTCTGCTGTCTGGAAGCACCAACTCAGAGCATCCTCAGCATCGTTAGACCAGGTTTCAACAGGTTTAGTTATGTTAGCTAGCAATCGCACGTTAGCATTACAACAGTTGCAAAAACGGTTTAAATCTCCATCGTTTTTCTCTCTGCTTCACTCCTGCCCTGCATCTTCATCTCTTTCTTTTCAACTCGTTGGGATTTGAAGTATTATTTCACCGATAATCTTGAATTTGGAGAGCATTATCAGTAAATCCTGGTGGTAAACAAGTCTTATTGCCATAGAGACTCTAATAACAAGACTTGAAATAGCAGAAAAAAAAGATACGCAGAGAGATTCCCATGTGGCAGAACTTCCGCGAGCGAGAAAAGTCTTCTTGGATGACCCAAACTGACAACTGATGTCTTAAAAAACATATATATATATTACAAAATTCACGAAACATCACAACAGTTAACACAGAGCTACTGCTGTTTGCTGCCACCTAGTGGCGCATTCCAGAATAAATATACATAT
>JBAMHV010000013.1:8272743-8292819 GCA_037177535.1 Pseudomugil gertrudae
TATTATTATTATTATTATTATTATTATTATTATTATTATTATTATTATTATTATTATTATTATTATTATTATTATTCAAAGTGAATGAGTTGTTGTTTAATAGAAAATCAAAGTTGTTCTAGTGTTCACATATGTTCTAGTAATATCTACTTGGATTGCTCCTGTAACCCATGATAAACAAAACAACTCTCAATATATTCTTTTTGCTGATATATGAAAGCTATATTACTTTTGTCAGCAATAAAATGTGTTTGACAGGCTGATGTGGGATGTGCAAAAACAAAGCAAAAACAATGACAGTCTCAGAACATAGCACTTCAGAAAGGCAGACTTTTAGAAAATAACACAGACAATAAAGGCCTCCAGAAAATATGATAGAATTTCAGAAAAGGCTTAATTGGAAAAACAAGACACGTTGTTGTGGGTGTTATCGTGAATGTTTATCTTGAAAAATGTTTTTTTTTATTTTCAAGGATTGTGTTTTGTTTCAGGTACAGTTAACACGTCACATGTAATCAAAACAACAAGGTGCCTGTATTAACCAGTTAAACACTGACAAACTGAGACTCACATGCATGACATCACAACTTTTTCCTGATTGGCTGAAAACCTAAATCTTTTCCTCAAATTATCAGAATAAAATTTCTCTTGTAGTTTCTCTTCCAAGAGGGATGAAACTTATACAATTTCTCCACCTGGCAGATCTTTTTTTCTCTATATGAGCTCTAAACATTACAGTATTCATCTTCAGGAGAAAAACTGTGAAAACAGTTCAGTTCAAACTGTTTAAAGTGATGCCTTTGAGTAATTTGTTTTTATTATTTCTATTCTTTTCATTCTCATAACAATGTGATTTGATATAATTCTTGTGGGAAAATGTATCACTGTTGTGATAAATAAACTAGCCAACTTTACTGCAGTCCGTTTACACACTCCATCTTTTACAGTGCATCGCTGGCAGCTCCTAGGTCTGCCCAAGTCTCACTCAAATGTACTCATTGTGAACAAATACAATTAACATCCAGATGGCATGACTAAAAAGTCAATACTTTTCCAAGCTGCCACTTTTTTATTTTTTGGAACTCATGAACCTCCAAAACTGAAGGGAACAAGTTTTGATCCAGACTTTATTTCATTGTGACTCGCATTATCTCCCTTCTTTATATTTTTTGTTTTGTTTAATCCTCTTCAGTAAACTCATCTCTGACTTCCCTTGTTTTGTGTGCTGCCTGTTTCTGCACAAAGTCTTTGCACTCCAGCATACACACACTTCACACCTCTGTTGGGGTGGGGTTCTTTATTTCATTAACAGCCGTTTGCACGCCAAAATTCATTATGCCAGCCTTCTGTTCTCGTGCACCCAAGCATGCCAGCTAACGTGCGGAACAAATTTCTCTCCCACTTTTTTTTCACCCTTCCTCCCTCACTCTCCTCCCTCACTCCTGCTAATAAGTATGTTTAGGGTGGGATTCACCTGCATCAAAGGCTCCCTGTGAAGAGGCTCCCTTTGTATCACTGGATCATGTCATTACTGTCAAACCCTGAGTATTTCACTCTGTCGCCATGCTTTGAAACTAACAGGTGGTTTGTATCCAAAATGCTAATAGCATCATATTTTTACATCCTTGTGTGTTTCTTCGTGATAGTGTACTGCAGGGGTACTTAATTCGGTCCTGCAAGGGCCGAGATCAGGCAGATTTTCAATGTATTCCTGTTTCAGCACACCTGAATCTAATTAAATGGATCCAAAAGCCTATCGGGTTCTGAACGACGACTCATTATTTAGAGTCAATTGTGTTGTAGGACAGAATTGAGTGCCCCTAGCATAGTGCTCATGGTGCTTCTTTCTAGGACTGTATGAAGTAAGATAACCTTTTATCTGAGCAAGAGAACTTCATATTTTGTATCTTCTTTAGTGAATTACTTTTGTTTAAAAAAATGGTACTTTGACTATCCCTACCCCTCACTAGAGAGGAAAGTTGCTGAAAATGTAGTCCTGGCATGTAAAAATAACTTTTTAATGAGAAATTTCACAACTCAATAAACAATCAAACATTTTGAGGTTAAAAATAAAATGTCCTTTGTGTTTTTCTTGTCCAATTTAAAAACAGCTAGGAATGCCAAAAGAAGACAAATAAATAAATAATTCACATGGGTAAATAAGTACTAGGGGTGGGAATGTAATGGGGAAAATAGAGGGATATTATTCCCATTATTTATGTTTATTTTTGTTTTTGTTTTTTTGTTTACTGTCATAATATTGTTTTATGTTGTGGCCTTTTTGGTCTATGTTCATCTTTTTTGTATTTAGGGTTGTGTTTAGTTTTGAGTGGCCTTTTTAGTTCACCTGGTATGAATTTGTTCATTCACCTCACCTGTGCCTTGTTACCCCCTCAGTGTATTTAAGCTGATTTCAGTTTTTGCTTGCCAGACCATTGCTTGGTTTTGTCCTCACAGTTGTTGTTTAGCTGTTCTTTTAGTTAAACTACTGGCACAAACTGAAACATCTTCATTTTAGCCTGCTGTGTCACTTTACCACAATTATATTTTCTAAAAATTGTGTCTCCAAAAATTACACAAGTCGTCCTTCCGAAAATTAGAGCTCATTAAAATGTGGGGCATCATCTTAGTTTGTGGGATGAAGGACAAGTGATAAAAATGCCCACACACTAATAAGACACACGGTCACCATAGTAGCTAGGCGTTGGAAGATGATCAAATGAGAACAATCAACATTCGACCCATAGGTTGGATGCTACATTATTGAAAGTTAACTTGGAACAAATACAACTTATTTTATCACAAAGAAGATAAAAGTTAAATAAGAGGAATTAGAACTGCACAGTATATTTTTGAGCATTGTCATTGCAATGTGTGTGTTTGTGTAATAGTCACATTGTAGGAGGAAAATGAACTCATGTTTTCCAAGGATACCTGGCACACATTCTTGTTTATTGTTAATAGCAATAAATTAATCTTTATGTTAAAAAACAAACCACATTTGCATGATAGAATAAAATATTTACTCAGAACCTAGCATAATAAAAGCAATCGCTACAAGAGATAATAAGAAAAAGTCTCAAATGGAGACAAAACCATCCATTCAGAAAAAGATAGGCGCAGGTTAATTGTCCCTCATTAGGTGGAAGCAGAAGAGCAAACAGTGCTACTTTATACACGAGCTACTCGGCTGCTGGTAGAGAATGTATTTTTGAGACTGCCAACTAGTGGATACACCGGGGGCAACAGAACCATGGCAAAACTTAAGCTGTCACGGGGCTTACTGCTTTTCTCAAGACTTACACAGAAGCAATAATTTTTTTTGGGGGGGGGGGGAAGTTTGTTGATATTTTAGATTGCATCTTAAATAATGCAGAAAATACTCCTGTGTAATCTGTGAAATTGCAATTCTTCTGTCTGGAACTATGGTAAACACTTTCTTTTCCTCCTTCCCCATTCCTAAAACATTGCCCATTACTATGTTTTCTTCATTCATTAATGCCACCAATCATGTTTCCATGGAAATTGATAGGGTGGCACCAAGGCTTGGCCATGTTGAGACAAGTTATTACAAAGGGAATAAAAAAAAGAGCTTTGTCTTGAAATGAAACAAAAAGGGAGCTTTTGATGCTGGCCAGATTTAGAAGACACTATGAAAACACTTTTGCTTAATAAAACAGCCAAACATGATAAGTCAGGCTTATGGTCTCCAGAGGCTTTTGTCTTGCTAACAATGTTGTTTATTGTGGGTTCAAATGAGATGCAAAGGAAGGCCAAAAGTCAGAATGTACTCAAATTAATAGCTCTTCACATTTTTTTATATATATATATATATTGGCCATGTTTTCTCATACTGCCTATCATTGTTGTCTTGCAAGGCTTTTCCTGACATCACACTTTGCCTTTTAGCAAATATATTGCCTTGTCTTTTCTTCTAGTTCTTGCAGCAGCACTGTCAGACTGTGCTGCATTGCTGTGTGTGTCTATTTACTGTGTCCCTGTCAGGGGTTTCTGCAGGGTTGTAATTGCTCGTTGATTTGTGGTCTGAGCGGATTAGACATCCTCCAGGGAACATGTCAGATTTTTAAAGGCAAAAAACGCAGCCCAGCCCCGCATCCGTTTAACCTCAACCACCTACAGAGAGGTCAAAGAACTAAATCCGCTCATCTACTTTTATCAGCTCAAATACAGTCAACAGGATGGCTGAGGAGATGCGTGCACTTAGTTGTTTGGATGCAGCTGGGAATACATGTTAAGGGTAACATTTGCATAAACTATTTCAAATGAGCCTGTGAAACCTTTTCTAAGCAGCAATATCAACAAGCTCAGGGTGATAATTACAGGAATCTAAATGCTGTCGGCCCTCTAAGACAGAGAAGTTAAGGGTCCTAGAATATAATGTGTGAAATTATGTGTCAGCACCACAGATGCAAAGAAAGCCCCTCTGCAGTTATTTTAGAGATGAAACAAACAATTTGCACCTGATTTAGCAAGACACAAACTAAAGTCTCTTTAGCAGGTAAGGGTAGATGAGGAGGATGATGATGATGAAGTCTATGAAAGAAAAACTAATGGAAGTTGAGTCTCATTGATACTGTGTCACATAGCTGATACACCACCCATGTGAAGAAAGAAACGAATGAATAAATCTAAAATGTTTATTGCAAGAACATGGAAAACTTGTGAATGGAAAATTTTCTAACAGCTTTAACTTCCCACTGATGTTATAAGCTACGTAATGATACGGGTATGTTCTCATCAGGTAAGGCTGGGTTTATGCAACATAGCTTATTTGTTTATCGTCAGAAAATGTTAATGGTGTAGGGAACTTATGCTCACCAGAAAACTAAAATTAGACAGAACACTTCTTTATTAATCTCTAGTGTAAACAGATATGGTTACAGTATATTTAATGATTGATGATTTAAATGTTACATTTTTTGTCAAATTTTCTCTTCAAATGTTTTCAAAGGTTTTCTCACATTAACATGGATGAGAAAAATGAGAAAGTTGTTGCCTCCCTGCTTCACTTTTTAGCAAATGTGTGCTCTAATGAGTGAATCTGAAATTTTTTCCTTTTGCAATGTCAGGAGGGCAAATAACCACTTCCCACAGTAGTGGATACTGCCATTGATCTGTCCCCCCCGGCTAGCTTAGCCTGCCCTCTACAATCCTACAGCGGGCACCAACCAAAGCTGCTTGCTCTCTTTGCAATAGACGTAGAGTGGGTGTGGACAGGTACCACTTAAACATTAAAAACTTTAGATAAGAAAATGGTCTGTTCTCAGAGGACACTTTTGGAATGCCTGAAATTAAAGATCGAGGCATTGTCACACACTGGAATCCAAAATAATGAAAGCCCTTTAACTTTAACACATTAGGCTACATGTCTTCACTGCTTTGTGAGTTGTTTAGCAGTCAGTTATTTTACTTATTTCTACACAGTCTGGCTGCCAAAAAGTACCTATTGACTGGCTAACTAGCAGAGGTGGTAAATCCAGGTGCCATAAAGTAGAATTCCTGTCTTGTTTTTGGCTCTACTTGTACATTTTAGAACAGGTGTTTTCACTAACTGGCTGGTTTACCTGGCAGATTAACTATGCTCATTAAATGCAGCTGGTTTGGTGACTGGAACAGCTGCCAGACAGGATTTTTATTTTCTGGCGCAGGAACTGCCACCACTGCTAACTAGCAATAGTGAAAAGACTTTTCTTAAGTAAAGAGACAGCTAATATTGTATTGGAATATGTTTAAAAATGACAGAAAATGATTAAAAGAAGAATTTAAAGACGGTTACCTATTTTTATTACATCATTACTTGATGTCTCATAGTTTGTGGTTGCTGACTTTGTAAAGCCTTGAAAGTAGTTTTTAGTTATGTTAGAAATTGGGAATACAATTAATTTTAAAGAAGAAAATTGTTTTTAATCATGTTTGTTCCTTGGAATAAGGGCTTTTAATTTTGTATATTATATCCACTTGATGGCTAGCTTGTAGTTGATTGTGCCCCATTGTCGTACTTAGAAATTAGGAATTGGGGCCAGAAAAGAAGTGCAAAATGAAATGATGGATTCAGCTCAGATGGTCACCAAGCAGGGCAACGGGATTTCTGTTAGCAGTTTTCAACACTAATACTAAAAGGTGCTCAGCTTTATTATTGGTAAATACACTGTACCTACATGGCACTTTTCCAGTCTCATTGACCACTTAAAGCACTTTTATAGCTACATTGTCAATAACAAAATGCATTACTCCACATAATAGGTTGTTGACTTGGATATATGTTCCCTAATTATGTCAACAATGGCTTTTAACCAAAACTTGGATTCTTCCTACCGTTCATTGTATTTTCTCAATTTAAATCTTTAGGCAGATAGTCTCTTTCAAAGTTTTAAATTCATCATCACTTTTACTTTTTACCCCCTTTATGTCTTCAAAACATCCAAACCAGATGTCATGTAAATGGTACATGAGGTGTATCTAAGGAAGTGCCAGTGTGGAATGCCTTGATGGAGGCTCTTTCGTTCACTCAAGGATCAGCAGGGCCTAATGGCTTCTCATCAATTCTTCCTGTCCAGGCAAGTGTGTGTCATGACTCCTGTAACTGCTTCTGACAAGAGTGATGAAGCACTTGTTAAAGTTGTAAGATTCTGCCGGAGTTTGAAACCTTTTGATATAAATCTGTGTAGAAGGAGATGGACAGAGACAGCGAGTTAGGGACAAATAGAGGAGGGGGCGAAAAAAAAGGCAAGATGAAGAACAACAAGAGTTTAGGCATAACAGATTAAAGGGTGGAGGGGGGGAGAGAGTAAAACTAATGATATCCATCTGTATTTGAAGATGTGGATAGAAGAGCATTTTATGCTTTTGGAATAAGGGGAAACAAATAAACATTTTTTCAGGCGTTACGTTGCTTCTGTGTTATGTGATCAGCTTCATTTGAAGCATTTGGTGGAGCATTGCTCTGGAGCAGCTTAGTCCATCAGATGTGTCACTAAGAGCATCTTTCACAGTGTGCAAGTATGCATGTTTAAATTATATCTAGCTTTGTCTACACAGCCTTTTTTTCTAGTTAAAATTCATTATGTAAATGTTTGTAAAAAGTTCTGGTAAGTTTTTTTATTTGTATGACACATTTAAAATGAGACTATTCAAGTGCTTTCCATTAAACATTAAAAGCAACGCAGATGGTGAAAAGAAAAGATCAATAACAGTAAAAGGCAACTGTCTTTGTGACAGCTTATGCGGCGTCTGAAAGTCAGGTCTGAATATATAAACACTGAGTTTAAAAACATGGTCAATGTTTTTTCTAAGGGCCGGAGTGGAGTCTGCCGGTGTTTACCAATCCTGACCTCCTTCTCTTTGCAGCCAAACAGAATAATCAAGTTGCAGAAGAGGTTCAAAGACTGACCTCTGGGGGACTCCGCAGGTCATGGCCACTCACTCAGATTCATAGCTGCCAATAGTAACAAAATAACTCCAGTCTTCTGAATAGGACCTGAACCACTTAAGGACCGCTTTAGAAAGTCTAGATTTCCAGCCTGTGCAGCAGGATTCCTGGATCTACAGTATCAAATGCAATGTTGAGACCCAGCAGCAGGACAGATACTTGACAGGATTCAGTACTGAATCTAATGCCATTCAACACTTTGACCAAAGCTGGTTCTGTGCTGTGATGAGGTCCAAATTCTGACTGAAATGTAGCTAAATTTCCACTTTCATTTATTAAACCATTAAGCTGGACAAATACAGTTTTTGTAATATTCTTGGCTATAAAAAAGAAGTTCATTAAGAGGCATGTTTTAGGAGGGGCTGAATGGCCTCATTTTTGCCACAATCCTCATTTTTTTCCCCCTTGAGAGGCAATTTGTTTAACTGCATGGTGAAAAATGGAGATTGAAATGTTTCTGTGAATTTTTGTTTGGAATACATTGTAAAGTAAAGGCAATGACATGTATCCTTTCAGGGGCAATACAGGGTACAGGGAATAATTTTACCGTTATTGATCCATCTTTGCGTTTCCAGAGTTGCAGCATTTCATCTGCAGTGCTGACGAATTACATTTTGTCCAACAAAGTAAACAACACAACTGTTTCTTTTCTTTACAACTGAATTGGAAAACAGTAGATCTCTGGTGTGTCAGTGGTGCAACCTTGTCAGAGGATGGAAATGGACTGCATCCAATAATATCACACCAGGAATGATCCCAAATCACACAAATTAATTTTATCAATTTAGAACTCGCTGAAATTGCACTCTATCACGGCAACTGCACTTCTAAAATGTATTGTTGAGTTATTATACACAGATGAGAGGCAACAGTAAATTTGAGGAACTGCTGAGGTTGCTGTGGAGATGGGTCAAAGGGAGCTGATGGAGCAGATGGCAGTGAGGTGACCCTGCAGGCTTCCTGTCTGTTCTTCTGCTGCTCCATGTAAATCTCAGCCCTCTATAAAGGTAGCCCACTGGCACTCCCAATGTGTTTACACACCTGGCTAGACCTGAGGCCTGTATGCAATGTGGTTAAAAAATGAGGAGACAAATAAATACACACAACCTTCCAGAGGGATTTTATACAGTGCATGCTGGCTGTAATGTGCCAGGACTGTGTTAATCCTGTCCCTCAGGTCTGTATCCACCTGCCTTGGCTCCTTTCTGCAGTTGACTGGGTTAGCCTTATACCACTGCTCCAACAGAGTAACAGAATGGATAGCAGGCCACTAGGGCTTCCGTCTAAGATCAGCAGTGATCAGGCGCTAATCCTCTGTCATTTCCCACTGTAGGGGTAGCCACTGGATGTTTTGATGGTCAGTTTCTGTCTTGTCTGGAAATGTTTTTCTCCCTTTTTGTGTGTCTCACACCTCCCTTGTTGATTTCCCTGCTCTGTCTATCTGCATAAGCTCCATATGTGTGTTTTTTATCGTACATTTCTGCTGTTTCATTTAGTAGGAAGGCCTCTTTTATCACCACTACACCACTGGGTTTTGTTATCTGAGGCTGACAGGAAGGTGTTTGCGCCTCATGGACATGTGGTGTGCACATCTCTCACAGTGTGTGTGCTCGCAGGGCTCATCTCCATTTGCAAGCAAATGGAGCAAGTGCAATCTTTACACATGTGTCTTGGTGTGTGTGTGTGTGTTGGTTTATTTGTGATGCTTGAGTGTAAACTAAGGTTATACTCTGGCAGACATGAGCACTGACCTGCATTATTGAATATGTACACTGTCTGTTAGCTGCAACTTGAAGGAAGAACAGAGTAGTGGACTCTATCCATTTGAAAACATTTAAGTTCATACCGATTGTTTCCAAGATACACTGCAGAAGTGTACAGCAACTTCTGGCAGGGAAAAGTAAAGCCTAAAACAACAGTTTATCATAAGGTAAAGAGGAATGCAGTAGGGATGATTCTGTAGTGTGTGCTACAGTGGAAGAAGTTGGGAGCATAACATTTCAGAGAGATTTTTTAAAGTGTTATGTTTAGGTCAAATGTCACAAAACTGGGGGCTGGGAAGTGCAAAACTATATTACATCCAGTAAAACATTTGAGATGCAAATTTACAATTAATGAAACACTTTTATAAGTTTCTGAATCACTTTTCCTAAGATATGACAAGGAAGTCATATTGTGAGGGTCTATGTTTGGAACAGGAAATCACTGAATCGAGCACACATGTAGTGTCTGTTCTGTGGCAGTTCTTTGAAAAGGACGACAGGTTTTGTGGATGGCCTCTCCATTTCCTAAATAACATTAACGAGGTAACAGCTGGAACAAACAATTGGTTTGAGTAGTTTCCTATTTGCCCCGTCTTCACCACCACACTTAACACAATAAAACTTCCGGGGTCTTATTTTTTTGTAAAATTGTTTCGGTAAACTTGTAAAAGTGTTTTTACTTGATGTAAATCTGCATTGCAAAAATGTAGAAGTGTTTTAATAGATATGATTTTGTTTTGCACTTCCTGGCCACCGTACAAAACACATTTCACCTAAATGATTATTGACACTTTGATACATTGTCAACAAGTTGTTTCTTTTAGCTTTATATGTAAAGTACTTTGAGCTGTCCGGTACATGAAAGGGGCTATATAAATAAACTTGCCTTGCCTTCCCTTATATCCATCCAATATCTCAGAAACCATTCAGCGGAGACTAAATAAAGAGGCGTGTATTTACAGCTTGCAGAAGGCCAATCCATTTTCACTTCTGTACATCCAGATTCAGATCTCTTCTCATGATCCACTTATGTATCCCCACAGGAAAAGAATGCCACATCACCACTGCTTTCTCCCTCAAACATCTTCTTGTACACTTCGCTTCATTCATGTCTGACATGTATGGCTGACTGTCTTTCCTTCACTAAATGCAAATGTTGATGACTGCATTATCCCAAACATACACTTGCAAGTCGTGCACTCACTATAGTGAGTTCCCAAGACTCACTAATGTTCCATTTTGTATAACTCTGTAGTTTGTTCAAACATTATGAAACTGTCTAAGCTCATGCCTTGTTAATCTTGGATTTTTTTTCTCTGAGTGCAAGTTCTTCGGCATAGAGCATCTGGTAACTGGAAGACTGAAGTCATATCTCATACACTAGCACACCATATGTGTCACACATCCCTAAGGAGTGTGAGGAGCGATGATTGGGCAAGTCATTTCTGTGCTTGGTGTGGGAGCTTTGAGTGGATGTATGTATATTTAATTGATAAGCGAAGGAAAAAAAACATACTGCATTTGTTATACTAATGGTTCACACACCCTACCTGTATTTATCTAATTGCTTTTGCTTAGTTTGATTAGAAATCTACATTTGAAGTAATTACGATCACTTCAACAGAGCAGAAAGCTCCGCTTGTATTTTCCTTTGTATGCAAGTCATTAATTTAAGTCTTTATGTCTTTCAACTTCTTAATGTGCATTCATGCTTTCAAGCCCCCCCTCCCCCACATTTCCCTCTGATGCATAAGGAAAACCATTAAATCTTTAGATTACCTCTGTTTTTCACCTTAAAAACATGCTTACTGTTTAGTATTCAGTAAAAAGTGAGTAATATAATGCTCATCAATCATTTAAAAAGCTATGTTCACATTTCAGTGCTGCTAGCTAACTGAACCACTCATATTACATGCAAGGTACTCCATCACCTTGCACAACATTGAATCATTATTGTGAGATTGAAAAAGCACCCATAAAAGGGTTGCTTTTCATGTATGACATCAGTCATGAGTATATTATGTATTGTGTGACAGAAACTTTTGAGCATTCTTGGTGCATTTTTGTGTTTAAAAAAATGTGATGAATGTATTTAAAACAATTGTAAAATTCCTGTTAAAGTCTGCAGACGGTTTCCCTACATAATTATCAGTAAGATTATTGGATCAAGCAAGAACCACCAGAAGGACTAATTCAAAGATTGTGCATCCACATGTCTTTTTTTTTTGGTCGATGTGACGTAAAATTTGCCATCTGCACTAGTCTACAAAAGTCAACAGGGAGTCTTTTTAGCCCTTTGTGTTGACTGCACAGACTGTACAGATTTCTCTAATGGCTCCACCTGAACTGTTAAAAGAACACAGTTCTATAAAAACTGATCAAAGTGTTTAGAAAGAGCCTACAACCTTATAGAAATACATTCACTCATTAGAAGATCATCTCTGGTTGGAGGTAAATCAGTTCGTCATGATGATGGACAGACGGGAACTAAAAGTTGAAGCTGTTGTTTTACCATTCATTCAACATTTCTACCCTTCATCCATGCTTGTAAGCAGTAGTAACTTAAAGAATAGGTTTGCAAATACAAAGGACTGAATTTAGCTTCTTTTAAGTGATATCTGGTTTTTTACCCTTAGGGAAAACCTAGAGGAGCTGTCATCGGGGAGGGGTTCAAGTGTAATCTCTTCTCCTCCACATAAAAAAGGACATTCTAGAAATCTGGGACGTGTTTTGAACGTTCAAACAGGGACGAGGCCTTGAGATAAAGCCACAACTTGTTAGAAAGATCACATATTGTAAGTGTTCCCATTAAGAGCTGGAGGAGACAGAGGTGGTTGAGGACATAGATGGACAGATGATGTGATTTTTTTTAGTTTGTTCTTCCCACATGGTACCTTGTGATGTTGTACTTTCTAATTTTATCCTTTTTATCAATATTAAAGACCATCGCTCACTTTGTGCAACAATCTGTTTTTGTACACAGATTTAGAAACCATTATTCAGCCTATAGGAGACAAATTGACCCATAGCGTCATAAAAGCACATGTGCATCCATGTGCACATGTACACCCATACTGAGAGAGCAAGATGATTTCAATCGATGATACATTTTCCCAGTCAGTTCTGTTCACTGTGTCTCCATCACTGTCCCCTTCTTTGCATTGCTCTTTTACTTTGTCAGTTTCCTTGTTCAGCAAATTCATTTCTAATTGCTCTACATTTACTTCTTATTAAGTAATGATTTGTTAAATGTAGTTTTTTAATGGGCAGGGAAGTGGCTGCAGTAATTTTAATTTCCTTCTTATTCTTATTTCACAAAGATATGGATTTTTAAAGCGGCACAGTTGGAACTCCACTTTGAACAGCTTGATTGCCACCATCTTTTATCACAAGATAGCTTAAGCTCAATAAGAACATGTCAAATAACCATTTGACCAAGAGATTCCAATTGTTTTCACGTCTTGTGACGATAACCATTTGATGTGCCAGTGACTTCGGTAGCGTGCCATGTCTAGGCATATTTCCAGACAGATTGAACACTATTTCTGCTTTGATGCTGTTTTAAAATGTGCAAGAGACACAGCTATGAGACAGTACTACAGTGCTGCACACTGTGCAATATGGTTAAGGATGAACATCACTGCTTTTATTAGCTACTTCTAGATGATACCAACCGGCTCACTGCACAGCTTCTTTCATATGGGCAATGGTAAGGTCTGGAATTGAATTCTGTATACACTGAGGTGACTTTATAAGGGAATCATACAGGATGGTTATTGCATCATCAGGAATGAAATGAAAGTGGCTCAAAGTTAACAATGGTACAGAGGAAGGTCATTTTTAATATATGGAGATCTCCTGCAGTACAACACCGCAGTCTAACAGCCACGGAGGTAAAACTATGACTTCTCTGTTCAAGCTTAGCTAAGCAGTCTCTGGAGACTAAAAAGGCCTTTATTGGCTCAAGTCACCTTCTTTTCGCTTTACTTCTCCAGCTTGACTGCTTTAGGTGATTTGGGAGAAAAAATTGTCAAAAGACTGTGGGAGCCAATTTTGTTAGACAGAAGAACAATGCAGGACTCTATTGAGAACTTCTTGTGTGTGTCTCCAAGAAAAAGTAGCTGTCAAAGTCAAAACACCTCACGAGGCAGCTATATGTAAATGTGATGTGATCAATAATACCTATTTTGTTAAAATAATATTTCTTTTTTGCTAACACCCCTCCATACCCCCCCCTTCCCATCCATGATAAAACAAACAGAGAAGTAAATGTGATCCAAGTGTCTTAGCTACATCCTGAATTTATTAATTTGCTGTTTGCCTACAGTCACCTGGAATAACCCATCTAGAACATCCACTGAGTGTGGCCTCCATCAAACAGAAATGGGACTGTGGAATTTTTACAAAGCGTACAACCTCACTGTCCCGCGTTGTGTTAATATATCCACATGTAGCCCAACACACACACACATACACACACATAAAGATTACTTTCTGTAATCACTCATAAGGAGCGTTTCTGTTAACCCCGAGATTTGTGTTGCTAATGGAAACACCTACATTTAAAAAACGCTCTCGATTATCATGAGATGGTTTTTCAGACATGTTGATATAGTTTATCACAGAAGTGCAATGGAAACACTATTTTGTATTTAAGCGTCTCCAGACGGGTAGTAAGGTCATGTGAACGGTTAAGATGGCGCGGTACAGAGTAAACAATGAGGAAATGCAAAGTTTCAATGAGTTTTAGAAAGAGAAAGGGGTGGCGAGGGCTTTGAAAAGTTGTAGCAATTTTTCTGCAGCAGGTAGAAACCCCCAAAATTACATTTACAAATCGCTTTTATTTAGCAAAAAACTGAAATAGAAACACAGCTATAGATCCTACTCACAATGAGGTTACCTCATACCGCCTTGTGTTAACATCATGTTAACAATCAACCTGGTTTTACCCCGTAGGGGATGTTTGATGTTAATTTCATCCACAAAATCAGTTTTTTTACTAAGAAATTGAAAGAATACATATAACTGTGTCAATTTCATCACAAACAACTAATACTATGTTGTTTACCACTCAAACACATTTTTGAGTGCACTACTTCTTTAAATAACCCTATTAATTTGTTTATGATATATGGAATGGGAATTATTGCATAAATCAGAAATTGTTTCCTGGTCTCACTGAATGTGTCATGCTCTGGTTAACAACACTCGCTTCAATGAAACATGCTACTGTGTCGTCTTCCTTGCATTAACCTGTTAGAATCTGTTTCCTACTGACACAGTAATTAAATTACATGTTCTGTTTATATCATCAATAGCACTAAGAAATGGCCTCGCTCATGCGTGTCTGTATTGATATATGAATGAACCATCTGCTAATTATCAAAGGTTGCTGGAGGTGTTGAAACAACTGACGTTAATAAGGTATGTTAAGACACAATAATATGGTTCAACAAGTAAATACCTTGTTGGACTGATCTGATACCTAAGACTGAACAAGAACTCCCATATGGAAATGTGATTTTTATTTTTATTTTAAGAGCTTGAATAAAACACACTGTGAAAATTATAAGCATGTTATATTTCCATTTATCGAGCTCATGTTTCAAGTAGACCACATCTCAGATGTGCAAGCCAGTTGAAATGTGGTCATTTTCTATTTTTTTTTATGGATACCAGTAGTATAATGATAATTTGTTTAAAGCTGACTACTTAATCAGAGGCTCTACTGGAATACTATTCCAGTGTTGAGGGTTGATATTGATACAAAATGCTACATCTTTGTATGGCTTTGTTCCACACAACGGTATGGATAAATAAGATGGGTTGAAGGATGTTGGGACCTAGGTGGAGCGTTTAAAACAAATCTGATAAGTAGTCATGAGCTGCTCTGTTAGATCTTAAAACCTGAAGAAAAAAACTAAAAACAATTAAATGAAAATGTAGCTTTTAACATGGTTTGATTTAAAAAATGATAAACCATGATAATTTAATTTATGTTGATATTGAAATTTCATTACAGACAAACCTATAAGCAGTACACTGAACGAGAAAACTTACAGGCAAAAAATAAGTTTTTTTCAGCAGCTGTTTTGTAGAAATTGAGGTTTTGTTGCATTTTGTAACAGTTGAAGTTTGTTTAAATTTTCTGAAAGGTTTGAGAACAGGGCATTGCAGTAAGGTACTCTGTTAGAAATGAAGACATGAACAAGTCCGCTGCTGGAGATTGGAAAGGTTGCATGTGAGCAAAGTTTCTGAAATGATAAAATACATGTCTAGGGTTACTGCAGTTGACGCATTGCTGTTTTCATATCTGAATAAATCCCTACTATCATCATTAAGTTGAAAAGTTTTCAGTTACTTTGTGTCACCTTCTGAAATGTATTCAGCCTGGTTTGCTGCAGAGAATAGAGAATCTATCTGCCCTAAGGATGCCCAGACATCAATGTTTTACAGTGAATCATTGATATAAAAGCTTTGAATTTGCACAAGTACACCAAGTGAGCCTTTTGAGTTCCCCAAAGAAACAAATTCATCCACTTTGAGTCACAAAAACATACAACTAAAAAAGTCCTTTTCAGAAAAAGGAAAAAAAAACATTCAGTTCCTTCTTTGATCCTGCTCATAAAACCTTTCATTAAAGCTCACCAGATATATTTGCATATTTAATTACATTTTTTATTATTATGCAACTGATTCCAGACTGTTCTTAGTAAAACCAAGCAGAGATGCCTTCTTTTGTTGATAGTTGCTCCCAATTCTTCACATTTTGAATTGTGACCCCCCTCCTGAACTGCACTCGATGTATTTCCTATAAAGGAGTGGCAATTAAGATAATGAGATTTTCAGAAGCAAGTGTAGCATGCCAAACTACACTGAGGAGAGGGGGGGGCATATTTGTGACTGGTAATTATCAGCTTTATATAAATTTTTAGCCTTTCTCCCTCCTCTCTTCTCTTCACCAACTCTACTTCTTTGTCTGTGCTCCCTCCTATCTCTGTTCTCTTAACCACATCTGTTTCCCCTCTTGTGTTCCTTACACAGCTTGTCCTTATTTGTATGCTCAGTGCATAATTAGCTATAGGATCACCCATTGTGTAATTATGTATAGCAGTTTGATATGTAATTAAAATTGTATCAGTATCCAGTGTAATTTGTGCTGTGTGATTACCTATTAACAGTGCAAACAGTTGTGCCTAAAAGCCCATGACCGCCCCACTCATAGATGTCAGAGAGCCTCTGTCACTATTTACATACAAACAGGTACAGCACACGCTACAAAAAACAATTAAATAAATAAAATTAGGCATAGTAAACACAGATTTTAATGTGTTCATCCACACATGAGCACACCTTTTTGGCATATCTGCTCATTGTTAACCATATTATTATCACTAGGCCTTGAATAAGACCTTGTACTTCAAACAACTCTTTGCTTTGCTGAATTACTTAGCACAGCAATATAATGTAGCTTGTTGCTTTCAAAACAGACACCTAAACAGAAGAGGCTTTCAAAGGGCTTGTTAGTGCACCCATAATAATGTTTAAGAAGGAGCATACTGTATGAGGAGACTCAATGGAGACATCTTAATGAAAGCACAGTACTAGAAACTGCCCTATTGCAAATTCAGCACTAAATTATTAAAGATCCCTTAGAAATCTTCTTGTGGGAGTTGCTTTTGTTGTGTTCAATGTTTTTCTTTTACTGCTGAACTAGTACTTCCCCACTTAAAGCATATGATAGAATGCAGTATGACTGATTGTTGCTGCATCTCTTCACACGGCAATGAACTTTCAAATAGTCAAACATTGTGTCCATCCTCTTCAGTTCATTGCAAAAATGTTTCCCAATCAAGAACAATCTTCTTTGTATTCCAGTAAACATTTATTTACTTTCAGCCTGAAAAGCTGCCCTGTGTAGAGTACAATGATTATAATGGATTTAGTATGCTTAAGATTATTATTATTATGTTACAACATGTAGATAAAAAGTGCTGTAAACTGGATAGAGAGATATAATAAACTCAAACTTGTGTTCAGATCAGTATTTTAAAAAATGTGCTTAGCTTGTGTTTTTTTTTCTTTTGTATGAATTGGAGCATAAATAATGGGGGAATTGTACAACTGTACATGTACAAATAAAGTTACGGTTGAATAGTTTAATTAGTTTCTGGTGTAGTAATATTTTGATGTTCTCAAAAGTGAATGTTCACAAAGGGGAACAATTCTCAACAGAAATATGAATTCTGTTCTGTTTTTCTTTATATTTTTTTAGCTTACATGCAAAAAGATACAGGAAACACACACACACACACACAATTAAACTGATGCAAGTCCTTTGCATTGAGGCATGATGAATCTGTTCACCGTGTTTATGCTGGAGAAGAATTCTTGTAAGAGTAAATTACTTTGGACTGGACTCTGGGAAACTCCCATTAACTTTCTCTTCAGAATTTATTTCTTTTTTCTCATCACTTTTCATATGCAAAGTTTTAGATATTCTAATAGGATTACTATATCAGCTTTGTCATCTTCCTTGAAAATACCTTGCAAAATCCCTGCAATTTTGCTGGTATCTTTCCACCTTTCTTACTGTTGTCAGACCATATTACAGTTAAAAGCCAGGTATCCTTCTTTCTCCCTGTGCTTTCTGTGACTAATTCTTTACTTTCAGTTTTTATGATAGCCTGTGATGACTTTTGAAATATAATGTGAAGCCCTGAATTAAAAAAAAAATGTAAGAAAAAGAAACAGAGCAAATTGTTCTTTGGTTTGATCAGGTCTAAGATCAGTTTCAGAGAAAGGTTTACACTTTCTCTGGAAGTGAATCAGTTCTTTAGTACAATATTGTCTTTATGATATCTTCAATTTGCCAAAAATGCCTTTGAGCAATGTCTTTGAACCCCCATCTGCTTCTGTGCTGTCAAACTGTAGATGCAAAGAACAACTCTCGGCTCTAAACATACATGACTGTCTCAGCTTCTATATTTTAAGTGAAAGATTGAGCATTTCAGAAGCAAGAAATCTGCCATGTAGAGAGTGCCACCTTTTTCTTTCTCGTATTCAGACATTGAATTAAAAGACCCTCATTAAGTTACCATTACCCTTTAACCCTGCAGAGCTCAGTTTTTGTTGCAGAACATATACACATTTTTTTACCAACAATAAAACTACTTCAAATTCTGTCACTTGCCAGAGGAATAACTTAAGCAGCAGGTCTCGTCTGACATCCACCGTATGGATGATTAGCATCATTAGAGCATCATCTGCTCCCTCTAACGCTGAGACGTTCACATCCCATGATGGCTCTTAAGATACCTAACATTTAGATCAAATGGCGCCGTGTTCTTGTTAGAATTGTGATGCATCAGTGATTAAAAGTAGGTCAGATGAACAGAACCCAAAGTCTGCAGACACTAAAACTGTGGCTATAAAGATGCAGCTACTGAAAGCAACACAGACAGAGGCTGCTTGTTTATTTAGATGTTTTATTTATGAGATTGTTACAGTGAGGATTGTCAAGAAAATATTTTAAAAAGGAAGCAATTAAGGCAATTTAATCAGAAATTCTCACTATTTTGTCAAAGATGGTCTGTTTGTAACGCTATTTTCTATTCAAATTGTTTGTTTTCACTTTCAGCTCCTTTGACCGACAAGCCGCCGAAGATCCTGTTTCCCACAGAAAACAAGATTAGCAACATGGAGCTTCAGCTAGGTAAGATCATCATGGGATTCCCTCCAGCTGCTGTCAGTCGTATCAGAGCTGTTTCCAAATGACAGGAAATGGATGACTTTACAAATTCTCTCCAGCACACCTCCAGGCACTCAATGCAGATCGATGATGGCACTTTTATTGCTGGACTGGAGAGATGGCTAAAGAAAAACAACATGGCAAAAGTGGTTTCCATATATGCAAATTACAGAGGCTAATGTCCCTTAGGCTGTTTTGTCAACAATAAAGAGCCCATATGTTCCCAGGGTCTCATACGCTGGCCCGCCACATTGAGAGGCGGCTGCTTTTTACCGCCATTGTTTGTCTTTTCTGACGTGGGGTCAGAGTGGGTCTACCATGTGGGCTTGCATGCAAGAGGGAGTATATGAGAGTGGTGGGTTTGTTTGTTTGTTTGTTTTTCCATGACAGCATATTGCTTGATTTCTGGGCACAGTCCACTATCCACATGGCGCTTGCAGCTCTGTGAATGGCTAATGTGTCTGTCATGGAGAAGCCGATCAGAGAAGACTGATGGATCTGAAAAAGCACAGAAGGTTTGGGAGAGTTTGGTGTGGAGACAAAGGGAAAAAAAAAGGTGCAATGATTCACTGAGTGCTTGCCTTTTGTCTTCTATCTGATGCTACTGGAATGCAGGTAGTTCATTTGAAATGCCTCCACGGTTGGCTGATCAAGGGTGAAAAATTGCTGCTGTTGATAAACTGACAGGCACAGGCTCACGTCAGACTCACACCCATGCATGAACAGGTTGCACAATGTGGGCCCTAGAGCTATTTGTGTCATTAGTCTCTATCTTGATTCCAGTGAGATTTGGGGGGATGGGTTGACATTTCACATGAAACTGTCACATAATTGTTTAAAGCTTCACTGGTAGTTCGCTCGCCTATTGCTTGTTTGAATAAATGTTTCTGATCTGGTATTTGTTCTCTTTGTTGAGGACATCAAACTCAGATGCATGTAAGAGGGCAATAGACCTTGGTGTGATAGAACTTGATGTTATAGAACTTGGTGTAATAGAACTTGGTGCAATTGAAGGGTTTGTGCAATACAGGGCATGTTTGTGCAATATGAATTAGTGCAATAGGGGTCTGTGCAATACATGTGCAATATGGTTGAATAGGGTTCTATTTATG
>JBAMHV010000013.1:8301165-8344350 GCA_037177535.1 Pseudomugil gertrudae
GATCAGAGGAGCGCTGATTACATGACGCCTTCAGGAACGGCTCGGATATCCAAATCTCAGTCGTTTCTCATGACATAAGGAGACAGAGGGTTAAACACAGAGGAGAGGGCCCACACGAAACCCCAGAGAGTTATCTATAATAACTATCTTTTACCTTTACTTTCAGTCTGTTACATAAGCAGATTTTTTCTGATCCAGTCCTGAAAGAACAGAGCAGCTGTGGCCTTTCACATATGTCTGTTCTTCATTAACCAAAGAAGACTACTGGCTCAAGGCCACAATTTCATCCAGCAATGAGGACCACTGTTCCACTTTAGCAAACACCTTTTTCACCAGTGCCCTCTTTCTGCCTTACTTTTGCAATTTTTTTTATGACAATCAATCGTTGTGATGTCACCATCGCCCACGGCACTGGATGTTGCTATGGAGATCAGTAGATCTGTGCTCAACTACTGCCTTGGGGAGAGTATGCAAGCATACATTAGTGCATGTGCTTGTATGTGAATCTCTGTGTGTCTGTGCACACGGTTCATGTTTAATTGCCGTCGTCAATCTGCATCCTGAACACAGTCAGTAATTCCAGAAGCCCAGCATGTGGTAAATAGCTGGAGGTCATTTAAAAGGGTTTTAATGGACTTTTCTTGTCTTTGTCTTTCTTGTTTCCACGTCTTTCTGTATTTCTCCTTCCTTTTTGCAGCCACACATGTGGATCAAAACACACAGTAGAGCAGCAAAATGGACTCAGTGCATAGGTCCTTGGTGAATAATTTGTATAATCTTCTGAATACAAACATTGGGAGATAATTATATTAGATTTTTTTTTATTACAATAAACATTGTTGGGTTCACAATGACTCCCTAGTGCTGTATTTTTAAAAGAAAGAGGGCTGGAGCTAACCTGATAAGATGTTTAAAGTCAAACTGAGATTTTCTAGCTTGACTACTGGGGAACTGCTGGGAAGTTGTTAGAGAAAATTATTGTGAAATTAAAGAAGAAAACTTTCTAACTGTAATTCGCATAGTTGGAAAGAGGAGAAAGTTTAATTTCCATTTGCTATTTTAGCTTCTTCCAGTTTCTTCCATCCTTTTTGCTGTCCTCTCCTCCCAGCTTTTCCTTCCTGCATTAACTACTCTCCTCAACCCCCTGAAATGTGTTATTAGTATTAAACAATGGAGGAATGGGCATTTTAAGTACTAGCTTTGCTTTCTTAATAACTACTCTCATTGTAATAATCACCCCTTTGAAACAAAAGAAAAAAACCTCCTTGGGTTACTAGGCAATAAGCTTGCAGCTGGAACTGTGTTTCATGTTTGTGTGTGGGTGTGTTCATGCTTGCATATATAGTGGAGAAGGTTCATGTACATTAAGGACCCATTGCTTTGTTTTCCAAACTCTAAAACTGGATGTTTGAATTTCTTTATCAGGATAAAAAAAGAGACAAATAATTCATTTGTATTTAGTAGTTTTTATGTATTTTCAGTGGTGACTTTTAGAAAACGACGTGGTTATTAGTATTTTTTATTCTGATCACAGTTCTTTCACAACCTAAAAATCACTTTAAACGGAAACGTTGGATCTTTTTGTCACTGTAACTGACATCGCTTCTCCACCCTCAAAAATGTAAAAAGGTATTATCTAGGAATCTTGCTCATTCTGAGATAACACTAATTTCAGTGAGTTAATATGTACACAGTGTGAGGAAATAAGTTATGTTTTTAAAAAGATTGCTTTCACACTGCCTTAAATTTTTTTAACTATTTCTCATGTCTTATTTTTATGTTTAATGTTAAACATTGTAACATTGGAGGCAAGCTCCCCAACCTAGATCTCTTAATTCTTTTGCCTCAGTTGAACTTAAGAAGCAAATCAACAGAATCAAGTGAATAACAAGTTTAGACTTTTATACATAAACTTTCCACTGCTTTGAATTTAGTCTTGTTGAGTCAGAGCACAGAGCCAAAAGTGCCCTTCAATGCTGCATCTAACATTATTGTGTTGAAAACCTCAAATTTGAGTGTCAAAACGCCTTCAATGGAAATTCAATCCAAAAACAAATAAAAAAGATCATCCATTTTAAAACATTTAAATCAACATGAAACATTTTTCTACCGGGGGGCTTAGGTGTCTTCCTACTGTATGTTCAGTAATAAACTTGTTTTTCTCTTTTACCATGACTGTAGGCAAGGAATTTCAGGATCCTGTCAATCTTTCTTTATAGTTGAACTTCAAACTTTATTTTTTTATAAAGCCTTTTCATGCCACAGGCAACACAAAGTGCTTTACATGATAAAATCAAATAAATTAAAACACCCACAAAGAAAACATAGCAATGTTATCCCCCCTTGCATTTCATTACATTTACCAACACTCAGTGCCATATTGTCTGTCTTTGTGTGTGTGTGTCTGCCTAAGATACAATAAAACCAGACAGAAAGTTTCTGTAAGTCCAGGTTACATCTGATCTCATCTTTAAAAGGGCGACTCGGTGCTGTGGTTCATCTTAAAACCAGATTGATGTTTCTCTAAGATACTGTTTTTTATTCAAAAACTCATATAATAGAATAAATGCATTTTTTTAGCTTAAAAAGCTTAAATACTCATTAAGACTGTTGGGATCTAGACTACTCTACTTCAGAAGGTGCTTCACTAGCACCATTTTAAAGGCAGATGGAAGAAGAGAGTAGTTTACTATTCAACAGCTCAGACTCCAAGAAACCATAAAAAGTATTTTAAAAGGGATGTGAGAATCAGGTCTAAATGGCAGGTTGTTGGGTTTAGCTGGGAATTTGTTCTGTCTGCTGTGCAGCTATTACAGAGGCAACAATTACACATATTCTGGAAAACGGAAATGGTTACAAGCACCCATACAGTTCATTAAATAAAAAAACAAAAGTGTAAAATGAGCAACAAATTCTGGGGTTGTTCTGAATCTGAGTGAGGATGAAAACAAGCACATGATGTTCTGTTATGAATGTAGGTTAGAAGGTAGCATGTTGAGAAGTCTGGCGACCATGGAGTGCATCAACAACTTAAGTCTGGGTCCCTGGCCTTAAACTCTCCTTTTTTTTTTTACTTTCACCTGAGGTTGCTGCCATTGTCTGTCTCAACAGCCAGGGGACTTGCTCTTTAAATTTGTGAAAAGCTCTCACCATCTGTCCCGTGCAGTTGGCTGGCACCAGGAGCTGTGTGTATTCAGGGCTATCGCACATGCAATGCTACCAGTGCCAGCGATACTGTCTTCATCATTTCATTTGCTAAATCACATTAACACCAGTGTTAATCACATCATATTACATTCTGTCTTTACACCCTGTATTTTTTAACAGTCTGGTCATTTCAACTGAAGGTGATTTTTACTAAAAAAAAAAAAATCTCCATCAGACAGAGGAATAAACTAATAGTTAACATATTTGCAGATGGAGAGTCATGCACGCTGCTGAGGTGCTCACTATTGATTCATAGTGTTGGCTTTCTTTATTCTGGTTTGAAATGCCATTCTAGTGCATGTTGTATCTTTTTATATTATCGTACATGCATTGCCTAATATGTGGTGAGGCTGGCGTATATTACCTTGCAAGCATGCAGCCTCACTGTACTACATTGCTACTGTATTAATTTCTTTCCTAACTTCTTATTAAATTTCTATTCTATTCAGTGGCTTTTCTAATCGCATGTGCTCTCCTATTAGAGATAACATGACCTTTTGTGTGTTGGCAGTTTCCTGTGTGACCTTTAAGAGTGAGGCTGACTGAGAACAGATGTGGATCGAGTGGAGTTTAATACATTGCTAAAGTGGGCTCCACTATCACTGATTCAGTCCGAGTGGGCCATTACAACGTTTCGTCTTGAGCTGGAAAATGAGAAAATTAGTCACCTTTACGTACATGCAAGTGTAGCCAAGCTTGCAAGGACTTTTCTGACTTCATCTCCCATTCTGCCCAGCAGAAGGTGCCCACCAGATCACGCCATGTTTCACAAGCAATCTGTCACTTTCACTCTTTCTTGGTATTCCTCCTCATCGCTTTCTTTGCCACTCACTAACTTTGGACTTCGCTCTCCTGTTCCAACGCTCCTTCAGTTCATAACTCTCCCTTTAGTGATTTGTCATCTCAGAGAAATATGTTAAGCCTTTCTAAATCTTTCCTTCTGAAACCAAAGTGGTAAATAAGCACGTGTTTTATGTATATGCAAGATGATCTAAAGCAAATCAGTCAAAATGAACACATTTTTTGCTCAGCAATAAAACAAACTTAAACTTGTTTAACTAGTAACAGAATTATTAGGATGCTAACATTTAAAACTTGATACTGATTGCAAGGAACAGGATTATGGTCATTTATTTATGGCACTGGTGCAAAAATGACTAAATAAGAAAGAGAAATTATTTTAATCTTCATGTCGCCAAACTAATTTTTTCAAAGCTTTATTCATCTTTAAAAATAAGTAATTGTCTATGTTTAACTAAAATGTATACAATAATTAAAACATGTTGTGTTGAAATGCAACTCTTTACTTTATTGGCTTCTCAGTTCCATCTGCAGACCGATTAGTTGACTCCTGGCACTAAAGTGCTGTGTGAAGATTTTCTGCAGTACGGTGCATCTGTTTCTGCAGAGTTTCTAAAAGTTTGTAATTGAGACGGCAAACTAGTTATCTAGTTTGTTGGGCCACAGCGGCAGCTGCATAGCTCAGCATTCCTTTCTTTGCAATGTTTGTATTGTAAGATCTGTTTTGTGTCAGAGGGAGGAAATTTGTGCTTGTTAATTTCACCTGCTGATTCTGAGTCTAAGCGTAGTTGTTGATACAAGGCTGGCATGTCACAGGTCTGATTGCTTATTTCTTTTGAAATGTACACCCCAGTTTAAATGAAGCGGCAGTGGCTGCTTACTAAACAGACAGGTAGATGATGACTCTGGTGTTGGGTCTACTACTTCAACAAAACACACACACACATACACGCATATATGCACTCATGTTATTTCTAACCCCTTTGGCTTCAACTTTGTTTATGAAAGAAATAACTTTTCTTTTAACTAAGAAAAAATCCTGTGCTCTGCAGAAAGCTGATGTTCATTTATTTATTATTTGCATTTGTTGTTGCCATATGTGAATTCACACACAGGGATAAACACACTACCATGCAACCTGATCAAACTATTTCTTGTGTTTATATCGTAAACGTTTCTGACCACCAGATTTTTTGCTCTGTCAAATTTTAAAGCACGCATTCAAGGCCAGAACGTGTAAAGTTTGTGTTTGAGTCTTTTTGCAGCTTTTTTCAGCATGGCCACAGGAACACAACGTAACACCACAAACTTCAGGGTATATTGTGTTTGACATCCAAATCTCATTCAAGAGTGAGAGAGCATTTAGAAAAGCTGGACTTCAAGAGTTTCTAAAATTCAATAGAAATAATATCTGTACTCTGTTTGCTCATCCATTATATATTTTTAATATATTATTTAAAAGCAAAGGATTTTTTGAGTATCATAAACCAACTTCATGGTATTTAGAAAATACGAATGTCAAATTTGATGAAGCAACACATTGAAAAAAAGGTTCAATCATCAAACTGAGGACAAGAATTGTTGCAGTTATATGAGGAATATTTGTCTCGTCTTGTTGAATACAAAATTTCAGCTCCTTGACGCGCCAAGGTCATTGGAGTATGGAGCTGTTGCTTTTCAAAAGGAGACAGATATGTACTGCAGGTTTGTCAGTCAGGTACACACAGTCTGTGTCTGTAAAGCAACATTGTTCTAAGTTGTGTACAACAAGGTTTTGTCATGTTCTGCTGAAATAGCTACAGACCTCTATGGAAAAGATGCTGCCTTGATGATGCCACATCTCTAAATATATACTTCTAAATAAGTGGTTCTTTGTGATTATTCCACAAACACTGGCGTACGGTTTCAGTTCACAGGCTCCAGCTGTAGACTGGGTTGACTGAGTGCAATATTCCTGAGCCTCCTATGTGGCTGTAATGATCATGATATATTTAGATTTAGATGCTTAAAGAACTCCGACTTTGGAACAAATACACCGTCAGTCACACAATGTGATAACAAATACAGTATGAATATATTGTTTTAAATTCAGCTGGGTGGTGTGACATATAATTTTCATTTAGACTTGCAGTTTCTCAAGGATGATGCGTTTGTCTTGGAGGAAATGATAGCCCAGTGCAGTGGAAAAATACCAAATGGTAATGATATCCTCCAACAGAAGTTCCAGTCGATAATCATTTCTACAGGATTAAGTCCTGACCCACATCAGCCGAGCATATTAGCATTCTGAAAGAGGAGAGGGAAAAGAGGAGAAGGGAGTGCAGTGGATGCAAGAAGCAAAAGGGAAAATATGATTGAATATGAGAAGTAAAAGCCAGCTTCTCGTGAGTGCTGGGACTTCTATGTTTGTTGTATGTGCATTTTCAGGCATAAGCTGAGCCCTCCTGCGAGCTAGTCTTTGAAGCTGCACTTTGTGGATTCATTTCCATTTTTTTCTAAATGTAATTTATTTTCTATCATAACATCTGCATTAAGAGAGTGGTTGGTAAAATTGCTTTCACCATGGTAATATTGAAAGGTTAATATTCAGTCTGAGACTAACTTTATTTAAATTCTAATGATTTTTTTTCCTGCTTGAAGGCATCGATACAAGGATGCAGATGAGCTTGTAGCCCCTTGTGAGGCCAAATACATTATTTTCTGTTAGATCAGTCAGAGTTGCATTGCTTGGCATTGTGACACAATGTAGCTTTTATCAAACTTGCAATATGAGGCAGAAATTGCTGCCCTCCTCAAGTCAAGCAACAGGCTGCAGCATGTGAAATTATGCCTTTGTTCACGTCAACGTGAAGCAGGATAGGTAGGTGTGCCCCTAAATCAAGATATTTATCATGTTGTTTCCATTTTTTCTGTAACTCCGGTTTGTCCTTTTCTTTTGTAAAGTAGTGTTAAAGTCAAGATTTCTGTCAATTTGAGCAAAATCTTCTCCAAACTCTTCATCATTGATACTTTATTTTTGCGTACTGTAGGATGGCTCAGAAGAAAGAGCAGTTGTCTTTCAACCAGAAGGTTGGGAGTTTGATTCCAGGCTTCCTCTAACTACGTGCCAAAGTGTCCTTGGGCAAGACACTGAACCTCAAGTTGACCCCTGACCAGACTGACCTGGCAAATCCACTGCATACACAAACACTGCGATAAATAGGGCAAGAATTCCCATTTATAATGTAATTATAAAAGAAAAGACTGCCATGAGGTGATGGGTCCCACTGCTGCCAGACAGCTGGACCCCCTCAGAGTGGCGATAAATTTTGCCTGTCACTGTTAATTGTGTTGGTCAGAAATGAGCTAACACCTTTGCTATTGTGTCAGAGATAACTTGAACAATGTGGGTAAGACTGCCTGCAAATGATCAAAAAGTCTGTGGCTCCATATAATTGTTTTATCCTGTAAGGAGAGACTGTTTATTGCTCAAAATTACAATATATTGTATTAATTTTCAGTTTAATCTAATTTGTTTCACACATCCGATCCTTGCAATTTGCCACTTTTTATTTAATTGAGTGCATCGTGTCGTTCTTAAGGGAAGACATAATTATAATTCAAAGTAAAACATCTGCTGCGAATATCACTTTGTTAGCAGCCCTGTCTCACAGACATTATGGACAAATGTTACTAAATTGTTTTGCTAATCACATTTTGCTAACAGCAGTAATCATGTAGTGAAATATGTTCAAATGCAGTATTTTATAATAAATGTAGTGCAGCATTAATGAAATGCAGAGTGTGGTGTTGTTAAAGAGGAAAAGACCAAAATAACAGGAACACAGGAAGGAGGTTTGAAAAACACAAAACAAAAGCAGGGTTTACCACAAAGCTGGTATGAGACGAGCAAAGAAACCACAGGGAACAGGAGGAAAAGGTAAAATCCAAGGACAGGCACAAATCCTGCAAAATGGATCAGGCAGAGGCAAAATGAAGATATGAAAAAGGGCAAAGACAAGAAGGTCAGTCACACTAGAAACAAGAAAACAATGATAAAATAAACTAGAAAGAGGAATCAATGTAAAACTTGACATGGCTGTGGTCAGATCGGTGCATACTGAGAAGGCTGATTGGATAACGCAGCACGGGTGAGACTGTTTGGATTGTTTGCATATCCACTCTGTGTGGGAAAAGACAGCTGTTTATTGGAGACATATTATGCGGTGAAATGATACATTCTTCCACATGTGTAAAATGAAGTGATGTTGCAGGAAAATTGCAGAAATTCTAAGATTTTAACAAGCAGTGATGTACAAATGTATTATTATTTACAGAAGAGATACAGCATTATGGAAAAACTGCTATTTGTGCAAAAGTTTGTGGCAACTTATGTTCCTTTCAAACACAACAGACAATACAGAATTAGCTTCTTTCTTTTTTTTTGCATCAAAAATCCTTCAAAATAGTGTCTGTAAACATAATATTTATGAAGTGTCACAGATATTTAGGCTGATAGAGACTTAATAAAGCAGGAAAACCAGACAGAAAATGTGAACAATGGCTGGTTGAAACATTTGTTCAACCTGTACACGCATGTATGTAATCTTTAGAGACATTGAACCTCTGATAAAGGTCAAGTTATGCATTTCAGTTCTTTTCCATTAGAAATAGGAGGTTATGACATGTGCATGCAGAAACAGTTTGGGAACTTACTAAACATGATTTAGTTTGCTTTAAAAGTTGACCTAATTTACACACATTTGTGTTCATGTGAATGTGTTCACACTGATAATGTCGTTTTTCCTCTCGTTCTCTCTGTTCATGAATAAGGAAGTGAACTATTCTGTTACTATAGAAACCAGTTCCCAGTTGTGTAAAGTAATGATCCCCAGAGACCAAAGGGAAGGAGGTAGAAATAGGAAATGATGCAATGTATTATGATGTCTCCAAAATGAAGTCCTGGCTGGGACTCGTAGATCAGACTGTTAACAGAATGTTACATTTCAGCAGGAGAGCCTGTGACATCATTATAATTAAAATATATTTAAACTGAGAATATGGTTCAAGTGACAGAAACTGGGAGAAAGTGAGTGATGGGTTATTGTGCTATAGATTTATGCAGTGCAAGCTTATTTAATCTATTTTGGAGACAAGGAGGCACTGATTGATGCTCTGCTCCCCTCATCACATAATTGAGCACGTATATTTTTGTAGGTAGACATATGTACACATGCAAGCACGCGCGCAAATCAAACACACCTCGCATCTCACAGGAAATCATTGCAGTAATTAACGTCCTAGGGCGTTCCCTGGTTGTGTGTTTGATTGGCTGAAAGTCATCCAAAGAAGCAGCTCTGCACAGTTCCCACAGGTATTTTGCCAGAGTGAAATTACCCCAGCACTTGCCAAGTACCAGGGGACATCATCAGCCTGTGTCAGTGTGTAAACATTGCTGTTTCCCCAGTGACCCTGTCCCAGTATCTCCAGCCCACCCGGCACAAGTCATTTGTCAGCCTTGATTTAGATTTATCAAGACACAGGACTCCTGTGGCTGGAGCTCAATCTTGCACTCCTACGCAACCCAGAATTTCCCGGACATGCATTCAGTAGAAGTGGAATGAGGAGGGGGGGGGTAAAAGCCAGGAATTGAAACACGGAAAGGCTGGAGAGAGTAACTATGAGGGAAAACACACAAAAAAAGGCTTTGAGACTTGGGTTGACAATAGCTTTAGTGGTCTGTTGAGATTTGAGGGTCAGGCTCTAAAGCAGAACGGTAGGTGTGATAAGATGCTGAGCAATGAAGGTGAAAAGGTTTGGCCATCTTAAATGATGGTAGGAGGCACAAGGGCATTTGTGTTTGCATGGCCTGATGGAGAGATGTGCTTTTGTGGAAAACAGGAAAAGTTAATGGTGAAAATGTAGGAAACGGGAGGCGAGGATTGGTTGATGGCCATGGTTGACGGTTAAGCCAAAGCTTCAGTAGAGGAAATATTCAGGTAGACTTTCAGATAAAGTGATATTTCCAAAGTCTACGGAGGAAACAGTGTTTGAATTTGTGAACCCTTCAGATTTTCTGCAACACTGCATAAATATACATCTCTTTTCACAAATCCAAGGCACACAACTGAATAAATTATCCCATAACTGTGGGTGTCAAAAGTATATTACCTTTCAGTCCTGAAATATTTATGTATACATTTGGGAAATTACAATGATTTTTCCACATTTTCCGGTCGTTTTAGAGTAGTTCGTTAAAAATTAACACAATGAAGACACAAGTGCCACAAAGGAGATAAACCATAAAACTGTTGAAGCGAATGTGACTAGATTTTCATTGTTCTTGATTTCACAAGCATCATCCGCATACTGCAGCTTTTACTTTTAATTTTTAATCTCCACATAAACAAAATACTAATCTCTTTTTAATGTCTAACCCCTTGGCCTTCATTCTCCATTTCCAAACACTTAATTCATTTCTGTCTTAGTACCGATTGCAAGAAGAGGTGACGGACACAGGAGAAAAAGTGAATGAAGATGAGATGTCCTTGCTTCATAGCATTTAAACCAGCATTAGTTAAATATAATTTGTGACACAACTCTATTTTCAAATTGTTTGTTTGCAGTTTAATTTTTTTATCCCAGTATTTCTCAGATAAATACTAAATCTGGCACTCCCTCATCAAACAGTATGGAAATAGAAACCTGCAAAGAATGCGCCGGTGTTACCCTGATGTACTCATCAGTCTTTTTATCATTTATCGGCTGTTTTTAGCTTTGGGCACGAGACATTTCTGAGATCATTTGCTGTGAATTATCTGTAAGTCATCAGCAAAAATATGCCCAAAATAGATGTGGTTGCACACGCTGCACGTTTTATAAGCAAATGTATTTTCAAGATGAAGTAGTCAGTCAGTACAAAAGGAAAAACTTTTCTTTAAAACAGGGATATGCAGTCTTTGGTGCAAAGCATAAAAAAAGTTGTCTTAAGCGGACCGCAGACAATGAGCTACCGATAATCATCTACCATACATCTAACTAAAATGTTGACTACATCTACTCTAAACAACCAGTACACACACAGTTGTTTATAAATTGATGCAAGATCATTGTAACCTTACATGAGACTTGTTGATCAGCGTCTGTAGGATATGTGATACAAAGAAAGGTATCAGCATACTACCAAAAACATAAAGAGCCCAAGCTAATGTTAAGTTAAGAAAAAGCCTCCTTTCTATTGACAAACTTTAATGTTCACATACAAATAAGAGGTAGAACACTAAATAACAATGTGGTGCGTGGTTTTCTATCAGAAAAAAATCCTGATCTTTAAAAATAACACATCTGCTCAACTTGTAGTTGCTACAGGTGAGTTAGAAGGCTTTCTAGAATCTTTTGCAGGCTGATATCACCACAATAGAGCTTCTTGGTCAAATGGAGAAGTGTTAAATGTCTTTGTAGAACAACATTTAGAGGAAAAACATATAAGGGTTTTGTATCTGATGGTAGTAAAAAATTAGGTTATCTGCCTGGAGTAATGAGATGAAACAAACATATCATAAGCTGTAGGTGCAAAGCTGCTAGGGGTCATGAAAAATTTAAAAGCACCTTAAAATTAACCTATAGTTGATTTTTTTCTTTTGATTTGTTAAAAGGACAGCTCGATCTCTACATTGATTCGTTAAATTATCGTAGATGTTAATAGTGGAAAGATTTAGATGAAGTTAGCGGATGATATACTCCCTGCCGTCACCATACTTGAGTTACTATTATAACATATACCCGGAGAAGCGAGCATGGCTCAAATGTGTAAAAACTCATAATTCTCATTTTTATATATATAGATGGGTATATATACTTCAAATGTTGCCAAAACCATGCAGATGCCAATCCATCCTTGGCATCGGCATGGTTGTCAGAAAATATGTCCACCAGAGGGCAGTGTGAGGTTCACTTTTAAGTTCTATACTATACTATAATATACTATACTATACTATACTATACAGTCATTTGGCAGACGCTTTAATCCAAAGTGACTGACCATTTTAACCATAGCTATTATAACCTAACATGCATGTCTTGTGGGTGGGAGGAAGCCGGATAACCCAGAGAGAACCCACGCATACATGGGAAGAACATGCAAACTCAACACAGAAAGGTCACTGGACAACCTGCCCCAGCCTGAGCTCGAACCAGCAACCTTCTGGCTGTGAGGCCACAGTGCTAACCACTGCACCACTATGCTGTTCTGTTAGTTTTAAACTGCAAACATGGCAACTGGGGGAGAAGATCATGATACACTCAATATCAAAAGAGGCACCAGTAGAAGGTGGTGGTCTGTGCAGTCATTAAATACATAATGTGTTGTTCTTCTTTGTTCTATGTCACTAGCTCCTTGTGAGTTATACTGCACAGCACCGTCCTTCTCTCCACGGGTCTTCTGTTTGCTATGACGTCATGGCTCTGCAAGGTCTTTGAGAACAGACTAAAGTACATACAAAATTAACACAAAGACTGACAGAGAGCTTGGTCCATATTTTTATTTAACTAAAGCTTAAATGAGCCCATTAAGCACTGTGCTGACCAAGCAGATTACAGTGATAAAAATGGCATATATAAATTTGACTGGGGGAGTGGTGATTCACCTCACTCTGTCCAAGGTTTAAAACAGTGTGGCACTGATTCATTTGTCACTAGTAACTTCTTTATAATGATCAAGATGACAGAGGGAACTTTTCAGAAGTTTGTTGAAGGTGTATTATTGTAAAATATTGTATTTTTTCATTTGTATTAGCAAAATAAAAACAATATAATTTATATTAAATTGTATTTAGACTACTTTGTTGTCTTATCATGACAGCCTACTCACCCTGGAAACATTGGCCCACGTTTCAGGTTGAATATATTCTGCAGAAAGGTAAGAGAGGGTATCTCTGTTGACAGAAGTAGGATGACACAAGAGGGTAAAACGGGATTAGATAAAGTCCACTGGGAAATATGGGTTAATAGTGATGGTCAGGGCTGGTGTGACTTGGATAGTGAGCTGTGGTTTTAATTGAGTTAGTCTGGCCTCAGTTGGTATTCCGGTCAGTGGGTCACTGCCTGCAGTCAGGCCTCTCTTGGGTTGTTCGTTAAAATGATTTTCCTCGTCAAGTGTTCAGATCACACCATTTAATAAGCCTCCAGCAACCTGAACAGGAGCCAATTACCTTATATCTTTTCCTCTGCATATCTGTGCTTTCAACTAATGTTTTTGTTTCTTTGTTTGTGTTTTGTTGTTTTTGCCCAACAATTTCTTTGTTTTTTTTTATTACCTTGTTCTTTTCATAATATACTGAATTGACTGTTTGTTTATTCTTCAATGTATTCAATGTATATCAAGTCTTTTCAGAAGGGTCAGCTATTTCTCTGTGCCTGGAAGGCAGTTTTTTAGAAGCATGACACTCGCACCATTGACGGAAAATTGCTTTCTCTTTGGTCTCATTTTGACCATAAAAGGAGATTTCACAGGAACGCAGAATACAGCATGAAAAGTGATCCCAAAACCCTCAGGCGTAAAAATGAAGGAAGCACAAAAGAAAAAGGGGGATGTTAAGCCTTGAGCAATGATAAGACATAAGTGACAAAGACACTTTGTGAGAGAACAAGACCTTATGTTTTCTAAGAGTCTAAATTACAACACGCAAAGTGCAGTAATGTTTAAAAGGCGAGCACTCGCAACATGAAGGAGTTGAACCATCATTGTTTCATTTTCTTTCTGGTGTAATGGTTCTCATGTTAGGACACAGAAAATGTTGATTTTTAAAAACAAGATTAGTTTCTGATAGCTGTGACATGTGTCATATTGTTGCAAAATAACAAATAAGCATGGAAAGGACAAGACATCCTGGAATGAGTGAGCAATCAAACAGGAAGCCATTTATTTTTCAGCTATAAAAGGAACTAAACCCTTTAGGGAAAATCATCTGAAACATCAGCTCAGTAAACAGGTAAACACCCTCTGTCTCACAGTGGCCACAGTATAAATCCAGCTCAAACGGGCCTGTTGTAACAGATCTCTAAAGAAAGTAACGGAAAAATGGAAATAAAACATTTCGAAATCAGCATCTCAGTGCTCAAGAGTCTATTAGATTTTTTTCGTCTTTATCTTAACTACCTTTCATTTCACCAGACCTATTAGCCAATCAAATGAGACAACCTGCCAGCTCATGTCCTGTGAATAAGCTGAGCTGCTTCTTTAAACAACAGCACCAAATGGTCTCCAAAAGGAACCCACCTGGAGGTGTTACTTTACAGAAAATTGTTTTTCTATCATCAAACAAACTTAGATTTAAGATAATAAAAGCTGTTGATTTTTAATTTGAGTGAAATCTTCATAATTGAATGATGTGTGTTTGACTTTTCTACACAAAGGTAGCATGTAGACAGCAGGAGCTTGTTCCTCACACCAATGAATTTACAGCAAAGGCAAAGAAGCTCCAGCCCCCCTGCGACCCCGTTCAGGGAATAAGCGGTAGAAGATGGATGGATAGATGGATGGATGGATGTTCTTATTGCACCATCGTAAAAATACCTCACAGTGCATCCCACAGCACAATAAGCATCAACCGCTTGCTGCATCGGACAGAACACCTATTATGTCATCAGAAAGAAACTATTAGCATACTCAAGTAACGATGAAAGAGAGGGCACCAACTACCTGTTCACAAAGGCCATAATTTTTACCGGTAATTAAGGGCTTACATTTCCCTGGCGAATCATCAGCGGCTACAGAACAAACGAGGAAAAAGAGCAACAGAGGAAAAAAACTGAGGATTCTCCTCTGTTAAAAGCTCTGAGGCTTGTAATGGTAATTAAGAGCTTGTCTCCAGAGAGGGGACAATATTAGAGCTAAAGCAAAGCTGAGGTGGTGGATGGGGTGGTCCCCAACTCTTTTATGTTCTCATTGCCCATCCTTGTTTCTCTACCTATTCTGCCCAAATCCTCCGGTCCTCTTACTGCACTTTTCACCCCTCCAACACTCCTTCCTCACACTAACCTGCACCTCTCCGCAATGCAGAATAAAAGTAATCAGTCCAACCTAACGTCATTGTTCCACACCAGCTCACCACTATGCTGTGAATAGAAAGTCACGTACTTGCATACAGTAGGGCCTGTTAGCAGATACTTCTTTTTGAAATGCAGAAAAAGCTAAAGGCTATAATAGTTGCATGAACCCAGGATTTAGTTTTCCTCCTGTCCCACAGGAACCAACTTTGATTTCTGCTCACCATCAGCATACATCGACAGCAGTCTCACCATGGCACAGTACCTGTCTTTGCTGTATTTTTTTCTCTTGATGGAGCCTGCAGAGCTGCTGCTAGCCAGCTCAGTAGGTGTAGTCATGGTAACCTGCAGGCAGCTAAAGAAAAGAAATGTTGACAGGCAGATATGGGCTTTTCTAAGCTCAGTGCCCCAATCCTTATACAACCAGAAAACAGCAAGCACACCTGCCTGGTTGTGACTCTCAGGAGAAACCTCTTCCAGCACCGAGAGATGAGCCTGGACAGGAAGTGAGAACTGATATTTTTAGCGGCAGGGCTTGAAATGAGAATTTCCAGGAATCTCATGTTGATGATGCTGACTAGCTGTCATTCATCTCCTCTTCCTGCTTCCTCAGCACCTCCTCGGTCTATTTCTCACTCTTGCCCTCGACTAAAGCTTGTTTAAACTTGTAAAGTATGTTTAATGTTGTTGTTTTAAAAGAGGACCCAAGAAACATGTTTATTTAAATATGCAGCTATCTGTGTAGGAACTTTTCCTTTCTGAACGAGTGATCCATTTTTTATCTCGCAAATAAATATACCTTAATTTGCAGTTTGAAATTTACCATGATTCTGCTATATAAATCTGAAAACCATAAATAATGCAAAAGAATCACAGAGCAACACACACTTTTTCATATTTGTTCTAAACCTCTTTGGGAATAATTATGACTGACGATTTCGAGGTTAGGTTCTCATATAGATTAAAGATGGAGAAATCCGATTAATAAAATGACTAATTTATTTAGTTATTTAGGTTTGCTGTTGCATTCAAGTCATAATTATTATATTATTTTTGGCTTATTGTGAGTGAATTCCAAGTAAGCTCAGAATTTGTGTTTTAATTTAGCTGTAAATCTCTAATTTGACACTTGTTTTAATTTCTTCCTGAGTATCTTTGACTTTTACTGTACAGATTGAAGCACAGTATCTTCAGAGTTTCTGGAAAGCTGTTTCCACATTTGTCCTCTGCACTGTATGTTTGAGGCATTCACATATGAGCAAATAGTTGGGATAGCTCAACAAATATGAAAGCCAGTCATGATGTCACAAAAAATAAGCTAAACAGACATGAAAAAAGGAAATCTTCAGCACAAGTGCTTCAGTTCTTTACGTTGAGGGTACTTTTTAAAACTTAATTTATTGTTTTGAATGTTTTTGCTTTTGCATGATTAATGTTTTTTTTTCTACTTTTCAGCTTTTAAAGGTTGCATGTGTGGAATAACATACAGCTTTCCCACGGCTGAAATGACTGAATAAGAGCAAGTTTTTAATAAAAAAAATCATATTCATATTCACATATTTAAAAAGTTCATTTTAACTAAAGTTTTTCTGGTTAAGAATGTTTTCTCTTCAGGCTTAGATGCACTCTAAAGTACTAAAGGAAGCATCAATAGTATCTCTGACAGCTGAGGTTTACTGTCAGAGTTGTTTAGCAGATTTGTGGAGCAACAACCGGTCCTGTCTTCAGTACAAACCCGGTCCACTCTGGAATCTAAAATGTTCCAGGAGCAGATAGGGATATACAAATTTTATTTTGCACTGGGTTCACAATATTTTCTGTCACTAAGAGTTAAAAAAAAAAAAGGTTCAAGACGCTTCTCATTAAAACCTTTTTTATATAAACCATTTATTTATTTTGCTTTAAAAAATAAATGGTGCAAATTATTTGACAAAGCTAAATAAATACATTTATGCTACACAATCCAGCATTGTACAAACAAATAAATAACACTACTTATATGATCGAAACACTACTTTTAATACTTCAATCCTGCCCTGTTGTGGCTTCACTAATTTTCTTCAATACAAAACTGTCAATTTGTTTATTAATCTGATTAAACATTAAAATGATGTATTTTTCTCTCACATTTTAGTTTTTAAATAAAACAAAGTAAAAGAAACCAGGTAAAGGGTGTCGGGTGCTTTCTTTCCAACATGTACAAGGCATGCGAGTCAGCAAAATACACTGCAGGATGAGAAAACTACTGACATGAGAAAGTACTTTTTGTGTCCCTCATCAGGAGACAAGTGAAACATAAAAACTACCCAGACAATTACTTTTTCAAAAACCTCTCCAGATTGTTGATTATTCCACCAAAATAACAGGGTGGCTGAAACACACACGCCCGCACGTGCACACACACAACCAGACGCCACTCTGAACACTGGAATTAAAGAGACTGTTCCAACTATTCAGTGTTTTCTAGAGGAAAGAGATGAGAAGATATGACATGATGTCTATGTGTGCATCTGTTTGTTTATAATTATGTTTGTATGTGCATGCTTTATTGATTTTTTCTTTTCCCTGTCTGTTTATTCAACTGCTCCTTTTTCTGCGTATCTGTCAATCTCACTCTTCGTTCTTTGCATCTGTGCTGAATTTGGACAGCATCTGCACAGTGCACAGTGTTTTCTGTGCACGGTTTGTTTCCTCCCCTCTGGTTTGGAAAGTATTCCACAGTAGGGATCTGAGTGCCAGCTCTGTGAGGTCTAATTATCCCAAATACTGGGAAATCAGCAGAACATGCACTGAGTTGCTGCAAATCAAATGTCTGTCCCTCTGAAGTACATATATCCTTTTATAGCCTTTCAAAGTCCGATCTCAATTTCTGGTTTAATAATCGCTCATTCAGTCACCCACTAACTGGTATTCATTCATAGATCAGTAAAACAGAAAAATACCTGCTGCACTTCAGAGGTTCCTTGTTTCCAGTCTTCCTCAGTTGCCGTCAGGATCATTTAATTAGAGGATTTTTTAAAATATGTTATTTCAATTATTTAATGTGTTTTTTTTATCTTTAACTAATATGTTCTTTATGAATTGTCAGTACTCAGTGTTTTCATCTAGCATGTTCCTTTTGTCATTTTCAGTCATTTTATAAATATGCTTTTGCCAAATGAAATGGATTTTGTACAAATTAACTGAAATAAAATGTAAAAAGGGAACAAACAAAGAGATTATCACTGTGTGTGAGGAAAATAAGATTTATACCTGCTGTTCGGTCCTCAAGACAACTCTTTTTTTTTTTATAAAATTTTAGTGAATATTAATCAGCATCAAATCAAATGGTTTACTTAATTTATTCTTTAAAGTTTTAATCAACTTGAGAGGAAAGAAAATACTCTTCGAGAAGTGCAACATCCTCTGTAACTCACAAAAACAATGATTATTGTGATTAAAGTTACAATTTTTTTAATTAAATAAACTGTTTTGTTTTTCTGTTTTATTTGAAGTTGTTGTTTTTTTGCTAAATGACCTTTGTTGCTTGGTAACCTTGCAACGATGATATGACACAATGAAGTTCAGCATCCACAATACAATTAAATTAGCCAACTTTCATAAGCTTAGTATGTTAAAATTTTTACTCTTTGTTTCATGGAATCAGCAGTCCTATTGTGCTTTCAGTGCACTTGTGTGACTCCTAAAGTTATGTGCAAAATGCCTACAAGATAATCACTTTTGAGAGAATGAGGTGCAAATGTGGAAATTCCAGCTTCAGCTTTTCAAACAGACAGATAAAAAGAAACTGTGAGAAAAATTGTGTCATGGCTCAGGGTATAAAAGATAGATTAAAAAGTGAATGGGTCTGCAGCTCTTTGTACAACTTAACCCATCACCTCCAATGCACATCTAGTTCTAAGGCTCCATAATTCTGCTTAAACTGTTCTCCACCCAGTCTCCATATTAATGAAGATTCACAGATGATGGGCAGAAATAGAGAAAAACCGCATCTCAAGTCTCATTTCCATCCATGACCAACTCTCAGTCAGGGGGAGGATGTCAATCAGTCAGATTACATGGATTTGTTCCACACCCACACATAATGTGAAGGCAGAAACAAGCCACAAAGTACATATACAGAAACACACACTCATACGCACACTATCGGTGCTCTCGTCCTGTACAAGCTGCATATTCAGTCAGCAGCAGATATTTTTCACACCTTATCTTGCCAAGCTGTAAAATGGCACCTTTATTTGCAAACGCCAAAAAATAAAACAGAAAAATACATTTGATTCTTTACCAAAATAAATTATCAATATAGGCTGCAGATGATGGAACAAAAAGTGATATGACTGAAGGTTAAATAAGTCAAGACTTAAAGGGGACTGCAGAGGAACTGTATAATTCATGTAGAATGGGTCAGTCTGTAATGAATAAATGAGCAGTATCAGACTGAATAACTCCATTCTTAATAAACAATGTCCAGTTCTCGTAGTGTTTCTGTGAACGTCATGATGATGATCACCACCCACTGTCATTAAGACATAACAAACCTGTTGTATGGGTCTTTTTCAAGTGTTGCATTTGGATTAGTATCAGGCAACAGGGGGCCTTCAACTGTTTCCTGTGATTCCCAGGCAGCTCAGTGGAGACTTCCTCTGCAGGCAGCGGCTGCTGGAAGCATGACATTCCTAGTTTACAATTGATCTGAAGGATAAACTAACAGCATGGAGTATATTTAGGAAAAAGAAGAAAATGTTTATCATTCATGTCTGTCACACTGAGAGATATAAAGATGTACAACATCTGATTTTTTAGATGTTTTATATGTTCGGTTTCACTGCATAGTAAGATAAGGCTTGCATAAACACACGTGCATGTGTGTAATCACAGGCAGGAGGTTCCTATTTTGTAGGTACAGCATGTAGTCTTTGTAGAGCCCGGCTGTGCACAAATACCAAGCTGAGAGTGGCTGTTGAACTTTGGAAATGTCAGCCGTTGCTCCTCACAGAGTGTACTATCAGTTCATTCCTGGGTGTCCTCCCATCCTTCTTCTCTGCACATCTTAAAACTTTCCTTGTGTTGCAAGTGACTGCTGAAATCTTTTGAAGATGTGCTTTTGGTTGTGGGGGGAAAAGGGAGCACAGAGGATCCAGGCCCTAAGTTCAAACACAAGTAGTCCTTTAAGAAATAACCCCACCAGTTTGGGTCTGAAGACATGTGACCCGGAGCCATGGGTCACAGGGAAGATGTACCTTATCCCATCCAGAGGTCGGCAAGAGAGTACACCCTGGACAGGTCGCCAGTCCATGAGACACATTTTACAATCTGATCAATAAATAATCCTTTAGTTGTGAATACTTTTTGAAAAATGAAATGTTACTCTTGAATTTCACCTGCAAGCTCAATGCCAGACCGTGCAGAGCTGTCCATGGTGCTGCAATGAACAACATCCAGGAGTCTGTGTTGATGTCTCGCTCATAAATCCTGCTGCTAAAAAAGGGAAAACCCGTTCCACCTCCTCCCCCTTCACCCATTCCTTCTCTAGTGCTTTCTTTCTGACATACCTCCAAGCAAATTCACAGCCTTGATTTGCCCCAGAGAAAAGTCCAGCACCAAAGAGTATGTGTTGCATGATGAGCCTTCCTGTTTATGTGTGGCTGTGTGGTTCACTGAGAGGCAGCAGCATGTGACCGCCTCACCCCAGGCCTGTTCAGATTGCCACTTCTGTGCAATGCAAAATAAACATGTGAGGAGTATGCTGGCATAGCTGTGTCTTTATTTTAGGACTGATCATGGACACTGATGCACTACTCTATACTAGATGCCAACTTTATTCAGTTCACACCAGTGCTACATCTGATATTTGGTTAATAATTTATCATTTTTGTGTTCTGCTTAATAATTATGTTGAGTTCCTTTGCTTCCACAGATAACAACATTATCACAGTAATATTGCAGCAGTAGATTTAAAAGTTTTTTTTTAATTGTTACTGTGGTGACACCTTTTCTCCTTCGTGTGAATGCATGCCCCCTTTTTTGAACCACTCATTCATGGAGCAAAGATCCCATTGACTCCCAAGAGACAATTACTCTTCCTTCCACAGATCATCTCTAAGCAAACTGCTGTTGTTGACTCTTGGCCTTCCCTTATACCCAGCAGCAGCTCCAAATAAAATAATGTTATCATCTGTCTCCTCTCAGTTTCTTTTGCCACATTTTCTTTTATGGGCACAGTCTCTAGGGGAGATTTTCGGCAGCTCTTGAGTGCCATCATGTGTTCATTATTGTCTTGCTTTTACATCATTGTATTGGGAGTCTGTGTGTCATTATTGACCAAATAACTGAATCAAAATAGCCCCCTTGATGATGCAATAAAAGAAAAACGGCCTCAAAGCAGAACATTTCCAAGAAAACCTTGAGCAGCACAGATTTGTGTGACCATATGAAGGGGACACTTGTATGCCTCAGCATTGTGTGTGCATGATTCACTAATAATAAAAAATTGGTGTGTGCACGTCATCATTTGTCACCTGCAAAAATCACACCTTTGATTATGCAGGTGCTATGTTTGCTGGGTTGTGTACAAATGCAAAGCTGTCAGAAGACAGCGGGACATTCTCATATGACATCATGCCCTCTCATGTCTTACAGGTAGTGCTTTGAACCTCACTTGTCGAGCATTTTTTGGCTACAGCGGCGACGTCAGCCCGCTCATCTACTGGATGAAGGGAGAGAAGTTCATAGAAGACCTGGATGAAGAGAGAGTCCAGGAGAGTGACATCAAGTAAGAAACAAATTTCATATAACTGGTCTTAGCAGTCGTGATGAATTTAATTTTTTCACCTTTTATTTTTCTGTTAAAATTTAAATTATGTGGACATACACAGGAAAAAAACTAGGTGAAGAAAAGAGTGTCATTGTCATATGAGCATTAAAACCACTTGTAGTTTAAGTGAATAACATTGATCACTGAGTTATGATGCAATGATGGGACGACTAGGCCCACAACACAAGTCATTTACACATACCACCCATCTGAAAACATTATGGCAGACCAAACACCTTTCCTTATTATAAAAGTTTTTTCCCATCAGAAGCACCCTCTCCAACAGGAAAATAAGTCTTAAACATGCTAAAGAAAAAAAATAACCTAAGATATTGATCCAGCCTCCAATCTTCATACATCCACATTCTATCATGCATCAGGAGGATGTTGACAAGTCGGAGCCACAAAGGCTACATCCAACAGCTCACATGACCTAAAAGATCTGCAGCTTATGTCCTGGTGCCAGTCTCCACAGGACACCAGCAGAGCTCATATACTGCAGTGCATCAGGGCTGTCCTGATGGCACAAGGGGAGAACAGGTGATTTTAACACTATGACTGATCGACAGACAGGAAGTAACCATAAAAACGTCATAAAGATGCATTCATGGGTGAAATAGTAATAATTTTACATTTCCTTTGATCAAATCTGAATTAAATAGGAAAATAAAGAAGCCAAATACATTTGTCCTGCATCTCCTAAGACAAAGCTGAACCCACTTTAAAAAAAAAAAACCTCATTCCAACATGAACCACCTTTTAATCTAACTCCCTTTTTGAGGCTCCAGACATTTAAAACAAGCAGACCTTCATGTCTGTCCCTCCTATTGGTGTTACACGTTTAAACAGGTCCATTCGCTGGTTCGTGTGCATGTTTCTCATTAGGGCTGTTTCGTAGAGGATGCAGCTCTGCAGAGAACAGCCCTGTCAGATGGTTAACAACTGCCATTTTTCACACCACCGGTATTATTCCTCCCTCCCTCACTGCTCCCACCTATAGCATGCAGATGGGCCATAAGGAGCTGAGATGGGGCAAAACGCAAAGGAGACAAGAGAGAAAAGAAAGGAAACAGACAGGGAAGAAGTAAACAAAAACTACATTTGTTACAAATCACTGTGAAAAAAGGATGATATATCTGCTATAATGAGTTTTCTTGTGCACTTTTATAAACATGCAATGGAAATGATCTCAGTTTAACCGACCCCTTTCTTCTTCTCTTCCACCATTATTTCCTGACAGACGGATTCTTCTTGCTCAAAGGATGAGGGGTTATCTTTTCAATAATTCATGCCCATATTCCACACAGTAGATCAATAATATATCCAATCATCCACTCTCTGTTGCTGATGCTGCTACACCAGACTTTCACAGATCCTGCTTTGGTTTTGCTTTCATAAATGAAGCTGATGATTCAGGCAAAGAACAAGAGTTTTTCAGAAAGGATCTGTGAAACATGCAAGTCTGTGCTTTCAGTGTAGTTAAACTCTCTCCCTTTAACATTATAGATAGAATGGGTTCCTAAGAGTTACCTCTCTTCGTCAGGCTGGCACCCACACACTTAAAGGTTTATTATTAATGCGTCAGCAGCAAAACTTAAGCATGGAGAGATGCACTCATACCTTGAGTTCTGAGTTTCACTAGGCATTTATTTACCCAACTCTGAGGCTATTGATTTGGAGGAGTTCATTTCTATGGCAACCTGAGCCCATAAATTCTCATTTGTGCCACCGGGACAAGTCTGCCTCTGTTATCATTGCATGGATGGCTGGACATTAGCATAGCATGCAGAGATTAATAAATTAGCAAAACAAATCTGGCTCAGCATAATGAAAGAGAGTGATCGATATGTCATTGACCCAGTTCAGCCAGTTTAGCTGGTGTTTTGCAGGTGCATTGAGGGGAATATATGAACAGAATGTTTAAGGTGGAAATTGATCACAAAATGGACAAACACAGGTTTTGCTGATGAGTAAGCAGGAAGATATGTAAAGAAAAGTGCCTGCAGCAGCCATTTCTTCAGGACAGGTTCATGCTTTACTCATTCTGCAAAGGCTGGATTAATGAACTCAATCATGCAAAGCAAAGAATGACGAGGCGTTTAATCAGAAATTTTTAGATTAATTTTTTTCGACATTTAATTTATTTGATGTAACAAAGTAAGAAACTATTTCTCCACAGACAATTACTGATCATAACAGTAACAGATATAGATTAAACTCACTCTTTTGTTTCTGACTTAGTGTTCATTATTAGCTATCATTTAGCCCTCATCTGCATAACCTACCTAAACTTTAGTGGTTCAGGTGAACTTTGTTGGCTTACATAGTGTGATTGTGTGAAATGGAAGGCTTCAAAGTGCCCATTACTCCCTGGAGAGACATGAATTACTCCCATGCCTTCATCTCCCACTGCCCCAACCCCCATCCCACTGCACAACAACTTCAATATCATCAGCATTGCCTCAGACTCTCTACGCGCAGCACATGATACACTTTCAATTACTGATGCCAAATCTCCCCAACAAGCGCTCCTTATGTGCAGTTTATCGGCTTGAAGGCGGGAGAAGTGAGATGCTTGAGAGTCATTACCCCCACACACACACACACACACACACACACACACACACACACACACACACACACTCACTCGAGCACACAAGCAAACACTCTTTCCTCATCCCACTTCTCCTTCTCAACACAGCACATTATACATACTCATGCTCAGACAAGCACACACATTAACACACAAACAAACAATAGAGATCTATTTCTCATTTTTGCTTTGTTTCCTCCGCAGTGTGATTTGTGCTGAGGGTGCTGTAAAAGTAGGCTAAGTAGTGTGTCTAAGGTATGAAGGAGCATTATCTCCCTGTTCTCTTCTCCATCAGACTCAACCACCCCAGCGGGGGACACTCATTTACTTTATGGAATATTACTTTCTCTACTTCTTGCTGTTACCATGGCAGCCGCTATAAAAAGATTTTCTCCTCATCACTATTATTTGATTTAACCCCCCATACACACACACACACACACATGAACACAAGCTGAGGAAGATCCCTTATTGATTTTTATTCCTCAAGTGTTTTGAGGACAGAGGGGAAAAACTAACATACTGTAAAGTACTTAATTCAAAAGGTGCTTCATAGATATACTTTTGTGCAGAAGACACCTTTTTTATTTTCCATTACTGAACTCTACCAATTGTAAACATAATAGCTGTCTGACTCATGACTCCAAGGTATCCTGCTGAAGACTACATGAAAGTGCACCCATTAGAACCTTCACATTAGGACGGATGAGGGAAAGCAACTTCCCATCCATGGTTTTCTAAGCTGGTTTAAAAAAGGAGACGTTGTTGAGCCTTGCTTGTTTTGCAGGGTTGTCAAGGAGCATCTTGGTGAACAAGAGGTAGCGATTTCCTTGACGATTGACTCTCTGGAAGAGGAGGACTTGGGGAATTATTCCTGTTATGTGGAAAATGGTAACGGCCGTCACCAAGCCACCATCCAGATTTTCAGGCGGGGTAAGAACTCCTACTGCAACCATAAAGAACCTTCTTAAATTTCACTTCTCACATTTTATTTTGTACAAAAAAAATGGCTTTATATTTGGTCAAGTCCTCTTTTTCTTTATTTTCTGGCTGTATCAAATATCCTACATCAGCTCCGTCCGGTTCTTTCACAGCTAAATGAAAAATGAAATAATCCAAGCGAGCTGCATCAGCTCATCAAATGCAAATATTCTATTCTGTGCAGATTTACCCAAGCTTCAGGACTCCATTTGGTTGTGTCATATCATCCACATTTACACAAGCAGCTGTGTAGCTATTTTGGCTCTCTTGCATGACTTGTCTGAAGCTCTTTCATGCACTAGCTGCCACCCCAGAAGAGAGGTAATTTGATGGCTGTTTAAACAGCAAATTGGTCCTCAGCGTTTCCCAAAAGGCCAATACATTCAGCATACAATTACATTTTAAGTCTTCATATGTCTGTCTCTACACTTTAATCTCTGCTTTTGTGATCGTCCTTTGTAGACACCCCAATCCATCTGAGTGGCCTTCACACACTGCAGACAGCTTCATTTAACTCTCTTTGTCAAAGGAAAGGAAAATGCACTCTTTCTCTCTCATCCACATCTGATGTTTATTTCATGTTTCCCTTCAAAGAACGCATCACTCATAAGCCCAGCGGCAGGTCTAATGCCACTGTAGGCAGCTTTTGCTCATATCTTAAAAGGAGTGGAGAAATGGAAAGCAGAGCAGTGGTCAGTAAAACATAAACAAGTCAAAGAATGAGAATGGTTGCTGATAATGAGCTGAAGCATTATGTTATCCAAAAAGCTAATAAGATACAAAATTCTGCATTTTTTATTTCACACTGTATTTGTATTTTATGAGCTGAAATGCACATACTGAACAGACATAGGAGCAGTTTGAAATCTGAATATAAACTAGTGATGCACATATATATTAGCCAGTATACAGGTCAGCTGATTATCTCATTACTATGCAACATTTATCTGGTGTGCTGGTTATAATGCATTGATATTTTCCCTAAGACTGACAAGATTAGTTTTAATTTAATTTAGCTAGAGACAAAAAATAATTGTTGAGCTTCTTAGGCACTGGTGGATCATTGAGTTAGTGATAGCTGAACAGACTAATATGTCAAAATTTGGTAAAATGTTGTTAAACATTCAGAAACACAGAATACAATTATATTCAAATCCCATATATATATATTTATATATACAGTATATATATATACAGTATATATATATATATCAGATGTTATAGCACAGGGTTGGGCAATTCCGGTCCTCAAGGGCTGCAGTCCAGCAAGTGTTAGGACTTTTCCTGCTGAAACACACCTGAATCAAATCAGTGAATAATTAGCAGACTTGTGTAGAGTGTGATGTTAAGCTCTGCACAAGTCTGCTAATTGAGTTTGATGTGGATCCGGTGTGTTTCAGCAGGGAAAGTCCTAACACTTGCTGGACTGCAGCCCTCGAGGACCGGGATTGCCCACCCCTGTTATAGCATCCTTGTATTTTGTTTTTTGGTACATTATACCCTGCAACTCAACCTTTTTGGAAATGGGCTTGTATTTATCTATTTGAAGCTAATTTGTACTATTCGGGGATTTTTATAGAGTCAAGAGGATTTTAAACTGTGCCCTAAACTCCCCTGGGAGCCAGCATAAAGGAGCCAAAATGGGAGAAATGGCATGAAAGTCCCTGTCAGCCAAGTCAAGTCTCGATTGAATAAATGCAGGAAACAGTTTTCAGGATGTAATCATCTTTTGTGTTACATTATTTAAAAAAGATTTTAGATGCTTGTTTTTGATGTGATTTATAACACAAAACCTTTTTTTCTATGTGCTGCATCCTTAATAGTTAATTTTAGTTTATAGCCATATCATTGCAGTTGTCACTAAGAAACACAGACGTTTCACTGACTGCTGATGTGATAGTGATAATACAATAAGTATAAATGTGAAAAACATGTTCCTGTTATTCAGGTGCACTTTCAATACTGGTCTTGCGTCACTAAAGCATGGCTCTAGACAGTTTTCATCTTCCACATAGGAGCTAGGTTGATGATGAGTGATCCAGAACAGAAAAGGCTTGTAAAATACACGATCCCTTCAATTTCCAAACATGAGCTTGTTACATAAATTTGTGCATCCTGGTGTTTGCTCGGGAACTTGAATGAATGCATCTATACAGCAATGAGAAATCATTTATTACTGCTGGCTGGATTAGATTGATGTGAAGAAAATGTACAGACAAGATAATTTAGATAAAGCTCAGATCATTTTTTCCTGTTCCTGTTAATTCTTTGTTAATTAATTGTATCCTCTATCAAAGCTATGATTAATGAAGAATTGTGGGTGTGATATGATAGAGGTATTCATCTGCTTATCCAGCTCTCACCAGGAAGAAATATATACTTTGTATAGTTAGAATTTAATTCAATAATTTATGCATTAAGTCTTCTTAAATAAGCTTAACAGAACAGGTGCAGAAGTGTGAGTATAAAATTAAATAAGTTAATAAAAGTTAAATAGCCTTGCTTCACAAAGGCACTCTTGCCACATGTGATGATTTATGCCTTGGTGAGCATTGAGGTTACCATGGCAGCCATGCTACCTTATAGCCCACATTGTGACAGAGATAAAAGGTGAATCTGCTTTAGATGAGTCAACCAGGTAAATGCCGCTTTGATATGCACCATAACTCATTCTCCCCGAGTTACATCTCAGAGTAGATGTGGAGGCGATAATAGAGAAGAGAAATGAGCGGTGAGGTAAGGGGAAGTGAGGGGACTTGGAGGCTGTTTGATGGAGAGGCGAGTGACGGTGAGATGAGTAAACTCAAGCACATTGTTTTGAAAAAGCTACCATCCATGTCCAGATATGTCATAGTTTCTCAATGGATGACAACCCAAGTACATAACTGTCTCATTGCAGTGCTGCGCCAAAGAAATGAGCCCAATTTCTCATGTTTTTTTTTCTTTGTGTCCCCATGCCATGCGCACTCTCATTTTTCTCAAACTCATTCTGAACTTGATGAATCTGATGATTGATTCTGTTTTGCTCAGAGCTAAGCTATGAACACTGTCCAGTTTGCTAGCAAGTTTATGTGTGTCTCTTAAATGCTTCAATCCTGAGCATTAAAAAAAATCTTTGTGTCCAACCGGGTGCACAAACAATAACCTTGCAGACAGAGTTTGAGCTGTGATTGCCTCAGCAGTTTTCATGGTTTTTGGTTTGTGTGTTGTCCTCAGCAGAGCTCATGTACACCGTGGAGCTGGCAGGAGGGCTGGGAGCGATCCTGCTGCTTCTCATCTTTCTCATCTCCCTGTACAAATGCTACAAGATTGAACTCATGCTTTTCTATAGGAGGCACTTTGGCAGCGAGGACGTGGATGGAGGTAAAGACTGCAACACGTTTTTTTAAAGAAACCCTCTCTGACTCCGACTGCAGCTTTTTAACTTCCACTACATTATCACCTTTTTCACTCAGTTTTTCTTAACCAAAAGTCAATGTCAGTCAAGCGAATATGACCGAACATGTGCCTTTTGTGGGTTTGTTCTCAAAGATGTGAGTTTGTTTGGATTTCCACTATATGTTCTGCTTAAATCAGACTCGTAAGTAGATACAAATGTCTCCTTTGCCTGTGCATAAATGTCAGAGGGACCGTTAACTCTCTCGTCCTTTTGTGCATGTGGGGTTGTATGTGATTGTGTGTGTTCAGTATGCTGCCATGACTGCACTGGGGAGAAGGGAGAAGGATTTTCAATTTGTTGTCCATTTAAAAAGAGATCAGTCTCAATATGTCAGTGAGAATGGTTCTCACCCTATGCTGACGAAGGCCAGGTAGTGGTGCGGGGACTGAATGGGCTCAAAGCACCCTTCCTCTGTGACAAATAGAAGCAAAACTTACTTGAAATTGTAGGGCAGCCTCCTGTTTTCTCTACAAAACATGGTTAACTTTTCCTTCACTTAAGAAGTTGCCTGTTTGTCCTAATATGTGTCCTTTGTGATATATTTTTTCACTCTGCTTTCCTTTTAAAAATTCTGGAAGCCCTGGATTGTTTCTGCAGAAGCATGAATTATCTATTACACACAGTGTTGTTGACTCAAACTTTAACATGATTAAGTCATACTGTCAGGGACCGCTGATACAACCTGTTTTGATTTACAAACTTTGCTAGGTGGTTAATGTGCAGGGTAGGTTGCTAATTTGAAAGTGCTGTTTGATGTTTGGATTCGGTGGAGCTCTGGCCTTCCCAGCAACTTTCAAAGCTGCGCATGCTCCTCAAAGAGATTTAGAAAAACTCCCTTTCTTCCCTTTTTGGATGGCCCACATTCCAGTTTCTACAGAGAATAATGACTAGGACTCACTGAACATGTCACAAGTAGTGGTTGTTTTTTTCATTCTTCCTTTTTCTTCCCCAATTTTCTGTCTGTCTTTCAGTTCTTTTCACTGTCTTGTGGGAAATCATTTCAAGGTGGGGAATAGGGTATTTTTTGATTTGGGTGTATATTGTATCAAACACATTTTATTTCTGAGGTGCTACATTGCTAAAAGTATCGTGTCTATTTTGTTACTGAGTCTAAATCAGTTTGTTCCAATAAAAGACTATTAGTATTTTGGAGACGTGTTATTTCTTCAAACAACCAAGGACTAAATAGTTTGCAGAGGATGGACTGGGGTCCACACATTTGTGAGATTCCCAGAATGTAAACCAAGCCTCTAAACATTAGTCCCAGCTTTACAAAGACTCTTGTTGCTGGGGGGAAATGGTAAGAAACCAGACTCTAAAACTACTAAAAGTTCTTATAGAGGTGTGGTAGTTAAAAATATGTTGTAGTTAAACATCGTTTTGCCCTAAATGAAGGTTACATTTATGCCAGTGTAAAGAAAAGCATAACTGTGCACTGTTTTACCTGTATTTATAATTATACTCTTTTTTTTTTTACAAAAAAAAATTAACATTAATTGGCATCCTTGAAAGTACAATAATCCGCACTCATTACCCCATCGCCAGCAGCAGTGCAATTATCTTCAGTATCCTCAGAGGTCTATCCACATACTCACACATTCCTCCTTCGTACACAAGCATTGATGATGTTTGACTGTCCTACACTCTGAAAAAGTACCGCCAATGTCCGTATCTTCTGTGGGAAGTTACAGATTTTTAATGTGGAAAAAGGAAGACTCTTTTATAATCCTTTTATTGAATTGTTATTTCTTGGTTACAACAAAAGATCCTTCCAAGCTAAACAAGGTGAAGGGGGTCAGCAAAATAAATGGCCTCCCACACAGTTATCACTGCCTGCTTTGTATGAGCAGCGGATACGGAGGAAAGCCAGATGCATTGTGGGAATCCAGAGCCACCTTTAGACTTTGAACAGTTTCCATCAGGTTTGAGATTCAGAAGCGAGACTTAGGAATTTTATAGGAATAGGAAAATTCCCTTGTTTCATAGACTTTTTCACAGCTACGGGTGCTTTTTTTATTTAATGATTATTTTTGTATTGTTTTCATTCACTTTTAGTTTTTCTATCATGAGCATTTTAAATGATCTTTGTGATTATTTTCATTTCAGAGGTTTTTAGTGGTTTTATTTACTCAGTCTTTTTATAAGTCTTTTATAAGTCTATTGATAAGTTCAGCAGACAGTCATGGTGTGTGTGACTGGATTTTATTTGATGATGTTTGGAGGGCCTGTCTATACACTAAGTTTTCATTACAGACAATAAGAAGTCTTGATTTGACTTGAAGACTTGAAGATAAATGCTGGAACATATTTTCATCCATGTTTTTTAACTCCAGCTGTAAATTGGATATCAGTGTATTTATCATCCATTTTTAATTAACCTCTTTTTTTCTTCGTTTTTTCAGAGAACAAAGACTATGATGCATATCTGTCATACACCAAAGTGGATCCTGACCAGTGGAGTCAGGAGACGAGGGAGGAGGAGCGATTCGCACTAGAGATTCTTCCAGATGTTCTTGAGAAACATTACGGCTACAAACTTTTCATCCCAGATCGAGACCTCATTCCAACAGGAAGTGAGCACAATGGACGTGTCTGTGTGCGTGTGTGTGTATACATATATATGTGTGTGTGTGGGTAGTTTGTGTGTGAGTGGGTGGTTGGTGTTGTCGCAGCTGTTTGGCACATTGCTCACACTTTGTCATAGTTTTAAATGTTTGTTTCGAGTTTGTCTTCAGTGTCGTTGGTGCCGTCACTGTCTTGTCTTTTTTGTACCATTAATGACACAAGCAGCTGGGTAACGTTCAGTCCATAACAGTCAACAAGGATATTTTTATACCTATATGTTCTCAAACATGTTTAGACAGAAGTAGGAGATCACAGCTCTTCTTACTGGCTATTTCCATGCTGGGTACTCCAGATCAGGGGAAAGAGCATACAGTGTGTACTGGGAGCTGATAGATTGAACAAATTTATCATACTTTCTGATTTTTATCCATGCATTAATAAATCCATGAAAATTCTGTCTGAACATATTCTCATGCGTGCTAACTTGTGCCTGCTTAGCAGTCCGCCTGCCAGTGGTACACAGTGTGCTCCACTTTGTAGTGATGCTGTGTGTTTGTACTGTAGGCTTCATGTGGAACAGATAAAATGCAAACACATCCTAGTTGGTCCAGACAGAATTAAACATCAGTAGGAAATGCATGAAGGCTCTGAGCCCCGCTGACTGAGCCGCCTCTATCCTTTAATCAAAAGAAAATTGCCGCTAGCATCAGTGCCAAGCAGAATCATTGCAGATGAATGTCCAATCAGGGAAACATGGTATGTGATTAATTATATGTGAAATAAAAAGATGAGTGAGAGGAAGCACAGCTGCTTTGACAACGGTGTTGTGCAGTATGATGTTTCTGTGTCTGTAATGTGTTCTGCCTGTGACCTGAATGTTAAAATGTTTATGTTTAGGTCTCACCAATGAGCATTTCCAGGATGACACACGACTCTTTGGAGGTACTCGCCTCAGTCTTTTACTCTTGTATTTAGCTGCTTTCATAAACCTGCTGCTGGGACGTTGCAAAGTTACGCGCTCATTCAGACCCATGTGGAGCTGAACATCTAAAATATCTAATATCAGCAGAAATAAATTTAGCTCCACACATTTGTAGTAAAGATGGAAAAAATTTCAGACCCTTAATAATTATGTGTCAGAATAGTCTTTAGTATGATTTTTGTTCTTTTTTTTTTGCAAATGCATTTCTTTTGCACAATTCTACACAGTGACAAAGCAAAACCAGGCTTAAGTGCTCTTAGATTCATTGTTGACCAAGATAAACCAGCTGTATACGCGTTTAAACATCTGCATTATCCTTGCAAATCAGTAATCTTTGAGATGTTTCTTCAACATAGAAGTCATTCAAATAAAAAAAACATATAAAATGTAATTAATCAAGAATGCATTTTTCTATATATGATCACTTAGTGTTTATGATTAGAGTTTAACCCAGAAGTTCCCAGAACTACACTAATTTCTAACATTCTAACATGGAAAATGCATCAAAATGACCATTTTACTGCCGAGGGTAAATTCAGAGGTGGGACCAGAAGAAAAATAGTCACTGCTGAAACTGCTTGATTCCACCAAGTTTCATTCTTTAAAGAAAGCTACGGTATTGTAATATTTTAAATATCCCAGCATCCTCTGTAATGTTATGTTTACACCTCGTGGGAAATAGGACAAGAAGAAAAATTGACTGGGATGTTGATATGAGGATAAAATGTGCTATGAATTCAAAAGCAATTGCAAACAGACTGGAAGGTAGAATGACGTTGCACTCCACCTGAACTCAAGAATCAGCATTTCACAATTCCCAGTAGAAAGAAGCCACTGGAGTCTCACCGAAGTTAAATTTCTAACTCAGAAAGTTAGCGGACGCTCTCCAACTCTGACTTCAGAATGCAACATGTCTGACCAACATAAAGTTACTCTTAATGCTTACATGTTTATGAGCATTTTTTTATCTTTGTGAGGGGTTGAGCTGGTGAAAAATAGTGTGGCTTCAATTACAGAGCCCTAAACATGGTAAGCTGCAGGTTTTTTTTAAAACAGCTCAAATAAAATATCGGATAAACAAATACTTCCAGCGTAACTGGAAAGTAGTATGATACTGCAGGTGAACCGGACAATACCATTCCTCTGTTCACTGAAATGTCCTCACAAATCAGCTTTCATTTACTTTATCAAAAGGCAGATCAGTGACTCCTTAATGGACAGAGGCTCTGTTCTCTAATGGGACAACACAAAATGTAAATTTTTGTCCACAATTTCTAGTAAAACGAGGGCAAAACCAGACAGTGTGACCACTTTAACATAATTTCTATGGTCAAACATGATGATCTCTCCTTCACTCTGTGGGGTTGTCTCTCTGTGCCAAGAGGAAGCCCCATTAGAGATGGATGAGGAATTATGAGAGTCCTTAATAAAATACGATTTCAGGAAAACTCAGCACAGATCCTGGAAAGACGCAGTCACTGAACTATCCATTAATGCAATAACTTTAGAAAGACCTAAAAGTGTCCACTGTTCCTCATCTGTCTGGTTGAAAATGCATGTTTCCACCATGATGTGTGGAAGAAACCGACAAATGCACACCCAAATGGTGCTTTAACCAGGTTTACATGGTTTCAGTTTAATGTGTTTGCTTTGTCATTGTGTAGAAGTGTGTGTGTGTAAACTGATTGGAAAAAATATTTCATCAATATGAAGGTGGATCTTAAATGTAGCTGTTCTGTCTCCTTGTCTTTCTGCTTCATAAAAGCTACAAACAGAATGTGTGTCATAACTCCTGATTCCTGAGTGGGCATCTAAACACTCACCTATCATTGTCTTTGTTTTGTACTTTACTTGTCTGATCATCCCTCATTAAGTGTTGTGTTTCTGGCCTCATTAATTGATATCAAATGCATACTAATGGCACTTTTTAGTCTTTTAAATGTCTATTTAATTTCTATTTTTCTTCCCTCCCTGTAGCCTACATTGAGGATGTGGCACGCTGTGTAGACCAGAGCAAGCGCCTCATCATCGTCATGACTCCCAACTACGTTGTACGGCGAGGTTGGAGCATCTTTGAGCTGGAGACGCGACTTCGCAACATGCTGGTGACAGGGGAGATCAAAGTCATCCTGATCGAGTGTGCTGAGTTGCGTGGCATCATGAACTACCAGGAAGTGGAAGCTCTGAAACACACCATCAAAACCCTCACCGTCATCAAGTGGCGCGGCCCCAAAAGCAACAAGCTCAGCTCCAAGTTCTGGAAGCAGCTGCAGTACGAGATGCCGTTCAGACGCACAGAGCCCATGCTCACCCATGAGCCGGCGCTGGACGTCAGCGAGCAGGGCCCTTTCGGAGAGCTCCAGACCGTCTCCGCCATCTCCATGGCAGCAGCCACCTCCACCGCCATGGCCACCACCCATCCAGAGTTGCGCTCTTCGTTCCACAACACCTACCACACCACCATGAGGCAGAAACACTACTACCGCAGCTACGAGTATGACATACCCCCAGGCGGGACCCTGCCACCTCTCTCTTCTCTGGGGAACCAACACACCTACTGTAACATCCCACTGACACTGCTGAACGGTCAGAGGCCTCCTGGAAAGAGCCGAGAGCACAGTTTAGAGGAGGCTCACGCTAACAATGCCATGCTCCCTCTACTGCCAAGAGAAACCAGCATCTCCAGCGTCATCTGGTAGTGATCTGCAGACTTGTGTCAGGAGGATCGGTGGGCCTCAGACATGACTAGGCTGAGTCTGGTAGTTCTTAGAAACACAGGTAGACATTATGGCAAAAAGGGTTTGAATCCATTCAAGTAACAGAAGTTAAGGAGGATCATAGACACAGTTCACCTTGTTTTTCAAAATGACTCACCCCGTTTTTACAGAGGATGTTTTCTATATGGAACTAAATGGGACATAATGAAGGCAGCGTTTTATCGACTGATGAGAAATGGACTCGCAAGAACTCCACATTGACCGATTAACACTCCATTGCAATTGTGCACACACATGCATTCACATTCAGACAAAATGTGCATACATACAAAGGAAAACAGGGTCTGTACATATATTTCAATTTATTTGTAGCATCAGTGTTTTCCCGTTTTTGTTCTTTTGTCCATTTATTCAATTATGTCTGTTGCCTTCTGTAGGACTTTGCTTTAACTTGTTATACAGAGATGCATAATTTTTATCGTTTTCTCTTTCGGTTTCTTTTTTATAATCCATTCTTACTTTAATACGCTTGATTGGAAAGCCAGTGTGTCACGTACCTGCGCTGTTGTGTTGTTTTGTTTGTTTTTAAATCTTTGTGTAGTTTAAGAGAACATTTTTTTCCAAACCTTTTTGGAGCAGCCTGGACATTTCAGGACCTGTGAAGAGCTGAACACTTGTTTTCATTTACCTGTATAAGGTGTATCTAGTTTAAAAGGAAACTCTCTTTTGAAAAAAAAAATCATAGAATATGCAAAAAGAAAGAAAAGCGTGCAAGACTATAACTTTCCGTGGGACCGAAACGGAGACGGGATCGGGGAGCAGTGCTGGCCCCTTCCAATCAGACAGAACGATAGACTGGCAATTCTCTCTCTAAAGCTTCATTTTTTTCTATTGAAACAAACAGCCTTGCTGTTTTAGAGTGATAGTGAAATGCCTCACCTTAAAAAGAAATCTGTAGATTATTTTAAAAAGAAATCTATTTTTGTAACAGAAAAGAGTTTGCTTGAGAGATCATACTTATTTGCATTTCATCTTCCATAGAAAGAGGATATGTGTATAAGTGTTTTGCTGGTTTTGTACACTTGCAAAACGGTTCCAGGTTTGTTAAGAGATTAAGGTGTTTTTTTTTAATCCCACGTGATGAAATATGTCCTCTACTTGTTACTGATTCAAAAAGGAAAAACATTTTCAATGTTATGATTTTTAAGACATAATATTATTCACATGCTGACAATTCATTTGGTTTGTATGGATAGTTCATGTTTAAGGTAAGAAAAGACAACATTTGTGTTTTGAAAGACTTTTTAAATATATTTGAAGGTGTGATTTTTGAGTATGCATAGCAAATAGATATGTATTCTATATATAATATAGATATTTATATAAATATATAAACACAATTTTCACTTGGAAAGAAATGTCTATCTTTATAGAAACACAATCATTATCAGTTGCCCTTACTTTCTCACTGCACATTAAAAAGCATTGATTTCCCTTTGATTGTTTCCATTCATGTCCAAGATAAACTATTTATTATAGCTATAACACTTCAGATTGCACTCATACAGTAAGATTAAATATGTTTCTTTTTTATCCTTATCACTCCTTTGGCAATTGTTTGGTTCACTGTGTAATGAAAACACTAAATTTGAATCAGTGATGCAGCAGGAAGATCTTCCACATGATTATTGGCATCTCTGAACAGTGAATAACACCACAGTTTGATAGATTTATAAGGACAGTAGCTAATTTTCCAGTTTTTTTTAATCTACATCTGTATTCTTAACAGTCATCTTTAAAAATGTAGAGGATGTGGACACTTTCCAGGAATTTCTCTTCTCCTCTCCTCTTCTAAGAATTCTCTTCTTTTCCATTAACATTACATGATAAAGTATAGAGTTACATTCCCAGTGACAGGAAAATGTCAGTGCAGCATGCGAAGGAGAACTCCAACGGTGGTTTTCTCAGCAGATATTTTGGTTTGTCTCAGTGGGAGAAAAGCAGGTGGAATCGTACTGTTAAAAATAACTTCATGCCCGTTTCTTTCAGTTACTTCCAGTACCATTGCATCATGCAGTTTGGGCTCCTGCGACTACAATGGTTTACATGACTTCTCATCTGAGTTATTGCTTCTATGAAAAGATCAAATAAATGTCATAAATAACAAAGGTGCTGATGGGCTTAAAAAGTATTGATATGCTTGTACGATCACTGAAAAGGCTTGCCAAATATCAAACTTGGCCTTAAGGATGCAGAAACGCCTGCTATTATCCTAAATATGTTGTGTGTACATCTGCTAGAGAACCAAAACCAAAAACTTCATCCTTAATATCAAGAAGGATGCAAAAATTAATAAATAGACACAAAACAAATGCAAAATAATTTAGATGAGGCATGAGCTATGCCACAGCAGCTACCTGTTTGATATAAAATGTAAAATAACATGCTAAATGAGCAAAAAGATAACGTTTCAATTAAAACTCATTGTTTGATGAATGGATTAAATATTTAAAAAAGAGGGAAAATTTTGCTATACAACATAAAACACGTAAAAAATGCTGAACAACCACAAAGATATTACACGATCCAAATGAGCCAACACAGACAAACAGCAATTATGAGGACTTGCATTATGACTATTAAGACTAAGGCTGAGGAATCAAATTAAAGCACAGGAAAAAGATGCATATAGTAAAACAAGGTCAAACAACTAAACAAATATAACCAAAACAAAAGAAGGTGTAAAATTATTGCAAAACGAAAACCAGTGACAAGGAAGATATCCAGATGACAAAAGCAAAATGAGGCCTGAAACTACAGTGATGAAATACAAAGAATCTGCAAAAGAAACACAAAACTGAGACACGTGGGATACTCCGAGGCTTAGATTATGCACAAAATTACAAAACAACAAAGCATAGACAGCAATGATGACCACTAAGTATGAACTGTGGACATGATCACTGCTAGAAACCCACAATCACAAGAAATATCACATCTGCACATTTTCCAGTTCTGTTGTGTCTCTTTGTATCTGGATGATTTGCTAAGATGTATTTGAGGCCCATTATTTCCTGATCTGATCATGAGAATCAAAAGGAATATCTGGCTTTTGGAACCTGTGAACCTTTTACAAAATCACCAGTTCCCTGGTTGAAAACGGCCTGTAGGATTACTTCAGTCTCATCCAATGCTCCCTGTCAATCTCAAACATGCTCAGATAAAGCTAAAGAGTTTCATTTGATTTACACACCGGGTGACTAATTGCTGCCAAACAGTGCCCTCTTCTGGAGATAAGCACTAACTGCAGCTGCTGTAGAATGCTGGTAAACACAGAAGCGAAGAACTGATTTACTAATTCCTGCCAACCCCAAGAGAAAATAGAGGAAAGGAGAAACTAGGGTAGAAAATAAAAACAAATACAAGCATAGAGATGGAGAGAGAGTAAAGGGATTGGGTTAAAGGCAGAGCCTTGACACAATCATCTTCCCCCTTAAAGTCAGGGGCAATGAAATAGAAACTGTTAAGCTCCAGCGGTTTTGGATTATTATACAAAAATAAATAAAACAAATCATATTAATGAATAATTAAACGGGCAGAATATCCCTTTATTTCTTCGTCTTCTTCTTTTCTATAAAGGTGCATCCAAAACATTGTAATAACAAATGCAAAACGTGTACAACATGCTGTCAGCTGGAGAAAAGGAGGTGGCTCTCTGCCTGTTGTCATCTTCCCGCCAGACATCTGGAGTTTTTATTAGCAGTCACGGGATTAATAGACTCTTTATAACCCAGAGCAATTAGGGACTTAATTGAAGAGAAAATAGGCCCCATTGAGGAGCGTGCAGCAAAGATAGTCAGGAATAAGAATATTATCAGAGCTAAGTCCACAGTGGCATGTATGCAAATGTGTGTTTGTGCGTGTGTGTGCTCATGCTGTGTGTACATTTCTGATTTTTTTTTCTCCTACAATACCTAATTAGACCACCAGGGGGTAAATGAGATGATTTTACAAGAGCGATGTTAATGAGTAAGAGGCTTACAGAGCAGTGATTACTACTTTCAGAGTACTAACATTTTGCAAACATCTTTGTTTTTATGTGATTTAAAACTAGTTCACCCATTTAGGGAAATTCAGTTTTATTTACACCCTGACTGGTGCTTCAGCAAACAAGCCTGCACTGTTACATACTGACCCCACAGTCATTTGGGTCCAAACATGTACTGGTGGCACTTTGAGAAAAAAAATCTCTTCATTTTACTCCCAGAAGAGAAGATGCATTTGTTTTTTTGCCTCCATCTTATTAACTCATCCTTATTTTTTCCTTTTAATTGACAATAGTGGTAAATTGTAATAAACAAATGTACTGAAGTGGTGCCTGTAAATGAAATCTTGAAAATGTCTAGTTTCAGCCACCTCTGTGTTTTGTTTCATTACACTTAAGCTCAACTAGTCAGTGCTTATTTAATAATTCCAAATCATTTCATCCATCTTTAGTCAACTCATACATAAATTCGTTTTTGTGAATAGTAAAGCAGTTAAATGAGGGCAGAGTCCAATATTTGCAGCTATAAAGTTTATTATTTTCATTTTTACCACTCAGAAAATAGAAAAAAGAAAGAAAGGAGGATGAAAACCTATAGCCTGATTATCCCACATGGTGAGAGAGAGAAAACAGGTGGTTAGATCCACAGTTCTTAGTTTATGTTTGGGGGCTTCTCTTGTGTTTCTCTTGCATGAGGCGTGAGGATTTTATTAACGTTTAGTTTGAGGAGATTATGGGCTCTACGACAAAAACACTTCAGCAACTTGTAGTCCTAATATTTTTAATCCTCAGCAATTTGGTCCAAAGTTTGATCAATGGAACATCTGTCATTTTTTCTATACAGATTTTTGCTCACGACAGGAAACTTTTTCTAAACTCAGTCATTATAAGCAGGAGAATTTTCTTGTTTTGTTCTGGTTTTTCCATGAAACTCATATTTGTGCAGAAATCCAGCAGAGTAAAGCACCACTGCAAAGTTTACTCAAACCTCCTCAGGGTCTTTTACAGACAAACAAGAGCGACAATCTCCCTTTGCAACAGTCTGACAAGGGGTTTTCTTGCTTTTCCAGACCTCAACTTGACCTCCACTGTTATTTTTACATCACAAACAGAAAAATACAACAAGCTTTGGCATCTTAATGTAGCCCACTCCTGCTCTTTGGACATCATTTTAATGTTCAGTGTCAAGTAGTTGCATAGAAGCTCACAGCTTGTTGTTTAGACAAGGTTTTGAAACTCACATTCCTCTTGCAAGGTACTTATTTTCTGAACACAAGAAGCATAAATAAAACAGTCATTGTGCCTGAGATTAAAAGAAATTAATCATTTTCATTGTTTTGCCTTTTAGACTTAATCTGTTGTTTTAAGACTTGTTGTCTTTCTAAATAGGTTTTTGAATGCAGGATGTTTCATCAATTCATCCTTTTTATTCATGCATCCCAACCAAATCTGTTTTCCACCATTTTTTAACTTTAGACTGCCATTTTGGCTAAGTTCCTTAGGAGCAAAGAGCCACAGGTAGCTGAAACAACCAGGATTTTAACAGTGAGAAAGTATTAAAACTGCATGTGGAAGGGAGGAGGAAGAGGTGGGGGGGGATTATATGTTCAGGGACTTTGCTTCATAAAATTATGATTAGTGTCTGCAGGTAATCTTCATCCCCTTGTCCAAGGTGAACATTCATGAGTTAGTGCACACACATCTTGTTTATAATATTGTTGGTGTTTATACTGTTTTTTACTTGTTTTTCATTGTTCTGAACCAGTCCTTTATCTTAGATGCTCCACAACCAACAAAATAATAGCCAGAATTGTAGTGACAGGTATTGGCTGCTTTACCTGGGGCACTTCTGTTTCCATTCTCATGCCTGTCTGCGTGTTGATGGATGAGGGGAGAGTGTGTAAAATCATTGCATGGAGCGCTGTTGCGCTCTGGTGGTCTGAAATGGCATTTATTGTTAAAACTCTCCTAAACTTACCTGTTCCACTTGCATTACAGAGCTGTATCCTTCTGAGGCCCCCTAATCTACACCTCTGACAGGCTTTTATCACTCACATCATGATTCAAACGTTATATTTTGTGAGTGCTCTGTAGTTATCACAGTTATAGTTTATCTCCTGCATAAGACAGACCTTCAATGCTTTCGCGATGAAAGATATCTCACACACACATGAAGATGCTTGTTTATTATAGAAAAATAGTTTATATAAAAACAAATAAGTTATTAATTCAAACAGCTGCTTTGTATGTTTCCTCTATTATAATTTCTCTTACCCTCATCACACGTTATGTCTTCCATTCTCACATGCATACACATACATGCATACAATTTGGTCATCTCACAGTCCTAGAAGATTTCCCACTCTGTCAGAAATATCTGTCCTAAAACCTCAGAGCATCTTTAGTCCACCTGAACATGCTAAATTCATCCCAGTCCTCTGTGAAGCTGTGACTTATTTCCCGTAGAACATTTCCATGAGAACCTCCTCGATGTTCACGGCTCCGATGACGGGCCTGAAGAAGAGCTGGGCCACCACCGGGGGACTGATGGCCCTCAGCATCGACAGGGCGATGAGCAGCTTTGCGAAGCGCGTGCTGTCCTCGCGGTGGATCAGCCGGACGTGCTCGTTCAGAGCCTGGTGAGCCTCTCGACGCAACGACTGGATGTAGTGCAGACACCGCAAACCTTCCAGATCTGAAGAGGAGAAAAGTTTTGTTGTTGTTTACGTTGCTGTAGAAAGTGTTCAATCTGTATAGATCATTTCCAATTAAACCAAGTTATATAAAAATGAACCAGTTGTACACTGGCCATCATGCTTTATTGCTTGGTTAGAGAAAAAAAAAGGATAAACACACACTTTGATGCAGTGTAATGAAACCTCTGACTCACCTGGGTTGAACAGCACAGCTCCCTTCAGGTAAGCATACTCCTTCGTACTGATATCAACACTCCAACACTTCTTCAGGAAAGCTTTGATAGCTTCAATGTCCAGGACAGAGACCCCCGCGGCTGCCCGGTTCTGTCCGACCAGAACCTCGCTCTGCTTGTCCGGTAAACCCGTGAGGATGCGCTGCAGCATGCTGGGCTCCACGCTTTCCGTCGTCTCAAAGTCGACCCTGTCTTGCGCCAGTCCCAGCACGAGCAGAGGCGCCCACCCGCTCCGTATGAGCATCAGCTGGTCGTCCTCCGGTAGCTCACGGAAACAGGGGACGTTCTTTACGAAGCGCAGGGTCTTCACCAGAACCGCGGAGGCTGCTTTGCACGTCACCTGCGGGAACCGGAGGACGCCTCTGCGCCGCGTGGAGCCGCAGGAGCAAGCCTGCTGCCGGAGTTCCTGCAGCGCGGTGGGGACGGAGGAGGGGGTCTTTTGGAGCAAGTGTTGCAATGTTTGTTGTTGTTGCTTGGGATGTGGCTGCTGGTGCGGGTCCTCTCCAGTCACGAGGCTGTCGCTCTTTAAAATGCTATAGAGAATGCTGTTGTTGTTTCTGCCGCTGGCACCGCCACAGCGACAGCCCTCCAATGTGGCCATGGCCGCTGGCCGCTCCGCATGGGCCGGGGCTCCGCGCGCTCTGCCGCCTCTTTGAGGAGCCGGAGGTCAGTGACAGAAGTAGCGCTGTTTTCGTACCCCCTGATAGCCCCGAGTGAAGGGCAGCCCGTTTATATTAGCTCCTGTCTGGCCCCGCACTTGGAGAGCTCGTTCTGGTTTTCTGCATATTCCTCCTCCCCAAAACTCACGCACCTCCTCTTCCCCCACCTCTTCTGCTCTCTCTCTCTCTCTCTCTCTCTCTCCCTCTCTGTGTGTGTGTGTGTTTGTCTCTCTGTGCGCACTCACTTTTTTCCAGTTATCACATCTTAAACACATTCACTTAACAAAACATTAGAAACTGCATCAAGCAAAGTCTGTGCTGCTCAACTTTTAAATAAAAAGACCAATAAGGATAGAATAGAATAGAATAGAAAATACTTTATTAATCCCTTTGGAGGTCCTCGGGGAAATTTGGGTTACCAGCAGCAA
>JBAMHV010000013.1:8354307-8368526 GCA_037177535.1 Pseudomugil gertrudae
TTTAAACCATTTTAACCATAGCTATTATAACCTAACATGCATGTCTTGTGGGTGGGAGGAAGCCGGAGAACCTGGAGTGGTGCAAGTATCTACCGTATTGTTTGTATTAGGTGTCAACTTGGTAGGAACACAGCAACTCTGCTGACATCCTGACCTAGTAAAAAGTCTGACTGCTGGCACAAGCAGTTTCAATGACTTTTATAATCTGACCACAGTTATTTAAGTGTTGCAAAAAAAACAATTAAATAAAGGAACCTACATGCAAAACCATATTTTTAGATTTTACTCAAATGTACACTTTAAAGATTAAATGATAGTACAAGTCAACATTAACACAGAACATATGTGTTCAAAGGTGTTTAAGAGTCCAGTCCCAGCATTAAATGTGTGGCAGGTGCATTTGTTCATGTTATAAATGTACTGCTGTCACAATCCATGGTTACAACTTGTTTTTTTAGAAATCTATTTACAAATTGTAAAATACATCAACCTTATCCATGTATTTTGTCACATCTAAACGTAACCTTGTATTTGTATAATACTATCCCCGATCAATTGAAAATGCTTATAAATAAAAAGAAAATCTCTGATCTTTTTAAGACCAAAAATAATGACTTGAGTTTTTGCTAAATGTAGATGAACAAAACTGCAATCCATCCAGACCTTATTTACTGATTTACTTCTTCAGGCTTAATTGTTAAATAAATGTATCAACATTACAGACAATTTTATGTCTTGTTTTCAAAATCATGTTGCTCAATTTCAACATTCATAGTTGAAAGAAAAACGGTCCAAGTCCAGAACCCTGTGGAATACCATGTGTAATTTTAACCCACACTGGGTTGGCTGGTGTTAATTTATGGCCCTTGTGGCATGATAAAATACCGTTTTTGCTCATTCATGATAAGAATCTTTACTACCCTAAACAAAACGGTATTCTAATTTATTGCAATCTGGTGATTGGAGAACAGTAAACTCACTAACATTTTCATGCTTTTAATGTTGTTTATACCAAACTCTTAGAAGATCATGTGAATGATGAAGCTGAAATCTAGATCATTACACCACACAGGTTAGTTTGTAGGATTTGTAACCCGTTTCCTGTTCTTAGCTAAACAGTGTCACCTGGTGTGTATTTTGTTGCTGTGCTGATGTGTTTTATATTTGGAGATTGTGTTCTGCGTACCTTGGTTGTAAAATGTGATCATTTAGGTTACGGTTGCAACTTTAAACCAGTCACTTCACACTTCATTCTCCTCTGATATAAACAAGGTAATTTCATTTCGGGACACCTTTTCTTGAATTATATTTTCAAAGCTTAGAGTTGGATGTGCATAACCATTGCAGAGAATCATAAAATTGTCATATCTTCCCGATTCTTCCCAAAAGTTTGAACCTGAACAAGTTTTCCCTGGCACCACAAAATAACGTGGATATTCACACATCAGTATTGACATGAATCTAATAGCTGCAATTAACCAAATAACTGAATCGGTTGGAGGCAATGCAGCAGCATGTCTCAGGTAGGTAGTAACAGTGGCACAGACATGATTGTGGCATGGCAGATAATGCTGTGTTTAATGTTCTTATGGAAGAATTTGATATGGCCGCCATGTCAGGATTTTATTTTAGATATCTGTTTTAGATTAAACAGTTTTGCAGTTGCATTTCTGTTGCAGAAATTGCAGAAGAGTTAAGATAATTTAATAAACTGTGTGCTGTAGTCAAATGCAGGAATTTAGTTGAGGCTCATTAAAGTGGCCATGTTTGATCTTAAATGACTTTTGGGGAGAGAATATCTTAGTTGGGGGATCCCTAAAATATTATAATATCTGCATACTGGTAGTTATAATGTACAAATATTGTTTAATTTTTAGTTTATATCACTGGTATAGAAGAACTGCTGTCATTCATGGTAACAGAATTTACTGAATGAGAAGAAAAAAAGCATCCCTGGCATATAATCATAATTCAAATCAGTATACATTTTGCAAGTTATTGCCCTATAAAAGCCATATTGAAGTCCAATAATCACTCACCTTTTACCTCCAATTTAATTTATCTATCAGCTTCAAGCATATTTACACCATCTGGGCCTTAAGTTGATTGTTCCTTCTCCTGCATTTTGTCCTGTGAGTGTTCAGAACTGCTTCCTCTTTTAACGTCTTTTAATGTATCTAAAATATTGCATGCCTTTAATTGATTTGCTGTAAATGTGAGTTATTGATAAGAACAACTTCTGATTAAATGTTTATAATGAGAACAAAACTTTTACACACCTTTACAGTACCGTACATCAACTGATTTCATAACACAAAACAACATATACCCTTGTCTTTGCAGGGCCACCTGGAAAGTGTGGCTCCGTGCTGAGGTGGAAGACTGCCGTTTGTGGCGTCCTTGTTGTGTATAAATTGTGCGGTGAACATATGCCACTGGGATGTGAGCTAATTAGCCAAGGTTGAGTGGGACTGTAGGGGTGGGGGTGGATAAACATGTAAGGGGAGGTGGGGGAAGAAGTGGGGAGAAGCAGCCAAGGTCAAACCCATAAGCATACATGTACTACTGAATACATACAGCACAGTAGTCCTTCAGTGGCACTCTGAGGGGCTCATTTTATTCAGCGACCATCTTCAATCCAGCAATTTCACTCCAGTTATCTGCCTTGTCCTCGCTGATCTGTTTATCTTGACCATATGTATGTCATGCCATGAAATAATGCTCCTCTTCTGTATGTATAGCCCACACTGGCAACAAAGAGAAGACATGCATGTATTAATGTCTGTGCACAATGTGATGCATAGAAAGTGAAATACGAAAGAGCCAGGGAGAGATAATTTATGTTCCTCCCATGTCATTGTTTATTGGTCTCATAATAACTACAGTATGAATATTTTGCCTTACAGCATATCGAGGACAGGGTCATGTTTGCATAAGCTGGTAAATTATGACACCAATAGCAATGTCGGAGTGCCAGAAGGAGGCAGACATGGGGAGGTGAGAGTGAGGGGAGGGATGAAAAACATATGTGATCAAAACATTTATGCAAAAAGAAATTTATCATAAAGATGAAAAATAATTAGTTACAAGAGATAAATAAAAAAATAAAATGATTATTTTTCTTGCATTTGCAAAAAGTTTTTATTTGGTTACTTTGTGAGAAACACATGACAATTTGAAATCATTTGTAATTTTGCACACCGACAGCAGCAACACAGACATTTTCCTGTGTCTTTAAGGGATTTGGCGGAAAGGCGGTGAGTCAGACTGTCTCATTTTGTGTTGCTTTCTTAAAAGCAGCACAAATAAATATCTGCAAGGCCTTGAAAATAAATGTTTTCAATCTTTTATTGTTACAAAGTGAAATTATTTAACTTTTTTTTACTTTAACAGGGCGGTGAAGTTACTTGACTTCTTCCAAAACATTTGAACACAACCTCCTGAGAATAGTTTTTATTCAACTTCAAATGGCATTTTACCCCACTTAACTTTGTTTCCTTAACTCTTCTCTAAGAGAAACAGAATAGGTTGATTTTAAGAATAACATGGGCCGAGCAGGTATGAGAACTGAAGTAAATATTGTACTTGGAGGGTGTTTTTAGCTGAACTTTTACTGATGAGTACTTATTTGAGTGAAAATGTCCATTTAATAGTTTGAACATTGTTGTGTGTTAATTTTTTTGCTGTTTGTCTGCGTGCTAAAAGGAGCATGGGTGGGAAATGCCAAGAAAGGCTAAATTGAATGTGTATTATTATGCATGGCTGAGATGTATAACACATCCTCATGTTAGTCATAAAGGTTAGAAACTCCCCCAAAGTTTGGCAAAGAAGGGAGAACTGATCTGCAGCATCCCTCTGTAGCACGGTTCTCTCTTTAGACAGATTGTTAGACAGAAGTTCTCCACACAAAACTTACCAAGCCAGGATGAAGTGGTGTTCACCACCATCACAGAAGAAACTTTTTCAAAGAGACCTGAAAAAAAAATCAGGACATCTATGTAGTTCTATTTCAGGACCCTAAATATCTACATATCTACCTCATTTTTCTTTATGTATAAGAGATTTTTGTAGCATCATTATGATGTCCGCATCGTTTTCTGTCAGATAGTTTGCCTTGAAGCATTTGTTTTCTCTTTGCTCGGGGAGCTTGAAGCTTAAGACAGAGGATAATGAAAAATCTGCCTGCATTGGCCCTTTCTGTCAAACATTGATTGTGAGCATTGTTTGTCCTAACAAAGCAGTTCAGGGTCTCTGGCTATGACAACAGGCTGTAGTTTTAAAGTATACCACACTTCACCTGTATTAATTTAATCTGTGATTCTTTTCTGCTAAGTTTTTTTTCCACTCTTGTCTTCTTCATTTTTACCTTTCCAAGTTCATACGTCAGCCTTGCATAACGAAAAGAAATTATTTTCTACCTCATTCTGCCCTCTTCTATACAATTAACTTCTACCAGTATTTTTTTCTCCCTTTTCAAGGCATTAATTTCTATACATGTTTGCTATTACCAAGGCCTTCATGAAATGTTAGGTAAACTTTTTGAACTTCTTGTTTCACAGCATTTTTTGCTGAGATACTTTAAAGAAAACTATGCTATACATCTGCAACAATATTAAAATCAATGACAGATGTAAACTGATTATCTGGCTGCCTTCAAAACTCCTCCCAATGTCAATGTCTGTGCTGTGCTGGAAATACTGAACCATGAAAAACATACCCTGCAGCAAAAGAAGGGTCAAACAAATCTATGATATGATTCAAACTGGAGCTGTGTGCATGGGGTGGAAAAGCAGTGGCAAGAGGTAAAGGCACAGTGGGAGAAAATCCCACATATAATCGTGCACAAGACATCACTGCAGCTATGTCTGCTGTTTTGGGTAAATCTGTTTCCATCAACACATTTAGGTTTAGGTTTCTCAGTAGTGTTAAAACATGTCTAAAATACTCAGAAGGGAAATTCTTTACTGGGATAAGTTAACGAGAGAAGTGAAGAGTTGATGCAGAAACACATTTTAGTAACTTAAATCACTGTAAGCCACTGAACAATGAATTTCAGGTTGAGATGTGTTTTTTACCTCAGACATCAGTGTTTACAGTGTTTGGTTTAAATTCCTACAACTGTCATGACTGAAAAAACTATTGATCATTATAATCTTCATGCATCTATTTCACAACTACATGGATGAAGATCTGTGAGTCAGCTGTAACCACACACTCAATGATCATTTATATGATTTAGGTTTCTTGTTCTTATTTTTTTATTCTGACATCAAATATCTTATGTGTTCAACTGTGTGGATCCAATTCTGATAAATATTACATATATTATTGGATGTCTTTTCTTTATATTTTCAAACTCAGATTTATTTATATGGCATTAAAAATCTGATCAAAGTGCTTCACAGAACAAAAATACTGATAAAATCAGATAAAACTATAAAACCTAGGACAAAATAAAGATAAAACTACATAATAAAACTGCAAGTAAAAAAGAGTAGAAAAAGACAAATGTCTAAATATGCTGGATTAAATAACTTTTTGGAATACAAATATCACAATCAAGCGAAGGAGAATGTGTTTTCTACTATGCAGGGAAGTATCATCCAGACCTGTAACATATCATTTCAAATTATGTACATCATGTACTACTAACTCAGATGGTTTACCATCTGTGGTGGTCCTCTCCTGTTTGTTGGGCCTGTTTTCTCATCATACAATGTAATCATCAATTAAAGTAAACAAAAACATTTAAATGAAATGAAATGAAAAATACTTTATTGATCCCAGAGGGAAATTCAAATTGTAGTAGTTTTGTAAACACAAAAAATAGTTAATAAAAGGTCTTCACTGTTCTTGTTGGGATGGTGGCGTCCACACAGGAGTCCATCTGTCATACACTCAGTCAATTTGTTGATGTCATCTCCATGAGGACCACAGAGGACACTCCAGTCTGTCTGGAAGCACCATCTCAGAGCATCCTCAGCATCATTAGACCAGGTTTTAACAGTCTCTCCAATGACAGGCTGTCTCTGAACGATGGGCCCTCTCTGGTGGAGCAGCTAACAAAAGCTAGCAGTTCCACGTCTCCCGTGCAGATCCTCTCTCCAACAGCGACACGTCCAGGATGACACCAACGCTGGCCAACCAGCACTGCAACCGATAATCTTGAATTTGGAGAGCATTATCAGTAAATCCTGGTGGTAAACAAGTCTCGTCACCATGGAGACTCTAATAACAAGTCCTGAAATGGCAGAAATAAAGAAATGCAGAAAGAGTCCCGTGTAGCACAAAATCCGCCAGCGCGAAAAATATTTTTGAACGATTCAAACTGAAGCTGGTGTCTTAAAAAATGACGCCTATATTACAAAAATCACGAAACATCATGATAGTTAACACAGAGCTACTACTGTTTGCTGCCATCTAGCAGCGCATAATAACGACAGCTGAGTTTCTTATGTCATCAGACACTTAGTTTGAGCATGAAGGGACATATTATAATGGTAGTCTTTCATCTTCACCAGAGGTGTCACTGGATGGTGTGTGAGGTGTGCAAATCAGCTGATTTTCTATCTATTCTATTCTATTCTATTCTATTCTATTCTATTCTATTCTATTATATTCTATTATATTATATTATATTATATTATATTATATTATATTATATTATATTATATTATATTATATTATATTATATTATATATCTTGAAGAAAGTGTCTTCCACTATTTGTTAGTGAGATTTCTCTTATAGCTCATTTGGCTTTTGAAATTGTGTATAGATCTAATCATTAATGCCTGCAGGCCTAAACAGACCCCTCCTCTCCCCTTTTCTCAGTTCATCATCTTAATAAAATCTTTTGGAATCCTTATTTATACCCAAAACCAAGTGATGACATTGCCTAAAAACATTGCCTAAAAACAACAAATAAGTTACAAAGAATCTTGAAATTGTGAAAAAAAAAATAGCTTCACTTGTTTCTATTTGTTTAAACACACAAATGATTAAAAGCAATCTGACCTTTCTCAAATTGTCATTATCTTGACTTTATGGGGATTTTGTAGCTCTTTAAGGGGAATACTTTAGAATCATGTCTGTTCTGATTTATCCCTTACAGTCTCTCAAACCTCTCAGATTCCTGTGTGTGCCATTGATCCCTTTCACCCTTGCTGTTGCTCTACTTTTTTGGGAAGCAGGGGGGTTCCCAGAAAGCCAAGGTTGTTGACACTCTGAGATGGTACCCCTCAGTTTGAGTTTTTTAAAAATGACACATTGTCCTGACATGCCAGGTAAATCATCTAATAAATTTCATCTTATTAATGAGCTAAACTCACATTGTTGTGGTGTGGTTCTTGCACGTGAACAGCTTTTAATTCCTGGTGGAAAAGAAACTGTTTTCTTATTGATATTTCCGATAATAAGTTAAAGTTAAGCTCATTTATAAATGCTTGGTCACGAAGTATTTCACAAAGAGTAGAAGGCAAATGATAGCACACAGGCTTAAGAAAGGAAAAAAAGTGTGTCAAAAAGTCCAGGAAAATGGGTCAGAGTGTGTTTATATACTTATGATAACCATTATCAACCCAACTTAAAATTACAAACAAAAAAGCATGATATTAAATTACTGCTTTAAAAACATGCATTCTAAAAACAAACAAACTAGAGAATAACTCACAGTAATGCCGTTTTCTTTTTAATCATACAGCAGGCTATGGAAAACATTAGTAAACCGACACACACATAGCATAATTTAGTAGAGAGGAACATGTGGATAAAGTCTGTTTATCCAGCCAAGTACATTTACATAGGGACTGTGTGCTGTGATATATAGTCAAACATGAACACATTATGTTTCCCAGCTCTTTGAGAGCACAGTTTCTGCCGCTCCGCTGTCTCTCAAGGTTTCTCTCTGTCTGCTCTGGCTTAACCAAGGTCATCCACGCTGCTGCAAGCTCCCTGTAACCTTGAGCAGCTAACTGACCGGGAAATGTGTGTTCTCCTGTTCCACCACCTATGTATCCCAGTGTCAATCAGCCATATACGGAGCAGGGCTGTCATCAAATGTTCCAGCAAGCTGCCATCACTAGGTCGCTCCACGAGATTTCATCTGAAAACAAAGGGGGTTTGCACAAAGCCATCCGTGGAAGGAGTTCAGCCTCTGCACAAATCGATTGAAGTGGCTCGATATACAAGCTAAAATCTGAAGTGCATCTTCCGTTTGTTTTGCTATTTTCAATTAAAAGACATAAAAATCTGCATAAGTATTTAATTCTGTAACAAGTCAGATGGATCTTAATCATCTGAAGGTGCTGACAAATTATGATCAAGGATTCTTTTAATCTCACTGACAATAAATGAACCTTCATGATTCCTGCAATTAACAAGGCTACACAGCGAAAGGCTTTTGAATAAAAGCAAGTCACAGAGTGCTACAGGCATGAAAGCCACAATAGTGAGAGTGTATCGAGGACCTTGGTTTAGATATGAAATCTTGCGGCCTTGCCTCTACTGCCCTGCGTGTTAAAAGCTCTTCGTGACAAAGAAATTACTTTATGGACCCCTGAAAGACACTCCTCAGCCTCCCTCCTTGTTTCATTGCAGAACCATGAGGAATGGGTTTAAAAATCTCTTCAGCTTGCCTTTAGTGATATCTGTGTCTGTCCCTGCTCTCATCCACAGCATCTCTCTCTTCCATTTGACTTCAATTGTACTTTCCATTTAAAAGAAAAACTACTGGTTACAAATATTTCTTTAATCTGCCCTTTTTTTATTTTTTTACCTTGCAGAAACCCAACAGTGAAATGTTTGTAGATCTGTTCATAAGGAAAGGTAAAAAAAAAAATCTGCATGATTTGCTCAATTTGCAGAAGTGGAGTCTTTGTGAATAAATGCTATGAGGGAGCTTGTTGTATGTTGCATTACCTTCAACCCTTTTAAACAATTCTGATACTAAACAACCTCTGCTGGAACAACAGGTCTGCTTTTCATTTGCCCAAGGTCTGTGGAAATCAGTTTATTTGTATGTGCTCACACTGTCAGTCTTGGCATTGGGAGAATCCGATTTATATGTGTGCATTTCTGTTTAGGTCTTTAAGGACTTGGTTCTTTTAACATCTACCTGGAATGTTCCACCCAGATAGAAGCAGAATTACCAAACATGTGTCTCTGCAGCCTTGAGACTTCACAGGACTCCGACTATGCAGCACTTCAGCTCAATAAACACAGTTTCCTCCTGCGGCTTGCTGTTTGAACAGGAAACAAGGAAGCTGATCAAGCACCATCTCAGAAGGCCATGGTCAGACTGGGCTGCAATGAAGTTGCAGGTCCAACACGCTTTAAAAGAAAAGGGTAAAAATATCCCTTCTAATCTGCAAATGTACTTGTTTGCTTGAGTGTCTCATTTGTACAAATTGTGCACTATTTGTTCAGATACATCACACAGCTGAGATATCCTTATCTCAAGCATAAAGCAGTATCACAAGCACAGCGTACAAGTTAGAATTAGATCATGGCTGCCTGCGTGTTAGAGATTTACAGCCTGGTCCTGATGACATCATAGTCTGAGAGTGGGAGAGAACAGATGATAACAAGCATCAACTGGATAGATCGATACAGAAGCAGAACAAGGAGGGATTAAGAGAAAGAGGGGAAGAGGGTTTAATAAGTTAGGTGATAATGCTCCCCCCTTGTGACTGTTTATTAAACTGCAGACTTTATATTAAAAAAAGTCCTGCCTGTACAGTGTGTGAGAGATTACAACACTTATCTTAGATACAAAACAATCTGTTCCCAAGTATGACCTAAATGTGGCCAAGGGTTTTTTCTTCCTTCTTTTTCTTCTTGCAGAATTGGAAGTAATCATATTTGGGCCTTGCAGCATGACAAATAGGCAATGCAGGGATAAATACTGCAACTACATCAAGAGTTTTTAACTTTAAGTGCAATTCTGAGATCCCTTAATGTTACACGTCATTATAAAAAATCTCAAGACAAAATATAGTTTTTTTATCCCACTACTGTTATTTATTAGCTTCAGTTACTTATTTGATTTTCCACCACATAAACTTGATTAAGCTTCAACCAGCAGTGCTAAACTTTTTTACATTTTTTATCCTATACATACCTGCATGTAGCTATAGTAGCATTTTACATGAGCACTTATTGTGAAAATCTCAAAAAACTGATTTATTTTATTTTAATTTGAACTTTTCAAATCACTAAAATCTCACACAAAAAAATCACAACTTAAGGAAAAAATCTTCAGCGCTGTGTGTTTACATATTTCCTCCAAATAAACATCTCATAATCCCACAGATTTACCTGTAGTCCATGTATGAAACGTTTTATATACCAGTGAAAGCAACAGTTACATGATGCTTTCAGAGTAGTGCTTTACTGGTAATAATCTTTTAATATCATATATTAGTTAGAGGACCGTGAACACTTGTCTTCCTTGAGCACTTTAACTATAACCCTGCATAAAAATTCCATAAGCACGTCTTTTATTCACAACACGACATATCAGATATTGAAACTTAAATATTTCATAAAAAATGTGAGTTTACTTTTTAATTTGATGGCATCGATACATCTAAAAAAATGTTGGAAAAGGAGCAACAAAAGGCTGAAAATGTAACTGGCACACATGGAAAAACAACAAGAGGAGCATTTGATTTAGGCAGCATGTGCGTAGCATGACTGGATTTAAAATGATCATTTCAGAGAAGCAAAGCCTCACAAGTAAAAGGTCATTTAGAGAACGTATCACCAATCTGTAACAAAGGCTCTATGCAACATGTGTGTACCTGTGGGTGACGTCATAGAGGCTCCGTCCATCTTTTTATACAGTCAGTGGTGTGAACACAATCCAGAAACGCTGCTGTATTTTTTGGACTAAAGCTCATTTAAAATGTTCTCAGTCAAAGTGAAAAACTGTTCAGATCATTGAAATGTGACATTTCTTTTGAATGTCATGTCCTGCTGACTAAAGATAAGTGGAAGAAGAGGAAAACTAAATTAAAGTGTTGGATGATTGTAGTGCAGTGAGAAGGTGGTCTCTGGAGATAGAGCTTTATTTACATGCTGAATGGCAAAGAGCTTTGCAGTTGTGTGTGTTGGTTTTATTGTTTGTTTGTGTTTTATTTGTTTGTTTGTTTTCCAGTCCCAGTTGTAACTTTGTCTGGTTTCCTGTTTTACACCTTGTACTCCTTGTACAACATGGTTTACCTGTCATTGTTTTCCCTTTCTGTTCCTTGTCTTTATAAGCTACTTTTAATTTCATGTTTTTTTCTAGGTTTTTTTTTATTTGTTTGTTTTTACAGAATTTGTTATCCCGCCTATACAGCCCTTTTTTTGTTGTTTACCAAGTTATCATTACTTTCCACATCAACCTGAGTTTTACCCTGTCATACAGCCAGAACTATATACAACTATAGTCAGCAAGGAGAACTTCAAACAGAAGCTGTCCTCTATAGTCTATAATTATTAAAGATATGTGGGATGATAGATATAAAAAAAAGCAATGCAGCACCAATAAACAACCATGTGGGAGTGTAGAAATATCAGTTGGTGTAAACTACCTCCACCATGTTTTTGCCTGCTTTTTTCACACCTAAAGCACAAAGAACTGGGTAGATTTGTGTGATTTCTTTTCTGAGACTGTGTCTTAGTTTTAACTTTGATTCCATTACATTTCAGGAGTGATCTGAAAGGAATGTGAACACAGGAAGTTTCAATAGGACTCTTCACAAAATGAGCTTCTTGGCAACCGTTTGCGCTCTCATGGTGCTTTTTGACTATAAAATCTTTGCCACATCAGATGGTGTTTTTGTATTTTTCTTAGTTTGTTTGTTTTTTAGCATCATAACTTTTTCAAACAGCTGTACATTATTCTGAACAGTGAAGGCCAGAAAACACATGTAAACAAAACATGTTTTAAGCAAGGATGAAATTTAAAGTACAAATTAAATAGTAAAGCCATGATACACTTGGCTTCACTAACACATCTAACGGATACATAAATAACTATATATTTATTTATAGGTCTACCTGGCAATAGATTAAGCAGCAGCATTATGTTTTAGATACATTTTACTGTTCTGTGTGGACAAAAAAAAGTCAAATTCTAGTTTCTGCTTTCACTTCCCATTTATTGTCTTTCTCTGAGCGAATGCTTAACAAAAACAACACGTTGCAGCACCGAATGACTGTCAAAATGATGACAGCAAGGTTGCATGTAATTATTTATTGCACACAGAACTTGCTTTAAAGAGAAAGCTCATTTAAAAAAAGGCCAGAAATTGGAAGTCAGTAACATCATTTTTGTACAAAAAAATAATAATAAAAGGCAGAATTGTAAGAGGGTTCCTTGACCCCTCCAGATTACATCTCTTCATTCTCTGTGAGCAGCTCTCTCGATGGTTCATTTGAAATTTGCAGGAAGGGAGTGCTGATCTCGCCTGAGTGCATGTCACCAGCCACCCGCAGCAAGCAGCTCAGGACCATGTCTTTAGCCAGGCCGGCCTCCAGGTTGCCTTCTCGACTGAGCTGCAGAGTGATCTGGTCAAGGCTGGTCATAACTAGCTCAGAGGCAAGTAGAGGGCAAATGTTACCAGCTTCCGAATCTAAACCTGGGGCTTCTTCTCTGGCCATGTTCTCCATCATATATTGCTGGTATAAATCCAAAAGCTTTTGCTCAAGGTAGTGGTTTAAAAAGGAGTTTGAGAACGGGCGCGCTCGTTCCTGGAACAAAAAGCTCCGATCACGGCCGCTCCCCTGTCTCCAGTTATTCAAACCTCTGCTCAATGAAGACACCAGGTTGCTCTGAGTTTCTTTCCCTGGGGGAGAATCCTCCACAGTAGGCAGGACATCACAGGATTGGAGAAAAGGGCCGACAGCGTCCACTTCAGTACAGACCCGCAGTTCACCCTCATTGGCTGACAGAGGCAGCACCTGGTCACCTCCAATGTGGAGGTCACTGTAGTTTTTACAAATGCTGTGGCAGAATGAGGGAACCAAAAAGGGGGTGTCGCCATCTGAGCAAGCCTGAGCTGGAATCTTTATCTCTGGGGAGATCTGTCTGCCTGTAAACGCTTCGAGGAGATTTAAGGACTGCAATGGAGAAATGTGCAACTCCAGTGAAGAAGCCGGGCTGTCTGAGCCATCTGTGTGCTCCGTGGAGCTGTGATGAATGAGTGGAGCAGGTATACTGGTGCCTGGAGCAAAGGTGGCTTTAGATGGATTGTGTGTGCTGCAGGAAGGTGTTTGAGGAGAGAGGGAGTCCAACTCCTCCATGTCCCCATAGGTCATGCTCAGCAATATACCCTCACAAAGCATGGCTGAAAGAAAGATCAAATACTTAGAAGAGATGAGCAGGGTTAGTAACCCACAAAGCACTAAACTGTTACTTTTACATTTCCACTTAAAAAAAACTTCCCAAACTACAGCTGACTGAAAATCTGTATGAAAAAAACTAAGCTTAGAAAATAAGAGTTGGATTTTAAAGACACAATAACACAATAAAGTTACCATAAAGTTTGATAAAAATTCATGTTCATGTTATTATTAACAGTGTACATGCTCAACTGTAAAAGCAAGAAAAGCCATATTAAACATGCATAAGGACATCCTGACCTACCTTTGACCAGTCACAGTCTCCAAATAAGTTTACAGCTCAGGCTGCATCACTTTCTACCAACAGTCTAGTGTGTGTGCATCTTTCAGGATGAGTGTGAGTAGACACGCAGATGTGCAATGATATCTCAGCTAAAAGAGGAAGCGAGAGATTTTTTCATCCCATTTCTGCAAACTTGATGTAAAAGCTGCCACTGTCTGAACACCTGTGGTTTCCATTGATTTATAGCAGAAAGACTGATGTGTTGCCTACAGACAGACAGACATGCTGACAATCGATCGACGCTGAATTGTGCACATAACCTGTAACTGCGGGAAACCACCATGTTTCATTTCTATGTAAAAGAAACAGGTGAGGAAAGCAGAAGAAAGACATTTTAATGTTATTTCATTTTAAATTAAATAGAAACAAAAGGTTATTTTTCCAATTCCTCTTTTTGTTTTATAAAAGGAGACCACCTGTAATAAGTTGTGTGAATGTAGCATTGGAATTATATACACACACACACACACACACACACACACATATATATATATATATATATATATATATATATATATATAGCATGAGAACGTGTGTGTACAAGCGTT
>JBAMHV010000013.1:8368576-8381900 GCA_037177535.1 Pseudomugil gertrudae
GTGTGGATGTAGCATGGGAAGGATATACACACACACACACACACACACACACACATATATATATATATATATATATATATATATATATATATATATATGGCATGAGAACATGTGTGTAAAAGTGTTTTAAATAACTGTTAATACGAGTGTTTCTTATGTTTTCTATATCTGTTGTAGGTATTAAAGGCATATTAATGCACGATTATATTATTATTTATTATATTATTGATGTATGGTATATTTGTTTTGTACAACAATATTTGGTTCTATGGCTAAGAAATCAATCAAATAAAGAAATCAATCAATCTTTAAGCCTTCCTGTTATCCAGACCAAGGAAGAAGTGAAACTCAGTTACTGTCATCGATTCTTCCCGCAGTTATCTCTGTCATCTTTCTCATTTGCTTTTAGCTCCTTTACTGCCGTTAACAAACTTGTATTTGCCTCTCTTTTCTAAGCAAAGCTGACTGAATCTGCGGTGCGGTGAAAGTGGTGAAAAATGTCCGGTTTTATTTAAGGCCAGGATATTCTCCTATAGCTCCTGTCTGCATGTCATTCAGATGAGACCCCTTTCCTTCAACTTCCTACTCTTACGACAATGGCAGCTCATGAAACCAGAGAGAAACTGTTTATTATTAATTAAGCAAGGAAACCTTAGACATGAGTCAGCATCTGTTAAACTCTTCAGTTTGTTGCAGTTTCCAAGCCAATTACACACCAAATGAGTTATCCTGGTATGAATGAGATTTTATATCTGCCTCCAAATAATTACCCAGCTAATATATCAGCTTATAAACTATATACTTATTATTTTTTATTATGTATGGCACAAATATTTAGAAAATGGTAGATTTACAACTACACCTAAACTTCCAGATGGGTTGCTTGCTTGGCCTGCTTACTCTCCTGCTGGTTAGGATACCGGACAGGACCGCTGATCAGTATCATTACAGAACCCAGTATAGAGTTACCAGCCTGTTGCTGAGCAACATCTCATAACATTAGGGACATACTGGTCTCTAGGTTGGACACCTGTGTCAGATCTGTTTTTGTATTAGCCCTTTGGTAACTTCAGCACCCTGGACAGTGAATGGTCGATCTGTTTAAAGGAGCTATGAAATGGCTGCTGCTCACGTTTTTAGGACTCTAAAACAAAGGTTTGAAACGATGACGTACTCCGTTTAGAGTAATGTTCAGGAAGATCAATAATGTGTTCCGTCCAAACCATCATGGACAGAGAGGGCGAGACGCTGGTGGTGGGCTTCAGGGACAGGACTACCACAAAGCCTGCACGGTCAGACTGGTCCGCAGCACCTCCATGCTCGTGGTGGGAGAGAAAAGTCAGACAGCAGAGGGCTCAACTTTAAAGCGCAGCAAGAGTACAGTGAGCATCCAGTCAACTTTGTACTATTATCAAAGACAAGAGGACAGGATATGGCTTTACACACAGAATCAGAACTGCCTCGAGTATCTGGAAGCGCTCGTGGCTCTGAGAAGGCAGTACACAAAGAGCGTGAGTGACTTGAAAAGCAATGACCCCAAGGTCACTGTGTCTTCAAAGAAGAAACCCGCACCTCAACCTCCTCCTAAGAATGAAGAACCGGTAAGCTTGCTTTATTCCTTCCCACAGCACATGGATGGACGTGACAACGGCAAATATTCTACCATTTAACTTCAGATATCAAGAGCCAAACCCTCAACTGCTCCGGTCAACGGCGAGGAGGACACTTTGCAGTTCTTTGATGAAGTCATTGCCAGCTGTGACAATGAACCTCAGCGCAAACCCTACATGGATGACGGTCATGCAGATGTGGATTTTATTGGTGAGTTTGGCGTTTTTTTGTTGACACTCCTGGGAAATAAACCAAGCTAATGAGCCTGAACATGTAAGAAATATACTCATCTGCTGTCTAATTGGTGCTTTTATTACATTTTGCCTGATATGTTTTAAGGTTAAAATATTATTAGTAGCAAAAAATTAAATCACAAGATCTTTGATTGAAAACGATTTATTTCATAACTGACTAATAACTGATTTATTTCCTTAAGTCGGAAGCAGTTTTGGATTCTAGCATTACAAATAAAAATCAAATAAACACCACATATATGTCAGGATAAATAAAATATATAATAATAATAGTCAAAAATAAATGCAAGAATAAATAAAATCACTGCATTATTATTAGCTTTTATTTTTACTTAAATGGGCTGTGTTGAAAGTTGATTTTTGCAGGTTATATTTTCCTGCTGCAGCACACCTGAATCCGACTGAAGATACTAAACTCTTACTTCAGTTCCTTTTATTTGACCCAAACTCAAAGACAAAAGACAAATTTGTAAGATGCAAATTTGCTCCATTTAGTCATCAGTGGATGAGAAGCTAAAATAAATATTATCGATGAGCCATAAACTACATACATCCATTGTAGGAGTTGGTTTGTTGATATTTTAATACTATATAACACGACATCCCCGCGACCCCGTTCAGGGAACAAGCGGTAGAAAATGGATGGATGGATAACACAACATTACTTGTGTGATGCTTGTGGAAGTTTGTTTAAAAAATAATGACCTATGATGGAAAAATGAAAACACTTTATGCAGAAGCATGGGTGTTGCTAATCATGTTAATGAGGGTTCAATGTGTATCAAGGTTACAGAACTGACACATCCTTAGTGAAACTAGTCATTAAACTGTGTAATAATTAGACCACAAGTTGAGATAAAAATGCTATTTCAGTTGATTTATTTCCACACCAGCAGCTTTGTTTGCTTTTTTCTTGAGATTAGAGCACTGCACAACAAAATAAAAAAATATGTTACCTAAAGATGTTATCAAGCCTTCCAGCACAACAGCTGAAATCCTTTAATTTTTTTTTACACTTTTGTTATTGGCTTTTTTTTCTGTGTTGTTTCTGTTGTTTCCCTAAGATGTGATAACCCTGCTTTGTTTACTTTGAGGTGAAAAACATACCAGTGGGCAAAATACAGCAATGTTTCAAGAAAAACAACAAAGTCAGAAGCTACATTACAAGATAAAAGAAGACTCCTTGTTCATTATTGTTTCCTTGTAAATGCACTTTATCATAAACAGACAGGTAAAATCTAAAGCAGCTTAAAGACACATTTTCTTTCCAAACGGAATTAATGGCCACATTTTTTGTTTTCTGAAAAGTAAATCAAAAACCAGAATTACTGCTAAAATATTTTTCTTTTCTACTCTTTTTTGTTTATTTGTCCTGATTGCATTTGTAGAAATGTATTTCAGGACTGTGATGTTTGCTGTTTGGTGCTTTTGGTTGTACTCGTGTCTTTTGCAACTGAATGGGATAAATGTTTCTGACATTTGATCTGCTCCGGGGTGTCCAAAGCCGATCCTCGCACGTTTAGGACGTTTCCTGTTCCAGCACACCAGATTCAGATTGAGTCAGCATTGTTGGGAAGCATTTAGCAGTCTGTTGAGGAGAGTCCTTTTATGCAAATGAGGTGTGTCAGCTACTTTACCGCAGTCAACTTGAGAAAAAGGGATTAAAAAAGAACACAACGCAGATCAGTATAAGCCTAATATCTTCTGTGAAATAAAAAAAAAAGGTTAATGGATCTGGTGACGTCATGCACAAAAGTTCATGTGACCCAAACTACTGGCAGGTTATTATAAAGTTAGAATCTCCCAGATCAGCAGCACATGAGTGAAGACCATCTTCCAGCTTTATTTCAGCTTCTTGCTGTGTGTTTGTCCAACAGTGGCCTCCAGCTCCGCGGAGCATGACCTGCACTCCAACTGGATGTTGAGAGTTCCTCGAGTCACAGATGATTCCAAACAGGAAGTCGTTCACGACCGTGCCAATCAAAGTGCCCCAAAGAAGAAAACCCAGAGCGGGTCCATGTGCAGCAGACTGAGGCTTCAGCGGAACCCAATCCACCTGCCCAAAGTGGTGGAAAGCGCCTTCCAGACCCTGCGCTTCAAGCCCAGATTAAAAAAGCACTGAGGCCTGATAAGACATTTCAAACTAGCAGCACTGCCACAAAGATGACAGACCTTGACCTAATTTGTCTGCTTGGCTAAAATATTTCTGAAATATTGATAAATGCTGACATTAATATTAACATTTAAAGGAAGAAAAGTGCATAAAAACTCCAGTTGAGAGTTATGGTTTTAGAAATATACAAGTGTTTGTAATGAAACATTACTCCTCTTTACTGAACCGTGACAATCAGCTAGTGTAAACAAACCCTAAAAACTGACGCAACAAGCTGTTGAAGCAGCTTTATTCTTATTAAAAGCTGCCACATCTGATTGCCTCTATACAAAAAAGCCCACTGCTTGCATTTGTGCTATTAGATATACTGTACATGGGTTCAATATACTGAGGGCATTATAACTCAAATGGTTTGTAAGATGCTCTGAATTTAATTAAAAAAGATTTTAAATCCACAGCTCCTCCTGACATCTCAACATTACTTTGACTGATCTGTTCATAGAATTTCTATAAAACTGCCTTTTGAACAGAAGTAAATAAGAGATGCATTTAATATTGTGACAGACCAGAATTTTGGCAGATTATGGGGTTAAGTTCAGGCATTCGTGTCTGCACTGCTTCCTGGAATCAAATCCAACTAGAAAATGAAACAATGGCTCTTTTCAAGCTCAAAGTCAAAGACAGCAGCAGGAATGTCTGTTACGTTCAAGAGCAGCGCTCGATGAAGCCAAGTCCAAGGCCTGATCTGTCTGAATAACTCCAAAATAGCTCAAGCTGAAAAAGTCTGGAGCTTCAGCGGTCAATGCACAAAGTTAAAAAGCCCTTTATGGTAATCAGCAACGCTGATTTATCTGGTTTTAAGTGCTCAGTTTACAAAGCACAATTTATTTAATTTAGTGCTTACTGAGAAAACTGAAAGCTCTGATACCACTGCTGGATACAGGATAAAATATACTATATCATTTTGGTGCGAGTGGAGACATATTCCAGCTGTTTACTGAAACTAAAAACATAAATATCAGTTTAAATGTAACACAAATTATAATATATTACCCTTGATTTTTCCTGTTCACTTAAAAAAAATAAGAAATAACATGTCCACCACATTTAATCTTTTTTATTAGAAATATTTTGTAAAAGAAAAAAAAAAATCACCACCTACAATGCTGTTCATTTTTTTTCAGCTTTGACTTTAGGGCTGAAGAAGGATGACATTGGCTTCATTCCAGTCTTGTCCACCTTTGCCAGAGTTTTCTGAGCAGCTGTCATCTTCTTGGGTGGCTGAAATAAGTGGAAAGGCAAAAAAAAAATAATCAATAAAACTCAATGACCTTGTGCAGAGACAGCAGAGAATTCATTATCTATAATGGTGTTCAATTCAATATGAGAAAAACCATGTTTCCACAAGGTAAGCCGCACTGGCACATGTCTATTATCAACAAACAAAGCTTATAGAAAGCTGTTGGCAACAGAGAAAATGACTGGAAAGATTTACAAAGAAAAGCAAAAATAGTAGACTGCTTTAGCCACAAGTGAATCTGATACAGTCCGGTCACCGAGTCCTTCAGTAATGCTTCATCTTTTCAGGCCGACTGCTCCAAACACACTCACTTTCCTCTCAAAGTCTGCACTGTTGAATTTGGTGTAGTCTTCTCCTGCCTCCACCGGCTTGTCTGAAAGTTTCCGCTTCTGCCAAACGAGGAAGTAAGAGATGCTTTTCATGACATATAGCGCCACAGGAATACCAGCTCTACTGATCTCACACTTCAGCCCTTAAAATCATCACACAAGCAGTGACTGAGAAGGACTGCTGGTCAAAAGCATGGATCATGTTAGAGTGAGGAGGAAGCAGCAGTGACATGCAGAACTGAGAGTGTGCCACATCAATTTTATACATGAAGCTTAGTTTACCTTGGAAGGGGGCTCATTCTCTTTTGGACTTGTGAGCTCTGGTAACCTGTACAGTGCAATTAAGAGGCATGTTTGATCAAAAGTTTCAATGTAACTTTATAATAATGTTATTTTTTTATTCAGTTACCCCAGGTGTATGAGGAGGGCTTTGCTCAGGTCCTCACTGATGTACTCTGATATCAGACCATGGGCATAGCGTAGATAATCCTCTTTATAATAAAGACAAGAGAAAGTAAATGGTAAAGACCTTAAAGCTTAACAATTACATACGTTTTGGCTGAGTGGTTTAAAATCTGAAGAAAAGGGGGGAAATTTGAAGACCTCTCTTAGTAAACACAAAAAATAATACAACGCTACTGCCATCTACTGGTCAACATCCACACCTGCTCAAAGGTTAGTTTTCAGATGCTAGGGTACAAATAAAATTAGTGTTAGGTTGTGTTATCTGGAACATAAGAGGTGTTAAGAAGTTGGGTTACCCTCATCTGACTTGGACTTGACTGTAACATACGTTGTAGATTTCACTCCTTCTCCCACAGAGATATTTTTCTTCTTCAGAGCAACAACTGTCCTCTCCACCTACAGTAAAATAATATATAAAACAGGAGTTTTCACAACTTTAATATTTTGTGTAGTTTTGCAGGTTAAAAATACTGTCCTTACCTTTTTCTTTAACCAGTTCATAGTCCGCTCTTGATTGTATCGATGAAACGTAAGGCTTCCCACTTCTGGAAGTGTGAAACACATCATTCAAGTCAAATATGAAGCCTAACCTTGTAACTTACTCAAACACAAACAAACATCACCTTTTTCATCTGCAATGTGGTGCAGGGAGGCAAGGGACCGTGTGCAGCTGAGAAGCCTTGAACAAGCAGGGAATTCTTCATCCATAACAACTTGAGCCACAGGCTGGAACTTCTCCTGAGGACAATTACAATGAAGAAAAATAGGAAATTTTGAGTGTTACTTTGGTCGTTTTTACATGCAAAGCAGTTATTCAAAGAGAAAGAGCCTCTTTCTGAGTAAACACCATGCATATTACCCTAATTAAAGTAATACCTCAAAAACTAAATTTGTGTCCAGCCTTGTTTATTCTGTATTATGAAACATTGAGTTGTCAACACTGTGGCTGAGCATTTCAACCTTGAACCTGCAGCGTACCAGCAACAGCCTTAAGCTTATTAGACAAGAAGTGAGAATTTTCTTATTGCTCAAGGCCGCAAGAACAAGAGAAAAGGGTTTTTTTTTGTTTGTTTGGTTAATTCATACTTCATGAGAAGCTGCGTCTGCAACGATCTGGGATTACTGCAGGGAATGTGCGTGCTTTTATGTGCAATGAACCTGTTTATTTCATATTTAACGTGAAGCTTTGTTTGCAGCAGAGCAGGTTGCACACACGACTGCATCTGTATCTTTAAATGCCACATCTTGTAAGTATTTTTTTCAACAAAAATGCAGAAGCAGCAACTGTCAACTCCAAATTTGTTCACCACATCCAGCTCAAATGTCCACCAATTACACAATACTTCACGGAGGAGAAAAGAAAACTTCACTTGGCTAATGCGTCGAGAACTAGATGTTGGTCGCGAGCCTTTACTCTTGTTGTTCTTGTGGCCTCAATAACATAAAAAAATTCTCACTTCTTGTGAAGTAACAGGCTTTAATAAACATGGATACAGCCAAACAGGTTTCAAGATAAACCTACGAAGCAGATAAGCTTTAGGGGTTCAAACGGTGGCCTTTCAATACAGCAGATGTGCCCAAGCCCGGTCCTTACAATCTACTATTCTGCAACTTTTAGATGAAACCCTTCTACAAAACACCTGAATAAAATGGCAGAATTTCCTTATTTTTATGTCATTATGAGAGTTACAGAAGATCCTTCCTTCCCGAAGCCATCAGCCTCAAGAACAAGACCCTTCACTAATTATTTTGTATTAAAAAAAAAAACGATTACAATTGGAATTTCACTCTGGGATCAATAAAGTATTTTTCATTTCCTTTGAAGAGGCATTGTAATGAGCCATTCATTTGATTCAGGTATTTTGGAGAAAGGTTGGATCTAAAAGTTGCTGGATAGTAGACCTTGAGGACTGAACTTGGCCATCCCTACTGAATGGAGTTTGCATGTTTTACCCATCTACACATGGGTACTCCACTTCCTCTCACAGTCCAAACACATGCACGTTAGGTAATTGGTAACAGCGAGCATGAATGGTTGTATAATCTGCCTTTCTGGTTAAATGCTGGGATAGGCTCCAGCTTTCCTCCTATCCTGAAATGGAATAAACGGTACAGAAAATGAAAGAATGGATGGTGCATGATAGTAAGCATGTAATGGCCTTTATTTACATATGATTTAAGCTTTAACTTTGTTTTACACTCCCTAAAGCAGCTGCCATTTCATTTTCATATATTCATTAGTAAAGACAAACTCCTTCACACAGCATAAAGTGTGTATAGTTCTATCCAGAACTTTCCAAGATTCTCAGTCGAGTTAAGCACCATAGTTAAGCATACTCTATAGCACCTTGTGTGTCAAAGTGACATCTTGTTCAGCCTTTTCTATCAAACTTGAATGGATCTGAAGGAAATTGTCATATTTTAATATACGCAGCCTTTTTTTTTAATGTGTTCAGATATGTTGGCAATAATCAATTTTGTTCACATCCAGTTTCCATAGCCACTCAGCTTCCTCAATTCAGTAAAGACAGTATTTCAGACAGTGAAACAAGACCAGAGAGAACTGCTCCTTACCTCTCTGCCAGACTTAATCAAATATGGTAAAATTAGATAAAGAGGATCCATTGGTGTCACAAATATCAGTCTCCCATCTGTTTGAAGAAAAGGAAACACAGAAAATGCATCAGATGAACACAAACTCAATACATTAAAGGATTAATTAAGTGCAACACTGATTATGACAACCATGTTCAAAGTTAACATTGGCTTTATTTAGTCATTTAAGATAACAATATTCCTTATTTATATCCCTTATGATTAGTTTGTAATGGGCTCAGTGTAAATTATTTTGATATACCAGAGTATATGTTTATGTTTTATATGGTATTTCCATTTTAAAAGGTAAATAAGCAGCTACAAATTATGTATACATGTCCAACAAACATTGATGGGGATTTACAGGGAAATAAGAGGAAATTGTGATTACTAAGAGGTGACTCTGTAACGCAGAACAATGCTCACCTCTCTGTACAGTTTGTCCTACAAACCAGGAGTGGAAATCTTCTTCGAATGCTTTGACCTCAAACAGTTGTGCATCACCACTTCCCAGCATATACAACGATGCTCCATCTGCAGCGGCGATAAACAAGGAACCGTGTTACTTTCACTTCTGCATCCACAAGTCAAAATACTGAAACAGACTGCTGTGAAAAAACATGTGAAACTTGGAGGAACATGCAATTTTTAGATTCTGGCTTTATCTTTACTGTTGCATGAAAACAATTTAAACTGTGACTTTTTTTAAAAGGAAGAAGAAAAACAAGCACCATAAGATTAGATATGGCATGTTTTATCACTATCTGGAAAGGCTGTAGTGGAGCTACGCCCACAGATAAATTAAGCAGCATATCTTAATGTACTTTTATCCATGTTAATTATAGGCTACTTCATCTTTGCTTTATTGTTATTCTAGGAGATCAAAAAACAACACTGAAAACAAAAACAGTCCAGGAATTGTTCTTTAAATGCACCTCATATATTCAGGAATACCCAGTTTTAGCCTACAAATTAAACTAATCCTGATTGATGCATGCCACACAAAACCAAGCAGTGATAATATAGTGAACAGCCATGAATATTTAAGAATAATTGTTTTGGTGTTACTGAGTTTGTGAAAATAAAAACAAAGCGTTCCTCCAATCAAGATGGGTGATTAAGAGTGAAGTTAGACCTGTTGAAGGATTCCTCAGTCTTACAAAGGCTGGATCACTGTTGTCATTCTGAGGGTTTGTGACGGAGTCTATATGGACATGGGGAGAAAGTTACAACAGCCCGATGAGTAATAAAATACACAAAACCAGTGCATAACCTAAGAAGTATTCAGATTACACTGATGTATATTCAGCTATATACTCAGCTACACAGTAAAATTTTAAAAACTACTCATCCATTAGTAATGCTTAGGGTAAAAGCAGCCCATTAGGTATTAGAGTTGGGAACGGCACTAGTTTAAGCAAGTTATCGATTACTTTATTAAAGTGTTGTATCTTTACCAGATACGTAGCTAGTTAGCATAGTTAGCCCTGCGGGACCTACCTGCAGCGATAACAACCCAACTTTCGTTCCCTGTATTTGGCGTTCGCTTCTTTTTAGAGGTCATGTTTTAACTAAAATCGTGTTTTCTGCTATATTTTGATTGTGCAGAAAGCTGGGTTTTTTTCCCAATTGTGCCTGTAGTTAGCATTCAGCAAAACAGTATTATTTCTGCCCAACATGAGCTCAGAAAAGGCGCCTCTCTGGATCTACTTCCTGTTTCCGGAACACTGAAAACATTTCCTCCATAAAGCTCTGTTAACTCGTATTATGTACACTGTTTAAAAAAATGTATTTTCCTGTTTGATTTACACTTGAATAATTGCTCAAGGAAGTGAGAATGATATTTTTTTCCCGCTTCTTATTTATATTTTTACCCATGTTTTTCACACAATGGTATGTTCCATACGGACGTCACGTCAGTGTGTAGATTCCCTCTGCCGTCGCTAGAGGTCCCCCAAGAACAGCAAAAATTTCAGTCCATTGACTCATTTAGATCACATTCCCCTTCCAATCACTTAACTCGTCCATTTTTAATGGTTTGGGTTTGAGGTCTCTGCTCTCAGGTGTAAGATGTTTGGTGGCCAGTTGTCCTTTGGCACTGTGGCTCATAACAGATTGAGGGATCCATCTGTGCTTCAATAAGAGCATGGCATCTCTCACTCTCTCTCAGGATGTGACACTGTGCGTCCCAGTTGGTTTTCACTGACTCATTTGTTGTTGTTGTAGTGTTTTTCCCTCCCCCTGCACTGATTATGTGCACGGTCAGATATGGATGTGTGGGATGTTTGTGTGTGTTTTCAATCCTTTTATTTGGTTGAAGGAGTGTCATCATTTTGTTTAACTGATATGTTTGTATAGCTTTATTTGGCTGTTAATTTCAATTGATGATGCACACTGTAGACCATCAAAGGGTTTTTAATTATCTCCTCTTGGTAATGTAGAAGGGTGGGATTTGTGTGCTGGGTAACTGAGCTTTCTAAACATCACCAGACAGCATCTCTGCAGGAAGCACCGTGCAGGAAAACGGGACGTATCACACAGTGAATTATAGTTGTGTTTGTCTAAGTTGCTCATTTTCATATAAGTGTCACTTTTGTGTGTGTGTGTTTGTGTGTGTCCTGGATCGCTGTCTTTTTTCTTGTTGTCTGTGTAAAAATAGGTTTTTCTTCCAAGCCTATTTGCCCAGATTTGAACAACACATGTTTTAAACCCTTTGAAAGCTGCCTCAGCTCCTCCTTCAAATCAGTTAGATTTATGTTGCTGTAGTCTGTGGCAAAGAGAGCGTGGGTGAGATATTGTCTGTGTATTACTTGTTTTATGGATCCCGGGAGTATCATACACCACAGTCTGAGCAGCTAAACAGAATATTCCATGAAAGCCATTCTTTCATTTTGGGCTGCTTTAGGGAATGTCTGTGTTTCTGAATGCCAGGCAGAACAACAGCAGCCTTTCTGATACACTGGACCACAGACAACCCTGGAGAACCTTGTGCTCTGTCACCAGACAAGAACAAAGTAGATCTAATTTAGGTCTTGATATGGCTTTGGTTCCCCAGTCCGAGACCCCTTCATCCTCTCCCAAACCTAACACCACAATTCTAATCAATCAAGCTTCCAATAAAGTGAACACAGAAGAAGACATGTCCATTCTTACTATCCAACCTACAAGCTTTCCATCCTGCCTCAATTTTCAGCTGTTTTTTCTTTTAAAAAAATAAGGTGATTCCAATGAACCTCTTCTGAGATTGTTCTGCAGTTCGAAGGATGTAAATGGTCAGTCACACTCTGCTGATCACATTGAACAGCCAGTATTTCTATCCATTGCTGTGGCCTCATTTGAAGCGGTCCAATGCAGGGTGACTGGTTACAGCTTGCAATATCGACTCAGCCTGGAGCATTTATACCAGCTCCACATGCATTACAGAGACTGTACTTTTACACCTCTTCATCATCTGACTTAAGGATTCAAAAAAAGAAAAAGGGCATTTTTTTTATCTGCTGTGTTTGCAGGTTATAAATAGAAAGGCAACATCACTTGGGGTGCTACACTTCCTGTGCAGATACAGGCACATGCTATCATTTCATACTGCTCTTAAAGCAAAATTACTATTTTGAGTTCCACCCTCAATTTTCACCTCAAGATTGAAATGCACACGCTGATGCCCTCAGACATGCAAACAGAGGAAAACAGATGTGCACAGAGTCTCCCACTGCAACAGAAACCTTTGAGTCATCAACTGGGATTCCCTTCCTCTCACTTCCAAATATGGGTGGGATTGTGAGAGAGCGAGAGGGAGAATGTGGAAGGCAGTGAAACCCCCTCTGTGATGTCAGAGCTGGGGAACAGTAAGCCTAACCCTGCCTGGAAATGCTCGGGAAAGAATGCTGGGAATGCAGGAATGACTGCAATGCTATTCACTCATGCATGTTTGCAAAATTCCACTTGTAGTACACATGCTTCATGTGCACACACACAGTCATAGAAGGGTCTGCCAGTTCTCTCACAGGGGAAATATTTCTTCCCGTAAAATCTTATTCCTCTTCCCCTCTCCTGTTGCACAAGATGGTGAGTCTTTATTCCCAGCATTGGATGCTCTGTGTGAGGCCTCTGGATGAATATGCTGTACATCCCCCTGTGTGGGAACACTAAAACTGCTTCAGCATTAAGTGTGTGGTGATTATTAAAGCCTTTTACATTTTCTAATTATGCTTTTGAATATTATAAATAATGAAAACTAGATTTTTTTAAGCAAAAAATTTCAAGCTGAATCATATTCTCATATTTTCAATGACATACTGAACATCTCTGTAACAACTCAGCAGCCAGCACTCTCAACCAAACATTATGACAAGTCGTTCTTATTCATTTTCATGACTTCTACATGAATAGCATGACTCAGACGACCCTTATGAAAAGATTACATTTTTCTTGCGTGAACAAGGATTTAAAAAGCCTCCCTCCAAACCCCCAGGTCTGGAAATGGAACATGAAGGTTAGCGTCTGGTGCACAGTCAGTGGTCTGGTGGCATGCCTACACCCATGAGGCACAGTCAGGCTCAGCCCAAAAGGGTGACATGGGTCCTATCTTGTGTCTCTTGGCCTCCCAGGAATATCTGGAAGAAGTGACCCCGGGAAGGGAATGTCTGGGCTTATATAT
>JBAMHV010000013.1:8383440-8396732 GCA_037177535.1 Pseudomugil gertrudae
TCATCTAAGACTATCTAGTCTATTAAAGTGTGTGATCCCAGCCAGCTAAAATCTAAAAGTGGTAACCTTGATGAGCAAAACAACAGCAGATAGAAAACACTTCAGCATTTTAAGACAAAGAGCAACATTTCATTTCACAAGTATTGATTTTGAATCTTGTTTTGATTGGAAATAAACGTAAGCTTGTCTCAACAAAACCACACCCTTTCATGGTTCTGGTATACAGCACCAATAAGATGCAAGACCCAAATGTTCATTTGAATTGTGTGTAGGTTTTCCTGAACAGTCTTTATTCAAAAGGAGACGGAGACTGTTTGGAATACATAATAGGATTAGTAAAATCATTCATTCATTCATTCATTCATCGATTCATAAGGTGGAACTGTTTTTATCAAGTTGTTTTGTTTAGTTTTGTTTTAATAAGAACAAAATGTTCATACCTTTCAAATCTGTTTTGTGAATGTGTATGTTTCTGAGATGTTTTCTGTGTTGTCATTGTGCTAGGGACTTTGAGGCCACTACATTATGGGGGGTCTTTCAACAGAAGGTTAATCCCTTATTGCCTGACATGTCATATTTTGTATGGACTGTTTCTACATCATTCTGCATCATTTTATGGTAGAAACTTTACTCAAAACCCTGTTGTTCACCATATGATACTGGTCTTCTGCTCTCTGATGAATACCAAAAAGCAGATGACTACACCATAATAATTTTGACCTGTTAAATGGTAATAAACATTAAATATATGGTGGAAATTAATAGGGTTTTATTTGGGGATTTTGTTAAAGGGTCAAATAAAGTTGTCAGATTTTTAAAATTGGATTTTTATGCCCAGTTCTTCTCAATTCAGGCGTTAAGGGGATAACAATGTGTGTCAGCCTAGAAAAAAGTTTTTAAAAAAAGCTTCAAAGTATATGAGATTAATAGCTGAACAGAGAAAAATCGTGATCACGTGATATTAGATATCAGATATTAATTAGATGCCTATCAACCCATAAACCCTTGTTTGAAACTAAATTCATTACCCTGTAGGAGCTACATGTGTGCAGTAGCTGATGTGTATGTGCAGTTTTTAGATAAAGAAAAGATTGAAGAATTTCAAATTGTGTTGAAGCCATTCAAATAAACTGTATTTGGAGTACAAAGGAAATGTTAAACCAAAACTACGGTTGTCAAAAGATCAGGCCATTGGTATTGTTGTACCATGAACAAATATATCAAAACTACAGTTTGGATGCAATAACATTAAACATGCAGTTTGAAGAGATTAACCTCATTCCAGCTTGTGATAGTAATGTTTTAGTTGCCTTTCTCCTTCAGGGATTGGGTAGCTGGCATAAGGGGAAGCCATTAATTCATAATCCTGCTTGACATCAACAAGTTCAGTAAGGCAATGTAAGCCCAAACTTGCAAACCCACTATAGAAAGGGTGTCAAACTCCACACCTTAAGGGCTCCAACACACTCCAAAGTGTGTTGGAGCAGGGAAACAACATCCCTTCAGAAGAGTTTGACACCTGTGCACTAACAAATAGGTAAGTTGAGATTAGATCCCACAAAGATGCCTCACAAAAGGCTTTCAAATATCTCGTAAAAGAAGGAACCGTCTGTGGAACATATAACTAAACATTTCAACAAGAGCATTTTCTTAAGTGGGCAGTCCAAGTTTTTCATGGGAGACGTCATGGCAGGAAATGTGTACAGGCACTAATGATGTCTGTATTCTTCTATGGTAAAGTCATGCTGCTGCACATGCTGGTTTACTGTCATGGACACTAAAACTAACTGAGCCATCATTAATACTATTAATGGCATCTGTGTTTCCATGCTGTGACAAGTAAAAAATATCTGCTGTAAAAGTAAGCATAAAGCCCGAGGTACAACAGAGATTTAACACAAATCCATAGTTTTATTAAGTTGTATTCTTTTTCTTTTTTTTCCATCAAACCAACTTGTAAGTATAAAAAAAAGAAACATTTCTCCAGATATTATACAGATATACACATAATGGGTACACATTTTCATGCAGTTTGACTAGATAAAACAAGAGAGCAGGCTTCACTTTCTTCAATTAAAATTCTGGCAATGTTGCACTTTTTTCAGGCTTGTGTTGAGGAGTGAGTGTTTTTCAGTGTGTATGACACCATCAAACATTACATATACAACAAACAACAACAAGAATCAGGTCATGTGAGATGGCTGAGGCAGAAAGCCAGTATGCTAGTAATGTTCAACCGGATTTCAATCCAAATCAAACACCATAAGTCATGCCCAACTGCACAGGCACTTGTACCATCTCTCCAACAAGTAAGAGCCATTGTGGGGGTAAATGTCTTCTCTTGCAATCCCCTCAGTCCAGTTTCCAAACTGGGGCAATGAAGCGGATCAGGGAAATGATCTTCCAAAATTCTCTCACCGCTGTGAAAAGTTCCTGAAGTCAAAAGGTGCCAAAAGAAATTACCTAAAAAGGAACAGAAATTTGCAAGCTCAATGAAATCTGACGATAAAGAACCTACATTGAATCAAAGGTTATAGTGCAATCAAGTGATTAAAACATGTAAAACAAAAATGGCTCAGCAGGTTTAATAGACCTCTATATTACTCGCAATCAGCTCATACTTCATCATTATGGCACACTGGGACTCAAAACACAAAGCTAATGTAACTTTGTTGTCTTAATATATATATACATGGACAAATCAAGCACAAGTTATTTGGAGATCTAAATACACATTTTTAAAAAGCACATTTAAAAGCAACAATGGTTGACCAAAGTGTTGTACATGAAGAATGTAAGACAGACATAAATCACAATAATTCACACACAACCAACTCATAATGAGCTGAATGTCAAGGAGAAAATATGAGTCTTTACATAAGATTTAAATGAAAACAGTGTCAGATCCTGACTAACACGTAGAGATAACTCGTTTCACAATTTTGGTGGAACAACTAAAAAAAGTCTGATCCCCTGTGAGCAGCGGTCTCATCCCCAGAACAACCAAAAGCAGCTGACCTCAGAGGCTGTGAGGTACGGATGAAGCAAATGAAACACTAGTGAGTGGGGTTTATTAATAAGTCTAACTCTCAACTTCTCAGCCAAGCTTTCATCAGTCTCCTTTCTCCCTTCTCTTTACCTCTTTACTCCGTCCCGCCTATGACATCCCACAATACTCCATCCCCAACCCTAATTATTGTTTACTAGGATCAATCTCTCTCTCGGTGTCCCTCTCCCTCTCTCCCTGCAGTGTCTCCTTCTCTTTCTGTGTACCAGGGACCAGAGATGATGTGGTAATTACATCTGCCGACTGCTGGTCTGCCGCAGACGGCTCCGAAAGTCTCTCTGCTCGGAGAAAAATTAAAGACTGCTCAGTGCAAGTCCAAGCCTATAATTAGAATAAGTACTCTGCGAATGAAATGTGTTTATTTGTTTATTTACGAGACCCTAAAATTCTCAGACTGCTCTCTAAGTTAGGACCCCAAGTTTGGGGATGTAAACCAGGACCTCTCCCAGCATGAAGAAATCTAAACCAGCAACATTTTTAGGCATATGTCTCTTATTTGAATATTATTGTGCTGATGACATAAGGAAAAAAACAGGATAAATATAATAGTTTATCACTGTAAGTTGGTTAAATCAACTTTGTTCTGTTTGGTCAGTTATTTCTCTACTTTGATGCTACCAATTGTGTTGGACTTACACATTGTTGGAAAGCCTGACACATCCCTTTTACAATGAGTCATAACTTGTAAGGATTGTTCTTCTGTGGATGACCATCTCAACCAAACCAGAATATTCGGGGAAAAGAGCAGCCATTTTTACACAACTCATTTGACACTATCAGATTATTTTTAGTTTTAACTTATTCTTATTAAATATTTAATCATTGTTATTACATACAGCACTTTATCCTTACATCCTCCAGATCAGTCGACCAGATGCTTTTTACCGTCCCAAACATGCTTTTTGTTTGGTTTTCAAGCCAGTGTGAGATTCCCTCTGTGTTGTAATCCTTTATCCTCTGAATGCTACTGGAAACCTGTCCAGGGTGTACCCCGCTTCTCGCACGAATGGCTGGTGGGACAGCCTCCAGCTACCCTGAATTGGATAAGCAGTTAGGAAAATGATTGGATGGATGTACTTATGCTATTATAAATTTCTTGTGGTTTTTATATGCTCAGACATGTAACCTAATGTCAGGTTAATGGACCACTTAGCAGATGTAAGTTGTTTTGGATAAAGTGTCTGCCAAATGATTGTAGAACAGACGACTGTATCATAAGTTGCTTCATTCTTAGCTGGGTTTTTTCTGTAATCATTTCTACTTCTTTTATTATTTTTTCTCATCATTTATTGTACAGCACTTTGATCTGATGTTATATTGTTTTTTATTTTAGTGCTTTAGAAATCAGATGGGTATGGTATTGTATCTGCAAACATTTATACTCAAATGGTGAAAAGGATTATTTGCCTAACAGACATTTTTCATGTACAACAGTTTGTATTTTCAAATCAAGAATTTTTATTTCTTTTAATAATTTTTGTTTTGATTTTTGGTTGCGTTGGTACAAGAAATAAAGCAAGAAATAGGATGCAACCTGGAAATTTATAGTTTATTCTGAAACTGTAATTTGACTTATGACAATATTAATTAATATTATTGACAATATTAAGTTGCTGTTGAGCATTTTAATGTAAAACTGATTTTGAAAGGTTAAAAAAAAGGCTATAACCAGCAGCATGTTCAACCAGCTTGTATAAAATTGAGAACATTTTTATGTCCAATCATACATAGAAATCCTTCCATGAGCAACTTTACTTCTGTGATGTTTCATCTACTCACTTACAAAAAATGTAAAAGTCTTGTTAAGTCTCAGAAGTTTCTGTATGTCTTTAACGGGAACAAGTAGGAGACTTGCCATTATTAGGGGGTTGCCAGGTAACTAGCAGGTTTCAATCTATTCATCAAACTCACACAGGTTACAGAAAAAAATGAATTTTTTAAATGTCTGCTGTTTTGTCAATTACAACCAAAATGCAAAAAATTACAACTGCTCAGTAAAAGCCACAAGGCCTCATTTAGATGTGATAGAATTTATTCCCTTACTGTCTCCTTATACTTTCCTTTTATAATTCTAATCATATCATTATTTTTCCTCAATAAAGATTTTTCCCATGCATGCAGTGTCCCACAAATGTAGGCCAAAATCCCTCGCTTTAGTCTCCTACTTATTCGAAGAAGCATGGTTCTAACAAGTTATACCTTGCAGTGAATAATCAGGCTTTCTATCAATACGGCTGTCTTTTATAATACAACACCAATCAGTATTGATGAAGAGATATAACTGACCAAACGTACATTTCCTTATTTTTTTGTGCTAAGCTGTTTTTGTTAGGCAGTTTTTCCAAAAGATACAAAGAAGACAATAACTGAGGTTAAAGAAAAAAGAAATTAATAAGAAATTTAACAATAATCTCTTTTTTTTTAAGTCACACAACTGCAATTTTCAGCCTCTACAAAACAAAGACCAACAGCTTCCTGGATCCTTCTGGATGTTAACACCACCAACACACAAAATAAACAAAGGGGCCCAAAGCCGTACATGCCTGCTTTCTCAACTCCCAGACTTATGAGCTGCACAATGAGACAGTTGACATCTCAGGCCATTAAAAGATTATCTGGCTTTTTCACAGGCATTCTGCGACAACGTAGGAGCAAAGTCATCATGTTTATTTCACAGAAACAGTGGATGATGACATGCTAGGGAAAGAGCTGTCGTCTCCCTACTCAGATGTATAAATACAACACACATGAACATTTTTCTGACGTTTCTTGCTCATTTGAATGTTTTACAAAAGAAACTTTATTTAAACTGTATCTAATTTCTTATCGCCCTGATTCTCCCTGATTTAAATTTAAATTTCATAAGCATCACTTTCATTTCTTTTTGCTCCTCTCACACCTTATAATGCAAGAGAAGCCTATTCTGAATCACAGCCACCTCTGTCTGGTTTAGTTAAATACCCATGAGTTAGCAACAATTAATCTCCAAAGGGTAAAATAAACACAACAACACATGACACATGTGACGACAATGCAATGACAGCTGAGAGCTTGATGTTCAGCCTTTATGTCAGAAGATGGATTGATCTGTTTGCTTCATAAAGTAACCAGCCAGTCTTTTAGTAAAATTGTTCATGTGATGGATCTATGCTTTTATGTCAGAACTGTCATTTTCTACTAAACTGAAACAACTTGCTCTGAAGGACTTCACATTAGGGCACTCGCTTTTATGACACACTCATCAATAAACTCATTTGGCATTTTCCACGATCATTTAACTACTTTAAGAAATTGTGCATGTCAGCAAATATTTACACCCTGATGTTATAGGAAAGGATTGACAAAGTGTCAGGCCGCTTACATCATTAGTCATGACAAGAGAGAGCAAAACGGCATATGACATCAGGATTTTGGCAAATTTCCATCCTATGGGTAATAACTCATCTATTTGCCACGATCATTGTCTTTGAGTGTGAACAAAGAAACTTTTAGTTTTACAGTTTTGCTCTTCTCAACGCCCGAATCAAACACTTATGTCTCAATTGAAAAAAATGACTCTTCACTTTGGCCCCAGGCTCACAGTCTGCATTTTGTCCTTGGTTTTTTGGGGATAAGGGTCTTGGCATGAACTGGCCAAGTGTAATGTAATCGAAAAAGACGAGACCGTGAATCTGGTTGCGTGATGTCATCACTATGAGACACTTGTGTGATATCATAATTATGAGGTAATGGCGGGAAGGGTGTGTAAGTTTATGACTTTGGCACACACTCGGTTTACCATCAGCATACTGCGATGGGGTACTAATGAGAATAGATGGCTTGCCTCAAGCTATCCATGTGTGCCTGTTTATGCTGTATTTGCATGTGAGTGTGTGTTTGTGAGCATGTTCATACTTTGATAAATTGATTCATTTTGGTTAAAAAATGCAAGACAAAGTTGTGCAAATGACCTATAGGTGTGGTTTCAGAGCAGATAAAAGTGGAGAAGGTTTTCATTTTTCAGTAAACATGTTTTATTTGAATCTGATTTGTTTTCCATTGACACATTTTGTTTCAGACAACTAAAAAAGCACTCAAGAGATGAGAAACTGGGTTAGAATGACCACAGGTCTCCAATGAACAATCACCACAATGTCTTACACATCACCTTGAGTGTGTCTGTTTTTGCTTTTCTTTGTGGTCTGTAAAGAACCTAGCTGTGAAGCAATAATAAAACAGTGTTAGCAGAGTCCTAAAAAATTGTTTATAGGCGCCATTTCTTGTTTGAATGTTTTTTATATTGTATATTTTATCTATATATTACAGCAAAAAATCAACATTAATGTGATTTTAGAATATCTCCATCCATCCAACATGTCCTCTTTGATAGCAAAGAAAAGGCAAAACAGTAAGAAGAGGTAAAAGATGGGGGAAGAATTTATCTTACTGCTAGTTTCTTCTCTGAGCTCTCTCCAGCCAGTAAAAGTCACTTTGATGCTGCCCTAACTCTTGCCTCTCTTTCTAAATTCTGTATTCTGTTTTCCTCTTTGAGTAACATTGAATGTATCACTTTCCATCCTGTGCACAGTATTACTTCTTGTTTTTGGTTTGTTGTGTCTCTTTATATTATATATGCTAAAAGATGCTGTTTTATAGGGAAAATGTGTATTTGATATTCTGCAAATATTTAGATAGCTAGCTGATTATTCTGGCCAATTTAAAGAAAAAGATATCTCGAGCATGAGAAACAAAATTAAAAATGACTAAATTGCTTAGTAAAAAAAGTGAAAAGGCCTTTTTGTTTCGATTAGTTGCCTATAAATGTTGAGCTTTGTCCATAGGTTAGGCATAGATGTTGCATTTGGTTCTTTCCTTTCTGTACCCTTGGAAAAACAGTTCTGCACCCCTTATGAGAAAAGATGAAAATAAAAAATAATAATTTTTTCACATGGAGTGCAGACCTGTTTTGTTTTAATGAAACACACACACAGCATCAGTGAATCAAGCATTCATGTTTAGTCGTGTGTAGGAGCGGCCTGGAAGAAATTCTCTCACCAAGAGCGTAGATTTCTTTTCCCAAGTTTGAAACGTATTAAAAGAACCATTATTTATAGATGTCAGGGATAATTTAATAATAAATAGAGAGAGTAAATAAAATTTCAATTAACATTACACACTTTTTCTATGGCTTACATGATATTTTTAAACTAACTGCATTTGGCTATATAAATAAAGCTCTTTTTGCCACTACTGACACTATTGTATCCTTTTTCAACACAATGTTCTGATAATACCTTAATAAACCTATATTTACACTTTGACACAACAACATCCACATAAACCCAACGGAAACCTTTTTGGAAAACCAAAAATGTCACAACAACGAGTCTGGTGTGTTCAAGTGGCCTCCAAATTCCCCAGGTAACCGATCGGCTCTGACCTGCATTTGACCACTGAGAGGCCTGGACTGACTTTTGGGGGAGGGGTGATTTGAGTCTGCAGAGCCTGGGTTCAAGTTCTTGGGCTGACAACTGAGGTGAACCACTATGCAAGGCTCTTAACTGAGCATTACTCCCAATGGGCTCTGACATCTGGCCTGCTAGCCCACTGCTCCCAGTTTAACTGGGATCGGTTAAATGCTGATAATATTTCCCAGCTGAGATTAATAAAGTTATAGCAACAAAAACACATCCTTTCCCCAGGGCCCAGGAGAGCGATTGCTCAATTATTGTTCCAGGATCAGAAAATGAGATGCTGGTCAGAGCTGTTTTGCTGATATAAGGAGGAAGATATTAATATTATATGAGTGATAAACATGGAATATACATTTATATTTATGTTATTTTTGCAGAAACAGACCATTTAATTAATAAAAAGCAACAGAAAGACTAAAACATCAACACTGAAAATCACTTTTGTCTCTCGGATTATCTCTTTTATTTGTTGTTGTTCTACTTTATGTACAAGACATACATGTTACATACCATCGTGACAGAAAGCTAAAAAACTGGGAAAATATTTAATTAAAACAAAGGAGTTCAAATCTGATTAAAAACATTATTAATAAATCCTCACATTACAGATAATCAGTGGATATATGAAAATATGGTAATTGATATTAAATCCAGGTATTTCCAACATAGAAACTGAAGCAGTTGAAGTAAAACTTGTTGTGTGATTAATCTCATGTCTGTAGCAGCAAAAACACTGGTAACATCTTTTTCCTCTGTTAAACCCGACTACCTAATTGACTGCTAAATTTGACAAGACTCAATCTGCAGCAGTGACAGGTTGTTTGATTGTCAATTACAGAGAGTTAGAAGCGAAAGTGTGACCTCACCCAAGCGATCACATGTGGCAAAGTCACCCTGCAGAAATGACATCATGGATAATGATGTCATCCCAGGATTCCAGACCCTCTCCCATTCCTGCTTAAATGCTTTTAGGCTTGGCTGCACACACATACTACACACTGAAAACGTGTGGTCTCTCACACACACACACACACAGACCATGCTACAACCCAAACACACTCACATTTGAGAAGCCTCACCCAAGACCGAGTCGTGATATAAACAAGGCAAACACATAACAGATGCGATAAGGATGTCATTTGGCCTCAGAACAAATAAAACAAGTCTGCAGAAGCAAAAGTGACTAATAACAGTCCTTAAGGTTTCTGACAGAAACCAGGCCATGCATTTTCATATTTTGCTGTGCTAGGGGAAAAATAAGCTTCTTATTCTTAATGTAATCATATTCAGCCTATTTTAGAATAACAGTTCAGGAGTAAAGTGTTAACTTTCTGTTTTCCACTCATGGTTCTTTAATTGTAAAGTAAACTAAACTCCCAGTAAAGCACTAACTCTAATGAATGTTAAGAAAAGCCATGCAATTTCTTGCATTTCTATTAAACGACTACACCGAGCAGACAATAATTTGTTGAAATAGTTATGCTTCTGTGCATTTGTTTAGATAGACTGAACTAAATAATTAAATAATTGTGGTAACAGCTGTGGACTACAATGACGCTAACTTGCCTCTTGCACTTTCTTTTACTCCCCTGCACAAGCTCCCCCTCGGGCCTTGTGCCCAGTCCCTGACCTTAGTAAATACGTGGCTAATTTGAAGCATGTGGTGGCAAATTGGAAACACTGAGCTTTTAAAACTGTGGACTTTTCTTTTGCACATGCTAATTTCTCCCAGGAGATCCCATCAGATTAAATGACCCAAAACATGTCAGTGTTAGGGCTACATTTCTGGCCCATGGGGTGAAGGGCAGCCAATGAGTTGGGGGAGACAGGAGATTGACGGGTGGACAAAGATCGACTGAGGGCCAGAGGATTGAGACAACAAGGAGAAAGTCATTCAAGTCATCCACCACTGATGCTCTTCTGCTTCTCATACTGTCACCCTCTTTATCTGTGATAAACTCTCACACACACACACACACCTCCCATGCACAGGTGGAAAGTCTCAGTGTTTTACCTCCTGTTTAAGGGAAAGCTGCATGAGCCATATAGGACAACAGGTGCATGCAAGGTAGGAGTGCAAATGCATTTGTGGGATTGTGTGTACATGTGTGCATATGCTTTATCTAGAACTTTTTTAAAGAAGTGCTGAGATAGTTTTTGGCTGGTGTCCACATCTCGATAAGCAGCCTGTCACAGCTCAAGATTGTGATCCTCTGATAAATCATTCAGCACACACATAAGACATCACTTATATATCATATTCCAATGTGATCATGAATTTTGTCTAGATTAAATACACTATAACACAATAATTCTTACATTTAATCAGAAGAATTAAGAAAATATTCAGTACTTTCAGTTAAACAACATTAGTTTAATAGTTTATTGCTTCTGGGATGTCAGATAGTAAAAGATGCAAATATTTTAGATGCATTATGAGATGAAAAAGTCACCTTATTTTTTTAACATGTTCATGGTACAACATTTTATAATCAAACATCTTTATGCATACAAACTGACATGAATAAACGAGCAAGATGATTAAAGTCAATCAAATTTGGTTCAGCGCCTCTATATATCTAAATATGTCAGCCATTTTTTTAATCATATTGGGCTTTTATGTATTGAAGTGTTTTTATTTTCTTAAAATGCATTACAATAATAATCTCTAGCACTTATATACATATTTTCAATTAAATGCTTTAACTAAATTATTAAGGTTTTGAGCAGAGCTCATGTAGAAAAGTGGGTTGTGCCCTTGCAGGCCAAAAGATCAGACCAGTCACAGCACACTGTTCTGGAGAAACTGTCTATTGTCTATTTTTATAGAAAAAAACACACAATCATGTGAAGATAAGGGGAAAAGAAAGGGAAAAGAAAGGGAAAAGGGCTGCAGGTGACCACAGACCACACAATGCTGTTAATGAAACGGTTGTTGTACATCAAGCCATATTAATTAACCTTCTGGAGCATTGTGTACCTCGGTTGAATCAGTCAGGCCTGTCATTGAGAGTTCACTCTGACTGGCAGCTCAGTGTAGCTAATGAGTTCTTGATAAGGTAGGCCACACTGATAACATAATCTTGTCTAATTTGTTATCTTTGTTTCTCCAAAGCGAGCAACAGTTTTCACAAGAAAATGACCATAAACATATGTGATGCACATGAATCTTTAAGTGCAAAACACAATAAAGCATTGTTTCATTAGTGTTTTTTGATAATATCAATTGTGTTGTTTCTTAAATATTTGTTTAATCTACACAGACTTCTGGTTTCTAACATTCTTAAACAAACTTGTACTGCCCCATCGCTTTAGAAACCCTGTCTTTGTTACTTCTAAATTGAATTAGTGCAATTTCTTATTCATAGGATGACACAAATATGCCATAAAATCATCACTAAGTTGTTCACATCAGTTTAGTGTTAATAGGAAGAGCCACCTTGATAGAACCACTGAAGCTGAGGGTGGCCATGCTCTTGTTGTTTTTAACAATCATACAAATTCATGATAAATTTATCTTGTTATCTAAAGAAATGTAACTTTGTTTTCTCAAGATAACTAATTATTCAGATGCAGGGTTTTGTGAGGTGGTTGTAACTGTTCCTAGTCCATCACAGAACTAACACAGACTGAAAATCAGCTTACCGGCATGTCTTTGGACTGTGGAAGAAAGCTGGGAATGAACCCATGCATCTAAAGGAGGTCCACATTGCTGAAACCTACTTGTATAGGCATTCTAAAAATAAGAAATTTAAGTGTGTACGTTAAAAAATAAGATTTTGTGTGTGTGTGTTTTTGGTGTACTGGAAGCAATGCGTGTTTTCAGTCAAATTGCGTCAGAAATGTAGGACCTGTAACAGCCCGTTCATGCTGTGGATGCAGCAGCCTGTTACTGTAAGAGCTCTGAAGAGCTGTCAGTGGTGGGGCATTGTGTGTGTGGCAGAAGGGAAAGGAACTGTGAACATGGATGTTATCTTCTTCTCTTCCAACACCTTAACTGGTGGATTCAAGGGGCATCCCTGTATCAAGCCAGTAATGGACACAAGCTGGCATCAGATGGAGGAAAATTCCTCACTAATCAGTACATCTGACTTTACCTCTATCAAGTCTGGCAAAGAATGAAAGTATATTATACTGCAGTTTATTTTACACTGTCACATTACTGTTTGATAAAACAGAAAAGTTCTGTACAGTGAGTACAGAACAGAATACAGAAAGTAGAGAAAATACCACTATACCTCAATCAATATGAACAAAAGAGACCTCCAGAGACTTAATGAGGATGATTGTTTTGTGTAAATACAATATAAAAAGATTTAATGCCTTTTCAGCAGCTGTGCAATGTTTGAACAATTGACTCTGACTGGTTCACTTCTGTTCATGGAGGGAATGGCATATAAAATTTGAGCTTTTCATTGAAAATAATAGTTTATATAAAACATGTTCCATTTCAAAAGAGTAGCTAATCATTGGAAATAAAATCAGATTAACAGACCATCTAAAGACCTTGAGATAGCACTATGTAACTTTCTGTCTTTACAAATACAGTATGTAGGCCTATATGTGACTCATTTTGATGGTGAAGTTACAGTTCTTATGTACGTTCCTCATTGACCAGCAGTGTGTGAAACCACGCTTCACAACTATGGCGGATTCATCAAAAAAACTATGAGGACAATAACAATGGAAGAAACAAATGTAGCAGGGTGGAATTCACCAACTTATTCCCCGTCACACCAACACAGCGCGAACACAGATGAATGTAAAAAGTT
>JBAMHV010000013.1:8401320-8416561 GCA_037177535.1 Pseudomugil gertrudae
ACATCTGAGTAATCTCACTTCTAAAAAATGTAATTAAAAAAAAAGCTTGAAACTAACACAAATACTTATCTGCATTTGTTGAGTTGTTTTTTGTTTTAGTTTCTTATACATATTTTTGACAAAGAATTAAAGAATTAAATATCCCATTGTGAACTTTGCAAACTTGTTTGCCTAGTTTAAATGGTATGCATCTTAAACTGAGTTAACTAGCTACAAGCTAGCATTTCATCTTGAGTGAAATTGGGATGTTTGACAAACTCATGACAAAGCTGTGCCATGGCAACAATAAACACATTTTAACAAGTCAGAAAACCAAAAGTCTGTTTTCTCCGCAGATAAGGAAGTGATAAAAAACAATATATTACTACATTCTCTCCATTTTATGCCCATAGTTTACACTCAAAAAGCCACATTTATGGAAGCTTCTTACGTTTCTTAACGAGAACTTGGGAAATGTAACATTTCCCATCAAACAAAACCCACAATTTGCTCACTGCAGATGGTAAATAGACCCATTTCCCTCAATTTTGTTTTATTCCTTTTAACTTATTTGTTTACCAGAAATCTGAACCAGGCTTTTAAGTCTTATATTTAACTGTGTTAACAACAAACAATAGAGCCAAGAAGAATTCAGACAGTCTGTGGCACTCCTCTGTGTACTACTTTTTTATCTTAATGACAGTTTATGCCTGGGCTTTGTGGTGTTGTAGTAGCAGCAGTGTTGTGTAATTAAACTTGCTCGGCCCTCAGAGCCCGTCCCCTCCCTGAGCCTTTGCCACACCTCCACGTTTCTTTTTCTACCCTCACATCACACCACTACCACTCTAAACACCACCTCGCCTCCTTCTTTTGTGTGTGTGTGTGTGTGTGTTTTGCCTTCCTGGCAGTTCATGTCTGTTTCTCTCATTCTCCTTGACCCTGCTCTCTGCGAGCATTTGTGCAAGCACCATAGTTGGCCGGATGGTCTAGCGGGTGTGTGTCAAACAGCACCTTTCCTGGGAGAAAGGAAGCAGCATTGCAAGGGTAGAGAGAGAGTGATGGTAGTGGTGGTGGTGGGGGGTGGTCTCATACACATAGCACAAACACACATACACTGCATGGTGATGTCATCTAAAATGACATCATCCCATGGAGGGAAGCCATGGGACCTGATGGGTTAGCATCCTCCAGTGAGTTAAAGGGAGAGAACAAGAAGAAAGTGGAGTGAGATACTTATAGATAAAGCAAAAGACAAATAGGACTGGACACTGCACGAGACTGTGTTATGAATTTCCATTCTTTCTTTCAGCATGTTGGTCTTTTATTCTTATTTATACTGCACTTCACAATCTTCACTTTAATTTTAGAGAACACACGCCTTATTTCCATTTGCAGGTGTTGGAGTCCTGAGGGAAGCGTGCATGAGTGCTGCTTAAGTGCTGCTACAGTAATAGCGAATCAATATCAGTGAGCTATTACAAACACACAAGTGAATACATATTCTACATACATACAAAGACCATGAGTGCAAAAGCACACATGCTTCATGCACAGCGACGTATTAACATGTGTACACATGGGCCCAGATTCACAAATAATCATGATCCGGCTCAGGCTCATCGTATGGACACCTGTGTCTCTGTGTGTTCCATTGTTGTCCACTTGGCTGTGCTGTGCTCCACACTGTGCTCCCAGCATGCCTGCCATCTGAAATCAGACACCTATGGACCAGCATCCTGCTGGAGTGATACATCTTTCTTTCTCTGCAGCCACTGCCGATGCTGAAGACTCTCCACTGGGAACAGGCTGATTGTAGTCTTTGTAAATTTGCCTGCTTTAATCTACTTATAACATTGATTATGGTTGTGCCTAGTTTTCTTTGTAGCTGGTCTTATCTCTGAACCCTTTAACAAACTGCCTAGACTCAGTGTTTCCCCTTTAAGAGAGTATTGATAGAGGAAAGCTTGTGATTCTAATACATGATGATTCAATCTTCCTTATCACTCATTGCTGTCAGTCGCAAACAGACTCAACAGTATAAATAGAGAGGCATGTAATGTGGGACAGAGCAGGGATGAGAGATAGGAAGGGAATGAGGGAGGGCTCTTCATGTGTGAATCTGCACAAAAGAAAAAAAATGGTCAGAGAAAAACAAACAAAAATAATTAGAAAAAGTTGAGAAATGTTCTTTGGTTTATTTGTTTTTGTTTAGTTGTTGGTGTGGTTGTGTTTTCCTATCATCCTGAGCATCTATTTTTAGTTATTAGTTATTACTCACGCTCACACATAAATAAAGGAAATTGTGAATGGGGGGGAAAAGTTAGGGCTACTGTACACTTTGTGACCTTCAAGCCTCATCTTGTCACAACTTATTGTACAAAAAGGTGAACATTTAATGCTTTGAAATGATCTACTAAACTATAAAGCAGGATACTTTTGGAACAGACAGGAGGAAGCAAAAGAATTTAGTCATTACTTCCCATTTAATTCCCCACATTTCATTGTGTTTTCCACTGGAATACTGCTCGCATGCTATGTTGTGCCTGACTTAACAAAAAAGAAATGAACACATGTCATGCAGACTGTCTCATGAGCACAATAAGTTAATAATTCACAACCACAGAAATGCATTTACACACATTCCGCACATAACATATAAACCACACTTATGGATCTCCCTCACGACTCAAAGTGTTTGCTTATATGTAAATGTTTACTGAGTTATGTCCCACTCCACACACGTTGCCTATTTTTGGTTATATTTGGCATCTCCATGCCAGTCCAATCACCATCCACTCATTCCTGCCTTCTTTCATCTCCCTTTAGTATTGGTATGGCAACATTGGCAAAGGCAGACTCCTACTCCTGTTCGATCTTAGTCACAGGCCTCAGTCATGACTGAAACCCTCAGACAGTTGATATGTTCGGTCACTTCCGTGTGTTTTCTCTCTGTGCCTTTATCACTCTTGCACACACCTAGCATACTGTACAAATGCAAATGGGGCTTGCGTCCAGTGCTCAAGTGAGACTAAAGAGGAAACAAGATTGAGCCAAGGGCTACAATCTCATTCTTTTTAGCTGGGTTGTAAGGTAAGTTTGGCTTTAATTAATCTCAGTAATGACAGGCCTTTGTAAGTGAATACAAAGGAGACATATATTTCTGTTGTAATGTATGTTCACTTTTTTTCCTGCCTGAAACTGTGTTTGGCTTGGGTCGCTAAGTTACCTGCTGATTCTTATTGTGTTGACTGACTAAGCAGAGTAAGGCAGGGAACTTATCACAGGAGCACTCGGTGTCCCTATGGACACCAGTACTATGGAACACCTTTTGTGTGTATAGTCATTATGCTTTATGTGTTTGACTTCCTGTCAGCTTGGCTTGGGTTATGCTTTATATGACCAAAGAGAAGATATAAGATAGGCTAATCATGTTTTTCATTTAAACATATCAGTCTTTAGTTTGTTTGCTCCAAACTGTAACTCATTCCTGAATAAGTGTATTTAACACTGCAGCTGTTTTAGACTTTTTATTCTGTCATTTACTTTTTTTTATTTTACTTCTGTTTTAGAAGTTCTTCAGGGTCACATGTTAGTTTTGCTATCAATATTTTACTGGTGACTTTTAAGGCAACTAGCCCACTAAAGAGGAGGCGTGAATAATCATAGTGCCTAATGACAAATTCAGGGTGCTGAAATGAAAATATTGCTTTATTGCATACAAGACGTATTTATATTTCTCCTATAGCTTGATTCTTTTGCTAAGTTTCCCTTTACATCTAATTAAAGTACACCATCATTATACAGCCAATAAAGGATATTCATTCAGTTAAAATAATCCATAAGGTGAAAGTTTACACAAAGCTTTCTAAATTGTAACTGACTGTTCCAGCTAATCTTATTTCCTAATAAGGTGTGATGTAATTTGAGGAGTCTGTGCTTCCACCCATGCAACCCAAATGGGCAACAGTTTATTCAAGAGGGGAGAAACTGGTCAAACAGTCTCTAATTATCCCTCAATCGAAGGCAAGGATTTTCTTTTCTAGTTTTTTTCTTTTCTTTTCTTTTCTGTGTGTGAGAGAGCAGAATCGTTCCAACTCACCAACCAACGGTCTCTGTTGACCTAGTTCTGCTCAGGACACAGGGTGCTTTAGAAGAGGCAGAGGCCTCACCCACTGTCTCCTCTATGGACCAAAGACACACACACCCCTGAACATAAACATAGTCATTCAGAGAGCGAAAGCAATGGTATTCCCATCCATGATCTCGCTGACATTTTATCCATTAGGATAATTGAGTGAACATCATTGATCTCGAATGTGTCCCATGCAGCTGACAGGGATATAGCATTGACAAAGTAACAACTCTTTGCGTTCTTGTCGTGTATAAATGACATGAGTGAAAAGTGTGGTTTTAATGCAGCGTGCTGTGCAGTTGTGTAAGACCTTTAACAGTTAATACCGCCTTAATTTCTTTAGGAAACCTTTTTGAGGCTTCCTGAGGCAGATACAAATAAACTTTAGGTTTTTTTTTATTGAAGCTGAAGTTAGTTATCTTATCAAGCTGTTGAACTCTGAGAAACATGACTGGTTAACGTATACGTTAACCAGTCATACAACTATTCACAGCCTGATGCTGAGACTGATCTGTGTGCGCGCGACTACGCACCACCCAAACAAACACACAAACACGCAGGCTCATGAGTTTTTCGTTTCGACTCATACAGATTCCTCCTACACAATATGACCTTTCAGTTGCTCCTAATATTATAAATATCTTAATCTGCTGAAACACAACATGTGATGGTTTTTATAGCCTATCGTTCTCTTGCGCAATTAAAAAGTATGGCTACTCCCTCTGCAAATAGACACGTTTGCATCTCCCCGTTGCATCAAATAAACAAATGACTGCAAACGTAATCTTTTTTCTATAGTCTTTTCCGTAATTATTATGATTTTCAGACATGTTTTATATTCACGCTAAAACAAACGATGCGCAAAGCAGCGTGCTGTCAGACATGTGGCTTGTTCTTCTCATCCAAATGTAAAATATGAAACAAATAATTTCATGTTTTCAGTAACTGATGGAATAAATTACATCTTTTCTTTACAGGTCAGTTCCGGTGGCAACGTTTGATTAAACTTGGAGTTTATGTGAATACTTTTAAGGTGCATCTTGTGCGCATAAGGCAAAGGAAGCAGAGAAAAATAAAAAGGGACTGTGCGAACTTTCTTTCTTTCTTTCTTTCTTTCTTTCTTTTTAAAGCAAAGCAAAGATAGAACCGTGATGGGTTTAAATAAAAGTCTGACCTGTCTAAACAACTTATTTTGGCGCTTTCTTTGCGCGCTTCATTGATGACCTTTAAGAAGAACCGCAGCTCATCCTAATTGCGCTAGATTACAGTTTCTTTTTGCATTCTGACTCTGCATCAGCCCACACACGTTGGGTAAATATATGCAAATTACTGCATAACTGTGAACTTGACTCACCCAGAAGCAGGAAAAGTCTTCATCACAATTCTATTGCAACTTTTTTGCTCAGTTTTACCAGAGCAGACAATGTAAAAGTGGGTAAAATACTGTATTACACATGGTTGAACATTTTGTGCAACGTATTATTCTGGGTTTACCGCCTTAAAAGCCTTATTATTACACCTAAATGTAGTTTGGCAGCACATAGCCTTCAAATCCAATAACAAAAGCATCTGCTTGTCACAATTATTTGTTTTCTTCCTTTCAACTTGACATGAAAAGTAGCCTATATAAATGGTTGGTTAACTTTCCTTTGTTGCCTGAGCTTTCTTACAATTAAGGCTACCATAATTCGAAATAATAGCCTTTTCTGTCTATTTGATGTGGCGCAATGTTTATAAGACAATAATCATGTCAACGACTTTTGTTCCTCAACTACAACTAACAAACCTGTTTGAACAAACCCATCTAACAAGTAGTCTGGCACATTTTTGCTTTGCTCAGCACTTTTCCACTTAGATAAATAAATATCTATTCTCTTTAAATGACTAAACGTGATTTATATGCACACTACTATATATACTATGCAAACGATGCAGTGGACTGGTGTGTACATGCTCTTCTCCCAGTAATTTGTGTCCCATCTAAAGCTAATCCCATCTAGCGCCAAATCAGAACTTTTCAGATTATCCATCTTTTACGCAGGAGACAGGTGCTTTAGCTTTTTCTGATGCCTGTAAAACATTAATGGACCTTTAGATGTAGCTTACTATGTTCTTGAAAAAAGGTGTGAATAAGTTGGTGCACCTGCAGCATAACCTTTGTTTTGGTTCTTATAGTTCCGTATAAAATACTTCCTCTTCACATCGACCCATTTTCTTCAATCTGTCGCACAAAGCATTTTGTCTGCTGTTATAGACCTAATTAGAGGGAATCAGGGTTGATTTTGATTTAATGGGGAATAATCTGAACCGTCTTTGTTCAGGGGTCCTTAGTGAAGCTGTGGAAAGTGTTCTTTTGGTGACTTCACTGACACCGACAACTTCCTGACGCAACGCTATTGTAACAGCAGCGAGGAAACAGGGTGCTCACCTCTTTATCCGAGGAACCAACATGATCCTATTCCTGCACAGTAAGCCGCCTCATATGTTCATCCCCTCGGTTCCAAGAAAGGTGACAGGCTCCATGCATGAAAGAGTCATTTCTATATCCACCCCATTTACTGGCCATACTTGTTGCATTTACTTTAAGGTTCTCTTAGAGACATGAAGTTAATTCATGTTTAAAATGACATTCAGATAATATTTTGCTTGTTTATTAGCCTATATAATTTATGGGATTTTTTTTTCACCTGACAAAGGCATTAAACTGGGATAAAAACAAAACCACAGGACTACTTTTGCTACTTTAATGTCGGTAAACTCATCTAAAAGCGAGATTTTTCAGTTATAAAACTGATTTATCTGCTCCAACTCCGTGCTTGGCATCTCTTTACTCCACTTACACTCACAAAAGGGAGACTTTTAGGTCAAAAGCCGCGTATGCTGCACGGGTCGTCGTGTTGAAGTAAAGCCTGTGTGCGCAAAAGGCAAAAACCTGGCTGGTTATAGTCTACTCTACGAGCCGCGCTACGCAGATGGCAGTTACTCTACACGCGCACGGGCGCACTGACTTGTAGTAGCCTGCTCTTACACAGCCTATCGGACCTGGGAGCTGCGCGCGGTGCAGCTTGTCCGTTTCACTTTGAAAGGATGCTGGTCGCACCCGGACACGTGAGCTGAGCTGATGAGGCGACTTTATCGCGGATTTGGATGAGGAGCTCTCTGTGCAAACGGCCGCGCGTGCGAACGAGGCCGTAGTGCGCTCGAATGTGGCTGTGTCGTCCCCCCCTCCCCTCTCTCTCCCTCTCTCTTCCTTTTTCCCCTCCCTCCCTCGGTCGCACTGTGTATCCACCGCTCCGCCCCCCCTCCACCCCCCCCTCTCGCAACATTGACGCAACCAAAAACACTGGAACAAAAGAAACAACTTCCTTGAAGCTTTGCTGAAACTGCACTTAGTCAGAGAATGGAAGCTTGTTGTCAACTTGACTGGATGGAAATGCCGAGGTGAGGGTGTCACCGGTTGCCGGTTGGCGGCTACAGAGATGCGGGGGATCACTCCACAACGCACCCAGGCCACCGAGTAAGTGCTATTAAACAGTCACTTGAGTCATTTTAACTTTTGTTTTGTGGCCGCTCGAGTAGTTTGTCGGACACGGTCAGTTGTAGAGATAAAAGTCGTTCCGTCGATCCTCTGCAACACTTACTAGCCCAAAGTAAAGTCCCTTTACGGTGACGAGTAGCCTAAAGGAAGAAATGTATAGTAGGCTAAGTTTCGGGCTAATGTAAATGCACAAATGGTGTTTTTAGGACAAGTTTGTAGCCTTCTAGTGGCACAGAAGCCATTGACAAGGGCAATTCATCTAAACTGTCAACCCAAATACCAGCGTTATATCTTTATAATGTCTAGTGAGAGCATACTTGTGTGGGGTTATTGTCCATAAAGGCACAATTTGAATAGCCTGTGTTTGTTTTGCATTGGGAAGTCTTTAACACAGACTAGCTGTTTATCTTTGTTATATGCAGCAGGCTTTGGCAGCCGGCTGCCAGAAGATCTCAATGATCAACAAACATGCCCACAACAGTGTCCTCGTTTTTATTAATGGACGTTGTGTCATGATTTTAGATGAAGTGTGAAACTTTGCGTTGAAATTTGAGGCGCGCTTCGTACGGGCGATCACTCAGCTCCGTCGCGTCCGTGTTTTTACTGCATGAACAAAGGACTAGATGGAGTAGTCGGCTCGGCATAGAGCGTCGGTGGAGAGCAGGCGGGCTGTTTACAATAATAACACGATCTCAGTGACGTCACGTTGAGTGACAGCCGTTGGAGCCAATGAGAGCGCTGCTAGGCCATCAGCAACACGCTATATTTGGAAAGTGGTTACATCATCGAGGTGCAACAGCGAACTCAGGAGGGCGGGACTTCCGCAGGATTTCTCAGTTTGTAGTCCAGAAAGAGGATAATGAATTAACTACTTTTCACTTTGGAGGACGGTGGGCTAAGATTTTAGTAGCTATGTTATTTTTCTGAACATATATTTATTCTGTTTACATTTTAATTGTACAGTTACTAATGTTAACAGCAAGACCAGGTGACATTTATTTAATAATCCACTAAATGCCACTAAAATGATTGCATCTGTCAGCATGGTTTTAACACTAAATCATATGAAGTGACTGTTTTAACATGCATTCATTTCTCTGAAACCTCAATTTATTCCCATTTCAAAGAAGCATCTAGCACAATTTGACTTGCGTGAAAAGAAGGTATAATATAATATGTATGAAATATAAATAAAATAAATAAATCTTCTCTACTATTTAATACTTAATTAAATCACGTAGTTGCCAAGTCACTAAGGCCAGACTAAACCAGTTGGATAATCTGTCCATATGTCCAGTAGGCTTCATACGGGAGTCACAATACGGGCAAAGAAATTGTTAAGCAGTGTCGTTTTCATAACATGTTGTATGCTAAAATCTTAGTTAATCCTATTTTGTTTTTGCTTTGTTTTTTGTTTATTTTGCAGGCCAAACTCAAACCAAATGTAAACTAATTTTTTTACATATGCTGGTTTTGTCATAATCAATTTGATACAAGTTTACAACACATTTATTACAACACATAGGTATGTTAAGCTGATAAGTAACAGGGACCTGCCAAAAGATGAAAATAAATAAATAATGATCATTGTAAAGTTGCATATTGCGCCATGGACTAATGTCCAAATTGTGCAAATTGCTTTGAGTCGTCTAATATATATACAGTATATTAAAGAAATCAGCTGTCTTGTCCACATTGCCTTCAGCCTCTTTAGAGGCAGTATGGTAAACGCAGCAATTATTAATCAGCATGTTGTCAGCTTTGAAACTGACGAGCAGACGTTCAACCTCAGCTGTGCACGTTTGTTCAACCACAACAGAGTAAATCACAAGAAGGAGCCTGCAAAGCACAACAAATGACAGAATGTAACAAAACTGTTTTCCACTGATACTTGATGTTCATAAATGTCTCCAACAGGAATGCACACAGGATGTTTTGGCTACAATAACATACATGATGATAACTTTTTTCCTAGTTCTTATCACCATTATTTTTATCAGTAAGGTTCAACTGTAATATTCTTTTTTTTTATCTTTATTCTGCTTTTCACCTGTTCAGATGAAAGCACGGTAACAAAATGGTCCAGAATTATATCTATTTACATATTAGCTAAATCAAAATAATTATTTTAATTTTAAAATAAGAGAAAAATAGTTATTCGTATTGAGGACTGTCAAAACTAAACTTTACGTATAGTTCTGAGGAGAACAAAAATGAGGCATACTTCAAATAAGCACTCAAGCACTGTTGTGTCAGTCTATTTAATGTACACTTTATCAGAGATATTGTGCTGTAAATACCTTAATGTACTTAAGAATATTAAAGACATTGTCTCAGTTAGAAGGGAGATTCCAAAAGAAACAACAAAGTTATATTTTCTTTTAAAAAATAGAAAACCCTGACTCGGCAGATGCTTTTATTTCCCCCTCATCACCTTAAGGTCAAGTTATAATATAAAATAACAAAATACCGTTATACAGAATACATGTTATACTTTATTTATTTCCTCTGCCAAATAAATATGAAGCATTGTCTACATGCGATATGAACAAAGAGAGCGTCTGTACAGCGTCTAACTAGAGATCGATGGTGTGCCGCTTACAGAGTTTTACATGAAACAAAGACACTCCCGCATGTTGTTCAGCTTATGCAGTTTTCCTTCTATCACACAACAATAAACACATTGGGGCAGGGTGCGGTTCAGTGTCTTGCCCAGGGGCACTTCAGCGTGTGGACTCTGAAAGCCAGGGCTCAAACCTTAGCCATTTTTCATTATTATTACTTAGTTATAATATTTTCACTGCAGATTGTGGGTAACCATGAGAAAACACAACTTTAACATGTCTAATAGCTGCGGCGTGAACAGTGCAATGATGAAAATGCTGTTGACTGATCGTAAGTACGAGAATGAACTCTTTGGAAGGCTTAACGGTTTTCCAAGAATTTATTTGAACCTGAAAATATCATTGGACACCTCTACCGAAACACGGCTTTGCTCCAGTTAAACACAGTGAGGAGGAATTCAAAACATTGTATGATATACAAAGAAGAAAAACAGATTAAACATTTTTCCCAGGCGGTTTGTGGGAGTCTTTTTTTTCCTTAAACAAGTCACCTTTAGCCTTTTAAACACAACCTTGTGGTATATCTTTTAGCAATACCACTCAATTATTTGCAAACAGCAGCATATTTAGCCTCACGGATCATTTTCTAAACTTTTCTGTGTGGTAATTAGTGATAAACGAATCGGTCAATAACCTAATTTGGAATCTTTACTCTTCTAGTTCAATTGCACACTTATATTAACCTAAATATTATCATTCAGCCATCATTTTACAATCCAGTTTCTATTGAAGGTCATGGCTAAAGCTGCTTTTTATATTGCATTTCAGTTCTAGCGCAGTTATCATCACAGTTAATAATGAGGAATTTAGGCCCAAAATATCATCAGTCATCAAACAGGATGTTGGCATTTAAAAACTTTTTAAAGTTGATTTCACTGGCCTGGGATTAAGTCTTTTGTTTTTTTTATTTAGTAATCACTCTAAGCAGTCTGCTTCACTAAAGAAAAAAATGACTGAGAGGGTGTGGACAACTCAGTGATAAGAAAAAAATACTACTACCAGGAAGCAACATGAATCATGTTTTGTTCAGGGGTATTTAAACCTATCCCTAAATATCTTTTTTTGGAACGGAAAGCCGGTCTCATTATGTTGCACACCGAGTCAGGGCACTGGCTGCTTAACTCTGGATGCAAAAGTACATGCCACTGAGGTTATTAGTGAAACTTTTCATGCATCATGCATGGCATCCTGTAGCCTTTTGCACGTGACTCCATGTTTACTGTGCTCAGTTGGTTTAAAATCTGTAAAATAAGTTTAATAACACTGTTTAAAAGGAAATCATCTGAAATGTTTTCACTCTTGCCAGTGACAGCTCCTGGTTTTGAAGCCTTCACAGCTGTTGTGGTGTAAACTAAATCTTTTACTAATTTTTAAAAATAATTCTGTCTTTTTTCCTATTACTAAAAACTCCCTGCCTGCATTATTGCCAGAGGAATACGTAGTTTTTTTTTTACCTTTAATTGTTCTCTGTAAGTCATGTAGCACACCATACTCCATGAAGTATTCCCGCTTAATTTGATTGCTATGTGTGAGAATGTGTGTAAGATATGGAGAGACTAAATAAAAAGGGCTTCTTGTACTGTAACATCTGAACTTTCTTGCGCAGCATGTGATAGTGTTTAGCCGAACTCTGGCTATAAAAGTAGTTTTTTTACACACTTACTTCTAGCTAAACAGTTTATTTGTCATGGGTTTTTTTTAAGTAATGCTTTCCTGGAATGCAAAATAATAAACAAAACTTTTAAAGATGTTTTAACGCAGAAAATTTGCATGTGAAGAAGTTGCGTGTGTGTGCACTTTTTATAGCACCCAAGCACCCATCTCGTAGCCTTTGTGTTAAAAAGAGGTCAGAGGTCTCTGTTGTGTTTTCAGGATGACCTGCTAGTGACTATTAGCCATTGATAAATGTGATGTCCCACAAGTGTGCGGGCTGGACCCCTCCAAAGGGGGAGGTGTCACAACACGCCCCACACTAACTTCCCAGCCAACCCCACCTCAACCCGTACATACACACACACAAGTACACATTGACACACACTCTCTGCCCTGCTGACAGGAGCACAAGGGGGCAGCTGCTACAGATGTCTAATAGGGGGAGGGGAGCCGAGGAGACATCAATGGAGAGTCTCTGTAGGATGGAGTTCTCTGTGGGGCTTATTGTGTTCTCTAGAGACCAAGACGAAGGAATAGGCCATGTTAATATAGTAAGCTAATAGTCTTTTATACTTTGCTATAAATTGCTTCTGTGTAGTTTTTTTTTCCTTTGATGTGTTGAATGTTTCCTTGATATTTACTTAAACTGTATAAAAAGTCTTTCCACTCTGCTTCCCTTTGTGAACAGATGATGGAAGGAAACACCAAAGTCTCACTTTGTGTGCTTGGATGTTTATCCCTGCATTCATCTTTTTTTTTACCCTTGACCCTTCTTGACTCTTTTTTGCATTTACAGCGCATCTTTTATTGATATTTTTTTTTTTACATTTTAGCAATAAAAGAGGTTTTGTCCTTGCTACTATTACGGTCAATTTCTCCACCCTTTGATGTTATGCAGTATCTTGTCTGGTGATGGTGTGAAAGGTTCATCTTTTGAGTCGCACAGGAGATTTGTAGAGCTAAAGAAATGTGTAAAACTCTTCATAGAATGGAAAGCAGCTGAGTGTAACAGCCAACCATGCATGCAAGTCATCTAACATGAAATCAAATTACACTGAACTAAAACTACCCCAGCATGGCAACTTTGCAGCCGGGTTAGCCTGCTGTGGCCAAACAGCATGATACATGACACTGTGGCTCTTGTTCAGCTCATCTACTAGAATACAAGGGAGAGTCCTACTCTGTCTCAATCCACCTAATGAAGAGATGCATTATGATGTGATTTCATTTAGGCTTGCAAAAAAAAGAAGGAAAGAAAAAGCTGCTGTGGATAACAGAGCCATCTGAGTAGCATGGTTCATTTGTGTAGTAACATGTGACTTGTGTTTTTGTGAGTCATAAGGATCTCCTGCCTAATGGAAGGCAGTGTGTGCTCATGTGACGGTGACACAATAGAGGATGAACTGTATAGTATTCACCACAGCTCAGCTGAGCTACTGTTTTGGCACCCATGACGATCCAGAAATACCTTGTTCATTTTTGTCACTGTGTAACTAGATAGGCCTAAATGTTTCTGTCCATGTCACTTTGGGATTTTGGGTATACTGGTTCTGTGCAATGTTTTAAAAATAGGTTCCTATTACAGCCACTTTACTGGAGAGCTGGAAGTTATGCATAAGTCCATTGTGGACATGAGTGTGTGCATTAGTGCGCGCAATGTCTATGAGTAGCGCATCATAATCTTCTCATGGTCATGGTGGTGTTTTCGCTGGCTCATCCCTGCCTCTCCACATGCCTGTTTAACAACACAGAGCTCCTCCTTACTGGCTTCCTGTCCAAACCAGTTTATCTGTAAACAAGTGTGTTTTTTCCCTCTCCGCCCTATTGTCCACACTAAAGCAGAATGCATATACAATGGGCGCCCTCTCTCTTTCCCAGTTTGCTTTTGTACTCAGAAGTAGACAGCATTATGGTTTTTACTGTAGCACACAGTGGTGAAAAGAAGGTTTGTGCTTGTTGAAAAAAATCTAGAAGAAATCTTGAAAATGGTATTAATGTGAATGAGGACAAGTACATCTTGTAGAAAAGATGTGACAGAGAATTGCTTCTAATCACTTGGCACACCTTAAAACAGATTGTAACTAAATCCTTTTCTCTGGCACCTTTTAGGACCCATCTATAGCAGGTATAGTTTGTGCATTGATATAAAAATGTTTGCCTTGCCTGAGGTACAATATGCTACTGTAGATGTGATAATAGATTGTTTATAGCTGCAGAGCTCAATCTGTGTATCCTCTCGCTACTACTTTTGCACCACAATGGGGCATTTATTAAGACAGTGTTGCCTGTCTGGTTTTAAAACTAAGACTTGTTCCATAATTTACTCACGGAATGAGCTCATTTAAGCAATGCCGAGTGCTTTTGAAAGGTATGGATAGCAAATCAATGGAAAGGTTTAAAAAATGATGCAACTTAGAATCAAACTTAATTAAAATTAGAGAGGTCAATATGACGTAAATGCAATTTAAGATAAAAAGTAATATCAAATTGGGTAAAATAAGCCAACTCCAAAGGATGTGTGAGAGAGAGAAGTGCAGTGTGAGCATACATGTTTACTATCCTTTAGACCTCACTGACTCAGAGCAATCAAAATATATTTATTTATTAATGCATTTTGTTCACTAGCATCACACAGTTTGCATCTCCTTGGTTTCAGAACTTTATATGCGGAGCTGCTTATTTATAAACTAGATGTTATATGGCATCTTATGGCTGCAATAATGGGTTTTATATAGCCATAGATTCTCTTTGTTAGGTCTGTCAGTCTAAGAGAAGAGCTATTGCCCTGACTGCAGATTATCACCCATTCAATAAATGAAAGAAGACATTTTAAATAGACATTATAATTGTGTTCATATCAAACACAGTAAAGATGGTATTCCAATATATAGAGCAATTTATTAAAAACAATCCATTCATACCACATGCTATTATAAAACCTATGTACATGTCTGCAGGCTCTGAAATGATTACACATTTCGAAAAGTTCTCTCACCCACTTGTAAAGGAGATAAGAGATATTAATAATAAGTTTTTAGAAGTGCAGTGGCAGACAGATGACTAATTGGTGTCATTTTGGTTAAACAGTGTACTGTAACCCTGAGGATAAATACAACTCATTTGTGTTTTGTTGTGGTTCAGAAAAGCATTCATCCTTTTTCCAGGTTTGTTTTGTAGTTTAGAAAGTTGACAGATGACTGTGTTTATTGTAACATTAGGTTCAGACAACAGTGCACAATTAAGATAGTGAAGGGTGCTGTGGCCTAATGACTTTTTTTATATTATCCTGTAGGTTTCTCTCAGTGTTTACATATA
>JBAMHV010000013.1:8420127-8433285 GCA_037177535.1 Pseudomugil gertrudae
CAAGAAAAAAAAGCACAGTTGAGGGGGTAAAAAAAAGGGAGAAAAAAAAAGAAACGGCAATGGGGAAGGTTGTTCCAGCCCCCCCCCCCCTTTTTTTTTTTTTTTTTTTTTTTTTTTTTTATAAACCTGGTAAGGTTTTAAATGCTAAAGGTTTATGTCCCCCTCCATTCTTGGGTATTTGTCTTAGCCATTGCTTTGTGGAGCACTGTTGTACTGTTTTAGACTGTTAGCATGACATTCTGTGACTCATCATTCTGTCTTCTCAGACCCCTCTGGCAAAATGGGCTCCCACCCCCATTTCCTGGTGAAACTGTGCCTCTCTTTTTGTACTTGCTTGCATGTGTTATATCCAGACTGCAGAGAACCCCCACCTATGTCTTCTTTCTTTCTGCACCACTCAGCACAAACTTTATAGTATTAAAATTCGCTGTGATGGGAACAGCTTTTCATGGGTCTTGTTTTTTTCTTCAGGTGTTGGCCTTGATTTGAGTTCTGTGTCTCAGCAATATTTCCTTGTAGATTTCATTTAAAGGCTGTTGTCATAGCAAAAGTGAATAGTCTGGTTAAGTCTCCAGTTTAGATGTTATCTCTGGGTGATGTATTTAACCAAAAAGTTAGTTTATGCTGATATCAGTTGTAGCGGCAGTGCAGGGTCCTTACATGCTTTTTACAACCAACTTTTCTTTGGGCTTTGATTTTTCTTGTACGTTTGGTGCTGGATCACTATAGTTCTTAGAACATTACACCTGTTTTTTAAAAGGTGAAATGTTTAGCAGACTGTATAAGGGTAGCATTATAAAATAAATATCAGTTATGTACGTAACAGCTGTTACATGTTGGGTTGACATTGCTTTTTTTCTAAATCTGCTTATTTAAAAAAAAAGTGCAGCCTCATACCTGAAATTTGATCATGTGTTGTGGACACTTATTAATTTTTGCCAGTCATTGCATTAAAATGATTTATGTTTGGTAGGTACGACGATCTTTAATTGGTAGAGTATGTTTTTGACTGTTTTACTCAAATTTTTTTCATTTTTAATATTAAAACTTTTATTTATTTCCTTATATCCTGTGTATCTGTTGGACTTTGGCATGTTTTTATAAAGATATCAGCAGTTACAATTTTGGTGGGTTATCTGTTTGATAATTACACTGTATGTTGTAACTTAATTACCTGCAACAGCACTGACAGAAAATATCTTGACGTAGTATGAGTATATCTGTTTACTCTTCTTTGCCACAATCCTTTTGTCAGTTCAGGTTGTTGGATTAGCCAAAAATGTAAAGTTAAGATCTTAAATTAGAAAGACTTCATGTGATCTAGAAAAAAATAGCTAATTTACTATACTTACTGTTTTTATTTATTTATTTTTATTTTAACTATAATAATAATAAAATAACGCCTCACCTGTGCATAGCTACACACCTACAAGACATTTTTACAATATGAGTGTCTTGTTTGGTCTGCTAAAAACATTATAAAACTAATTTATTTACAATGGTGGTATAGTGAAGTTACTGTTATTGGCAACATTAAAATGTTCTTATGTGTGAGTAACAAGGTGTAAATAAGTAGTTCTGGTTTAGAATGGAAATAATCAGGAAGGTTGTAAATGTAAAGATTAGTCAGCCTGAAGAGATGTGGACTTACACATTTTAATTGCATTTATATGTTATCTTTATACATTTGTTTGATTGTGCCATCGTATAAAGTATGTAGAGAATGGTGCAACAAAATTTTCAGTTAAATCAAACACTTATGTTTAATTTATTTTTCTCTGTATCAATAGGACATATGTTCATATCTGAATTTCAATTAATATCAGTCAAAATGGATCCCCTTTTCAAAATGAAGTTTAGTCTGTATGTGTACTGCACAAGTTTCTGGGTGTGTGGTTCAGCGTTTACACTTTGGCCTTGCTTCCTCTTTTCTTCAATGTCAGCATGCACATACACACTTTGATCCCAGTTTCAGATTCCCTCGTTGCTCTGTAAAAAATCCTTTTAAGTAATAAACACCAGTGTTGATAGTTGTGTTCATGTTTATTATTGTAATATAAAATATGAAGTATTTTTTTTTCTTTTTCCAAAACTACTGGTCAAGTCTAGATCAAGTCCCTTGGCCATACACATGAAGTTGCATCATTGTGTGCTTTGCTGTCTGCATCCTGTTTATTGCTGCGTTGTCTTCATCCAAGAGTAGGAAGCTTAAAACGGCTTAAATGAAACAATAAATTACTGAAAAAGATCAGAAATGAATTGCTTAGAAACCATTTGGCTCTTTTAAAATACATTTTACCTTGTTGAAGTGGTTTTGTGTTAGGAATAATTTTTCACCACATTATGGACACAACTGGTGTATTTAAGTAGCGTACATTGCAGCATGTCCCAGGGTTGTCTTGCTCTTGTGTGGTTCATACTGTAAGTGTGTAAATTTACTTTTACTGCTATTTATTAATAAACCTTTTAAAGAGAAGTTCTACCCCATATGACAAGATATGCCATTAAGTCAAAATATTAATCACAATGTGCACCATATAGATTTCAATGATCGCTATTCATTTATTTGCTGTTATATCAAATGTATAATATATTCCACTGTAGGAAATTATTCAACAGTGCAGGTGTTGTGTAGCCTACCTTCAGTGTAGTTTATTTCTCAGTCACACCTGGTAGCAAGTGGAAGAAACTATTGTATGAATACAGAGTGCAAGATCACTTGCATATCTTCTGCTGTTGTCCTGTGAAAATGGTGTAATCATATGTGCCAGTATTTCATTTGACATGGTATTGCTGGATCTTCCGGGGAATCCCTGTCACTCTGTGCCTCTAACATGTTTTACTGGGTGTGCAAATGCTACAGGCTTTTCTTGGATTAACACATACCATTAGAGCACCGCTGTTTTTGTTTCGGAACAGAGCTGTTCCTCATTGGTAGCATCTCTATTCCACCAGAAGGAAAATTCTTCACCCATGCACAATTTACACTTGGCTTCCAAAAATAAGAATTTGTGTGAAAATGTATTTATTTTTCAATTACAACAGATACATTGATATAGAGCAAAGATACTAAAAAAAAAATGTACTCTGTAAATATTACCCAGCATTTCAGAATATTTGATCCTAAACTGTCATGTTCTGGCACAGTTTCATAGTATACTTGTACTATGCTTATTTCTTGCCAACATAACAATGATTTGGCAAGTCTAAAAGCGGTTGTTTATTTGGCTTGCACTTTAAAAGAGATTGATTTGTAATTGTAAAAATGTATTTTGTTATAGTGCCCATGTTAATGAAGAGGAAAAAAGTGCACCTGTCAGTGTATTTTAGCTTTTCTAAGTGGTATTTACCAGTAATGTTTCTAACATGGATCTACTGGGTAGATGGGTAGGAAATCCATCCTGTTTTCATTCCCTTTAGGACGTCTGTGTAACACACCAGAAGAGGCAAGCCCAGACCACTTGATCTGGGGAGGTGATGGGTTGTCATGTCCGTGTCCCTGAACTCGGCAGGGTGTAGGAGGTTACTTGACCCTTTAACCTCAGGGTCAGGTGACTCCTTAAGGTCATTGAATGGGGAGCAAGTGTCAGGAATGGGTTAAAAAGGCAGAGCAGGGAAGGTGACATGTCTGGACATGCTTCCTAAAGGGGAGGGAGAAAAATGGAAAGAGGTTAGAGTCATTGATGTCAACAATTTTAAGCAAGAGTTGTAAATAAATGATTGTCTTAAAAAAAAAGTCAACATGTCTCACTTGGTTTCCCTGATATTTTTTTTTTAAAATATTTTTTTATTTTGGGGGGGGGGTGAAGGAGAATGAATTAAGAATATTCTTTCATTAGCTTCACTTTAATTCATAATATATTATTTATACATGACAACTAAAATGTCAAAAAGTCTAGTATAGGTTTATATAATGTTGTAATTTTAAATTGGATATACAAGATATTCCCTTTTTTTCCCATGTTTAGTTTAGCTGTGTTAACATGTAGATTCCTCATGAACATGGAATAGAGTACCATCATGTTTTTTTGTTACATAAAATGTGTGTTTTTTTTGTTTGTTTTTTACAAAACTACCATTAAAATATTAAACAGTACTTATCTGTCCTTACATCTCTCCACCCTCCTACTAATGTCTGTCAGATTAAACACCAACCTGCTCATTAACATATCAGGAAAGGCATTTGCCTTGAGATATAAAAAATTTACACATCCTCTATCTTCTAAGACTGATATGCTTTGTATATCAACAGCAGTGGAATTTAACTTCTCAAGCAAATGTACTTATTCCTGTATGTGTGAGTCCATTTTAACTGACATTATAAATTATGTTGTCAGTAATGTTTGTGTAGTGTTACTTTATGTAATACAGATCCTTTTTGTATAGCTGTTTAATTTAATCTGTACTATTTCAGCTCCGCTGCACATTATATGATTGAATCCTGATTTTTTCAGTTAATATAATTGAGATTAACAATTGTGTTTTAATTGCAAAGTAATACATTTAAGAATATTGCTATTTTTGTACTTTGACCTATTTGGAGCAGTGATGTGCAATTTAATATATATTGCAATATTTATATAAGTCACTGACATTGGTCAAGAAGTATTTTGGGTAAGTTATTAGATTCGGACTATTAGGTCCATTTCAGACAAGATCATCATGACGGGTCCATTGAGACCTCTAGTGGCAACACAATTGCTACAGACTCCTTTGGGATTATTACCAAGATAGGAAAGTTATTTTAACTAATTTACATAAGCAGTTTGCACTATATGATATAGTATATAAAGCTCAAAGTAATTTGTGGATACTTACAATTACTTTTTTAACATTTTGCAGCTTAAGTTGAGAAAAATTTATTGATTTTTATATTTTTTAATGGCTGTACCTGATTGTTCAAGTTATTTAACATGGACATGCTCAGCAACGAGAGAAATGCACCGCTCACAAAAATAAGAGTTATTCAGCATTCAAGTCAAACATGCAGTTGATGCAATGCTGATAATAAATAATGAATGTTGGACATTAATTATGTTTGTAATTCCGTTATTTCAGACCATTTATTGAAACAAACGCAGAGAACAATAATATGGTCAGTTTGTATTTCCATTTAAAGTTTTAGAGGAAGTCAATTTTCATTGATCTGTACACATAGTACATTTTATGTTCTAACAATAAGCCACATATGCATAATGTGTTGTGAGTAGTGTGTGTTTGGTGCCAGGCTTCAGCAGAACTGCTCATTGTCCCTTCCCCTCAGTCTGACAGGTTAGTGTTAAAACATGCACTCAAAAGCAACTCGGCCAGGTGTTGAACAGATCATATAAACAAATAGATGTCTGGCAAACAGTTTCTATGCATGTTTTTTCACAAAATAAAAATGTGCAGGTGAAACTTAATATGTAAACTGAATAAATGAATTAACTTGTGTTACCAGAACACAAAATGTTTGTTTTTCTACTTCATAAGCTTGCTCTGTGTTTTTTTTACTGCCTTTTATATTTCATTAGTGATGTAAAATGATTAAACTGTTTCACATTAGCAAACTTTTTGCAGTAGTGGATTTAGAGTTATCCAGGTTTGGCTTTTTTTTTTCTTTACATGAAATAGAACTTTTTTTTCTTTTTTTTAAGAAAAGTTACTTGTTTAGTTTCACTATTTTAGATCAGTATTCTGCACAACAAGGTTCAGCTGCTATGATGAGAATCTAAATACAACATTATATAGTGATGATGTTGGTCAGCACTTTAAATGTGTTGTGGGAAACCCCCTCTTCTGTTTTTATCATTCCAGTACTCCTGTACATTCAGCAGCCCCATAAATAAATATTTATCTGAGGTTATTGTGGAAGAACATCACATGCCTGTGGGGAACCTAATTTATCCTCATCCAGCAGCTTTGGAATATTCACCCAACCTCATCCAACATGAAAGCTCGAGTGAACAATGTGGTGCACCCAAGCTTTGATTGAGTTTAACGCCTATGTAAATTTGTGTCACATGTATTTTATGTTTTATATAGAGTCTAAAAACACTAAACTGCCTTTTCTTTGTGTGTTTCAGAGCCTCTTTGCTTGCTGACAAAGTGGACGGAAGAGTCCAATTTGACCATGGTGATCATCTGAAAGTCTTTAGGTGGATGGGTAATATGTGTGTAGCCATTTGTAAAGCAGTAGTCTGGAAAAGATGCTTGGATGAGGTTGAGCCATACTTGGAGGGATGTTGACTGCAGTTCTGGTGATGTTGTAGCAGCACGGAATGGTTTGTGGGTTACTGTGAGATGCAGGCCATAATGTGCTGCCGCAGTAAAGCCAGAGTATACAACACCGATGTGAGCAATCTGCATGTTCACCAGTCTGAGGTGATTTCTAAAAGGATTTTTCTCCTGTTGATTAAAAAGTTTATTTTCACAATGGTTTGCTGGTCGTTTTACTGTAGCAGCACGTAAATATTGGAGTTAAGTGTAGCTGAAGTCTCCAGTATTGATCGTGCTGCTGAAGCAAAGCTGACCACTCACAATCAGCATAACTAACCAGTGCTGACTGGAAACTTACTGGATCTGAGAAGTTTAGGAGCACCGTGTGTAAACTTGTATTATCTAACTCACCGTTTCATGTTGACAGTTCATGTATTGACTGTTTTATGTTCCATACATTTTGAAAATAAAATTTTAAACGATTTTTGTCTTCCGTGTTTTTGTTGTGACTTAAACTCTATGTTGTTCACTGAATGAGTTTTCTCACTTTAAACGTGACTATCTCTCCCGGCTGGGAATGCCAGTGGGTAGCTGGTAACTTAGTTTAGGCTCCGCGCGACCCGACCTGCTGATGAGCGTCGCGTCCACTGCCGCGCTGCTGCTGCTGCTGCTGTCACGAGGCCTGATCAGCGCGAGCGTGATACAGATTGCTTCAGATCATTTCATATGGGTTATAGCTGCACACAAGATTAACCAACCACAGTCACATTTTCCTCTTTTTGTCCAGTCTTTTTATTTTATCTGGATTTTTGTGCCCACAGGACCCTTCTGCTTTCTGTCCGCAGTATTTAGATTATTTTATTACACGAGTAAACATGTTTAATATGCTGACAAGCTAAATAGTTTACTGTGCATTATACTCTTCAGTCAGTGGACAATGTGAACGTATTTTAGGGAATCTCAGTTTTAGGATTTCGGCTGCAGATCATTTTTAAAATGTGTGTGAGATTAATGATAATGCTGAATTTAAATGCATAAGCTTTATATAAAGACATAATCTACATTAGGAAAAACCGAGCAGATTAAAAATCCGATCAATTAGTTGTTTAACCTATTAAACAAATCTGACCATACTTTTTTTCAATGTGAGATGATGGGATCTGTTATTTTCTTGTAATATTAAATGTTGGGCCTAATGCTATTTTTCATGCACTGCACGCGCTGCAGCGTTGCCTCCATTTGGCCTATAGGCCTCTCACTGATGGTACAAATAAAAATCAGCTGATTTGTATGGAAATACATGGTGAGATTGGAGTTGATTAAATGTTTTATTTGTGTGAACATAATTTTGAGGATAAAATGACGTTTTCGTCTTTTAACCCACAGCAACGTTTATATTTGTATAAACTCAAACGAATTTACGCACGTATAAAAAATGTCAGCAAGCTTTTTGACTTAAATATATTTTTCTGTATGTGTGTTATGTAAAATATAGATGACCAAATATTATTTATATATTTATAATTGTTTTGCTTCCGTGTTCGTTTATTTTAAATAGTTTTTGTGCGCTATTTTTTATTTTATTTTAAAAAGACACACACTCTGACATGGTCTCCGAGTGTGTGTGTGTGTGTGTGTGTGTGTGTGTGAGCAATGATAATTCGCGGAATTAAATTCTTTATATCTAATCCTCCAAACTGTTTAGAACAGCATATAAATCATCCTTTTTTATTATTATTTTTACTGCATATCCCGGATTTGAACAATGCAGAATTTTGTGGTTGCGTTTGTTATCTCCGTTTTCTTTCATTGCAAAAGTCTTTTACTCAGAAAAAAAAAGCTTAGAGTTGTTTGAAATACATTTTTATCCTTAAAAAACAATTAAAACTTAAGGATTTAAATGGTATTATAACTAGTCCTCGCATATTGGAGCCAATACACGGAAAAGGGGAGAATTAAGGGAAACTAAAGCGGGTTAAGCTGCAGGACATTTGTCTCATTTAGTTACTGTGAATTATACATTTTTGATCACTATAGGATAGTTTTTATATAAAGTAGAACCTCGTGGTAGTGGCAGGCTTTTTGTGCACACGTTTTCATTATTAGCCCATTTTACTTTTAATTTTTTTAGCTACTTAAACCTGCGTGAGATAGAAATTGAAATATTATAGTCCTTTATTTTCATCCTATATTTGCCTGGCAACAGAAATCTATATATATGTACAGCTGAGCTATGACGTGCATCCTGAAGTGCTGACATCACAGATGCACTTTGTGGTCTAGTTTTAGGATTTACCTCAACATTAATGCATCCTAAAACAGGAGAAAAGAAGGAAAACTGGTAAATATTTGTTACAAATCACTGTTCGTTTGATCAGACCTTTTTTTTTTTTTTTAAAAGGACCTTTGGTTATGAAAACAGTCCAAAGGTTATATTACAAATAAAATCTTATTGTTCTTAATTGCACGATGACAAAGATCTTATATTAAACTCTGGTACGTATCAATGCAGCATTATAAACATAATATAGGTGTTTATTAGATTCGTGGTTGGATAGTTATTAATGAAATGAGCAGCATGAACTGAAATGGATCTGGTGGGGGAGGGAGGGGGGTTAAAATCTAGATTAAAGGTAGATTCCTCATGTTTGAGCTTTTAGATCACAGCGCAAAATGTGTTTCTTCTCTTGCAGCGTATCTGCAGCCTGCTGAATATTTCACACGGGCCCCGTTACGTAACGTTTGTAACCTTGGAGAGGTCGCAGCATCACTGCGGTGCAGACGCGCGCGCTCAGTGAGATGGGCCAGGCCATGGACAGCACTGGATTTCTGTTCCCTTCTCGTTACAGCTGATTTGTTCTGTCGCAGAAACAGAAAAAAAAAATACAAACAGAAGTGAATCAGGTGTCTGAGGTTTATTTGTCAAAAAAGAAATGTTCAGAGTATTAAAAAAAAGTAATAGTGTGCACGTGAAGGTAAGTTTTAGTGTCTATAAATATGGAGCAAGGCGGAATTAGTTGATTGGAATAAACAGACTCACTAACATCGTAAACAAGGTGTTAATTCTTCCTCAGATGCCGGATTAATATAACTTACAGCTGCCAATAAAGTGGGCAGTGCAGTGAACCAACTTGCTGATGCATTCCTGACCTGCATCCATCACACGTGTGCACATGTCAGTCACTCCCTGCAGGTAGGCATCGTGGTAGGAAGAAATCTGAGAAACAAACGGTTCAATTTGGAAGGACGCTTCAGGAGAAATGCGTGCCAGCATCAGTAATGGCACTGCGACCATAAGAAAAGCCAGAAAGAGAAAGATCCATCGGAGTTGCCCTGTTGGCATCCGCGAGCCGCTGATCCTGTACGTGCCACTCTCGTGGGGGACGGAGATGACGTCCACGTCTTTGAGCTGAATGGAATCCCACTTTTTAACGTCAAAATTGCGCACAAGTGGACCGACGTCCGTGTCTTTCTGGGAAGGCAGGGGAGTCTCCTTGAGGAGCTTCAACTTCTCCCGGAATTCCTGCATCTGCTGCAGGAAGCACAGGGGGTCTGTGACGCTCCGGAAAGACTCCGCGATCCTGCGCGCTCCTTTCTGCTCCTCCAGCGCCGCGTTCAGCTTGCTGATCTCCGGGTCGTATGCCTGCATCACCACCAGTTTCAGCGTTTCCAAGTCGGATAGAATCTCATTCTTTTTGCATTCAAGCGCGCCGATGAGCTTATCGAAGTAGTCGGCCACCTTCTCCGCGTCCCTGCTCACCGATTGGAGCGCCTTTTTTTTACTGACTTGCAGCGTCTCCAGGCAGGACAGGACATCTGCGCTCTGCCAACTCTCCACACCCTGAATCAGCTTCTCAAACGCCCCCTTCTCCTGCTGGTACGCAGCATCCAAGGAGCAGAACTTGTGCCCTTTATGTTCGTCCGTTGTTGCGCAAAATCCACAGATGAGCTTTAAATCGGTGGAGCAGAAGATGTTGAGAGGCTGCTCGCTGTGGCTTTTACATACAGACATTTTAGGCATCACCTTTATTTTGCTGAACTTTTCTACTATTCCGCGTAGAGAATAGTTGATCTGCAGGCTATTTGCGCCATTATGCGGGGTCTCTTTGCGGCAGGTGGGACATTTGAGAGGTGTCCTGAAAACTGGACCTCGGTTCCCCTCCAAGAGTCCTTCCAAACATTTCTTGCAAAAGCTGTGTGAACACAGCAAGACCCGCGGGTCCTCGAACAGCCCGCAGCACACTGGACACGTAAGCTCCTCTTCCAGCTGCTCCATTACATCCTGTAAACACACCAACACATCACCCAGGAGTCAAACAGTTAGAAACCAAATAAATCACTCAATAAAAAAAGAGGGCAACATAATACACACCCACACTCAGGGGGATGCCGCCCATTTAGGATGGAAAGCTAGTAAATCACACGAAAATACCACAGCAGCGCAAAGGATACAGATCTCAGTCACGTCCCAGATGCGTTGGAAGTATTCCCATCCTGAAAGTGTAAACTTGCGCGTAAAAGACTGGCATTACGCGCACCCTTTGCGCTACGACCAGGCGACATCCCGCTCTTTGAAATCTGTTACCAGTTGCAAACAATACTGCAAAACGTTGCTTCTAAGTAAACGTCGACTGTATAAAAACTATATCGACTAGTTATTTTTCCCTTTGTTTTGTATTGCAGAACAGCCGGACGACCGTTAGCTGAAATTAGCTCGAAATGATCGTCTCTAAACCGATCCAATGCGGCAAATTATCGACAAGCTGACTTCGCATTAGTGTTGCTTCTGCTGGCAACGTACCGAAGAAGAGCTGTGACAGATTTCGTAAGCGCATAGTAACATACAAACCACTGGAGCAAAGGAATCACTCACCAGCTGCTGAGGCGCTCGTGCAACGTAATCATGGCGCTTGTTGCTGTGCAGACTTCACCCTCTTCCGGGTGTGCGGTTAACTCTTTCGGTCCCGCAAAGAAGATTAGTTTGAACTTTATTTGTTTATGTTTGCGAGTACATCAACTAAAACGTGTTTTGTTTTGATCAAAATTTGAAACCGCGTGTGTTGTGAAGGCTTTTGACAGCTATATTTTAAAATACTCGTAAGTTTATACTTCTGTTACCTGCAGTAATTTGCAGAGGGTCTCTGCTGGGCGGATGGGGGAGGGGCTGTTGCCATGCAAAACATTACAGCGTGAAAAGCTGTCAACTTAGCTCAGCCTGGCACGTTTCTGCTCTGGAATAACTTTAGTTGCTGCTCAACAACATATGCAGCTGTGAAATGTCTAACACAACTACATTGACTGATATAAAAATGAACATCAGTGTTGAACATCTCCTATCAGACAGCAGTGTGCACTGAAATCACAAGCAGTATTAATAATTATTAGCACCAAACTTGAATAAAACAAACTTTTGGGTATGTTCTGCAGTATAAATGGTTATATAACCGATTTACCTGTTAAATAGATTATGCACCCCCCTCCCCATTAAGCACTTTCAGTTCATCCGAGGTTATGTAACATCGATACCCAATAGTTACTTAGTCACGTGGAGAAATTTTGACCTCGATTTTTCTTCCCTTGTTTCCATGCCATCAGAAGCAACTGCCTATCTTACCCGCTGTGATTGGATACAGTGAGGGAGCGGGAGCTTATGCAGTTCCGGTTTCCGCCGCGGCGTGGCGCTGTTGCGTTGGAGAAGCCTCTTGACGTCCTGATGTCACGCGCTCTTTGGTTTGATGGTAAGCGATCTTTTCCGGATGTGTCGCTAGAGAAGGAGCACGAATGGCAGCGATGTTTACGTGTTGTTTTGGCTGCTGTGGAGAGGGCGGATCGGGGCATATTCCCCTAAAAGAGATGCCCACTGTTCAGCTGGATACTCACCACATGGGTAAGTACGTTCGTAATAACTTTTCACAGCTGATGCCTACATGACATCCAGCTAGCTGTGCGATCGTTACATGATGGTTTCCCACTTCCGCTGCTAAACTTAGCTTGCTAGCCAGCACTGCTCGTTCAGTCCGAACCTTCGACATTTGGTTAAACTTGTTCCTCTTGGCATTCAAAAGCAGATAAATATTCAGATATATTTAGTTGCAAGTCTTTAACTTATCTAGATAGGTTTGTTACTAGCATGTAAAACAAATAGTAGATATTCATCCTGATATTTATAGTTGTCGGAGCTACTATAATATTTTAGATCAGAAGTACTTAACCAAATTCACAAAAATAGTTTGGATTTATATAAATATATGTGCAATTTATCACAGTGACATATTAGAGCAAGCTTTTGCCATAGTTAAAACCTCATCATGCACTTTGCATGAAGAAGCAAATATACAGATCAAACCACCAAAACAAACACAAACATGCTGCAAGTAAATACTTTTCTTTCAGAATTGTTTATATTCAACTTGCTTTAGCTATTACATTTAAATTATAAAGTAACGAAAAGAGAAATATCACAGGAATTTAAATACAGGCGTTAAATAATCTCTAAATAACAAAATTACAACATCTTACAGGTTTTAAAATTAAGTAAATTCAACCTCATATGAACGTAAAAAGAGCAGAAATGGTGTAAAGATATAGTACGGGCCAATGACACAGTAGCTTTTATAACCAGAGTATATTATATTAGTTTCTTACATTGGTTTGGAGGAAGGTTTGCCTTCTTTTCTTCATGATCATGCTTCAATGCATTATGGTTTACATTGATTTGTTTATTTACTACCGTCTTAAGGTCCTTCCATATCATTTTAGTCACGTTGACATCTGGACTTTGCAAAATCTTTGTCTTTTTTTCCCTCTGATCAATACTTTATTGATCCCAGAGGGAAATTCGAATTGTAGTAGTTTTTAAATACAAAAAATACTTAATGAAGGTTCTTCACTGTTCTTGTTGGGATGGTGCCGTCCACACAGGAGTCCATATAATCCGTCACACACTCAGTCAAGCTGTTG
>JBAMHV010000013.1:8433385-8450827 GCA_037177535.1 Pseudomugil gertrudae
TCTGCACGGACCGTCTTGAAGCCGTGTACAGACGCATTACAGTCTGAGATGTGTTCATGCAGCCATGTCTCAGTGAAACACATAAAACTGCACTCTCTGTATTCTTTCTGAGACTTGGTTAGCACCTGGAGCTCATCAGTTATGTTCGCTAGCCATCCCGTGTTACCCATCACGACAGTTGGAAGAAACGGTTTAAATCGAATTAATTAAATGATACTTAATCAAGTGCTTTTCATGCTAAGCCTCTAAATCAGGGATGGACAACTCCGGTCCTCCAGATCCGCAGTCCTGTAAGGGTCAGGACTTTCCCTGCTGCAACACACCTGACTCACGTCAGACCTATTTAGCAGACTTGTGCAGAGCTTGACATCAAACTCTGCACATTTTCTAATTACCAATTATATTTTGTATTTAAGAAACTTAATCAAATGACCTATTCTTTTTGGATATGAACCAATAGAAAAATGGGGATGTCTGAATAGTAACTGGTGATTGTGTTTCAGGCACTGATGTCGTCATTGTGAAGAGCGGTCGGAGGATATGTGGCACTGGAGGCTGCCTGGCCACTGCTCCATTGCACCAGAACAAAAGTTATTTTGAGTTTAAGATCCAGTCTACTGGTAGGAGCCTAATTTCTTTTAAAGTTGTTTACTATCCTGTATGCTGTTCACTTCACCAGTACCTCCAACTAAGAGATGAAACTGGATAAAATGATGATTTTGCAGTGATCTTTATGTTTGTTTCTGGAGCTGTATGTGCTGCTTCGTAGTAGTTTTAAACTGTATAGGATTCAGTTGCAGATGTGCCACGCATGCGAGTCCTGCAGGCTGCTGTACCTTTGCAGCTTTTTGGTATCATAATGTGAATGCAATGTCTGAATCCCTCTGAAATTGATCAAGTTCTTGCTTTGATGTCAGGTGTGTGGGGAATCGGCGTGGCCACCCAGAAGGCCAATCTTAACCAAGTGCCTTTAGGCAGAGACACAAACAGCCTGGTTCTGAGGCATGACGGGTCAGTGTACCACAATAATGAAGAGAAGAATCGGCTACCGGCAAACAGCCTTCCCCAAGAGGGCGACATTGTGGTAAGCACGACAATGTATTTATTTAAATTTACTTTATTAAAATCATTACATAGTCACTTAATCCTGTCTGATTCCAGTTTCACTGCAGATACAGGTCTGTGTTTCTGAGATCTCCTGTTAGAGACCAGCAGGAATCATTAAACCAAAGTTGTTTATTTTCAGCCTGACTGTAACAATAATCTCATTTCTTCCCGTTTGTACCAGAATTTGTAACATGCACTCAGAATTATTCAGAAAAATGAGACTTTGCAACCTTTATTTGTACTGTGCCTCATATACCGAGAAAAGCTCAACTCCTATCTGATTGCAAACCTGTTGGTATCAATAAGAACTGCTGCTGTATCAGCTGATACATTTGGACGTGGGGATCTGAATATGCTACCTCTTAGTCTTCTCTCTGTAAGAGGTCTTTCTGGCACATTTAACTGGGAGGAGATCCAGGCAAAGACCCAGAATATAACTGCTCTGTCCTGGGAAGAAAAAGGATTTTTCACTTTGTATGTAAAATGTTCCTTGAGTTGTCCTGTTTCAGGTTTTCAGCTTAGACGGGGATGTCTTTCACATAATTATTTGATAAACTACTGATAAATGGAGCAACTCCTGGAAGGAGAAAATTCCAGGATATCTCTGTGGAATCATTTCTGTGGAATTACTGTGTAATTGGACTCTAATATCATCCACACTGAAATTGTCATTGCATTAAGAAGAAGACGTAACTTTATTAATCCCTTTGGGATGACTCCTTGGGGCCCTGGATGGACTGGCGACCTGTCCAGGGTGTACCCCGCCTCTCGCCTGTTGACAGCTGGGATTGGCTCCAGCCCCCCCGCGACCCCGCTCTGGGATTAAGCGGTAGAAAATGGATGGATGGATGACTCCTTGGGGAAATTCGGTTAGCATCCAGTACAGGGTGGTTCAGCCATGTCTCCATAAAGCTGATCAAGCTGCTCTCACAGTCGATCTGCTGGTTGTACAGTGTGGATAGCTCATTGATCTTGTTCAGCAGCAAGTTCATTCTCTACGGCCTTGCAGACCCTGAATCTCCTCCTCGGCTCCATCGGGGCGTCCTGTTATATCCTAGGTCGGCCCTTTTGTGCACAGAGCTAGCAAAGCTAGCAGCTAGCTGAGCTAGCATAGTAAAAGGTTCCTCTCTGAAGTAAAAAATCAGAGGAATTTGTTTCCTGCTGCATCATAAAGGCAAAAAAACTCAGTGAATATACATGTATAAAACATAAACACTCTCTCTTTGCAAGAAGAGCAGAAAGTAGAAAGAAAAAAAGGTCTAAAATAAGTCAAAATAGCCAAAAAAGAGTGGAGAGCTACTGGAGAGGCAGCTGATAGTAGAGCCAACAGTAGCAAGATGGTGTATGATTGTTTATTTATGATGGTGTAAGATTGATTAGCTTAACTAAGAAACTTTTTTTAATGATCTTTTTATGATTTTAAAAAGGTTTACTGGTATTTTGCATTATGTTTACAAGCATGTTGATGTTTTACAGGGTATCACATATGACCACGTGGAGCTGAATTTATATCTGAATGGAAAGAACATGCACTGTCCTGCCTCAGGAATCCGGGGCACTGTATATCCCGTTGTTTATGGTAAGCATATTTACAGGTGTTGCACGCTTAATAGTTTATCACAATTTGCTACATTTAAGGCCCACTATTCAAGAGTGATGCTTTTTGTGTAGGATCAGTTTAAGTCTGTAAAGAGGCTTATTAGAAAAGTTGTGCATGATTTTGCATCACAATTTGCACAAATGCAAGCCACAGTTGAGAAAATATTATGATTAAATAACAATCAGCATCCTGATTTTTAGCTCTTAAAATCTTTTTTATTGGTGGATAAAATGCTGGTTCATTATCGAGATGCTGATTCAGTTCATGTGTATCCCACTAGAGGGCAGCATGTCTGCATCTTTTCCTGAGTTTAATGGACATAATTAGGGTTCGAGCCATACAAAGTATGGGAGAAGCCTATTGTTAACTATTTACAATCTGTTTGACTTGCATACAAACTCTATTATATAGTAGATATAATTTTACAGTGATGCCAGCTGTTTAACACCTATAAGCAGACTTTGTTGCTGTAAGCACTGCAGTGTTTATAACTAAACCAACATCTTCTTTGCAGCTGCACTTTTAAAAGTCTTGCTTTTTGAGAAAGTTGCTTAGGAAAAATTACATTTACAGACTTCGTCTTCCCAAAGTTTAGCTAATTCTAACAGTGTCTGAACTTCAGAGTAGGTTTCTAAAGAGGTGCTGTCTTCTCAGCCAGGTCAGGGGTTACTTGCTTTGAAAGCCAGTCACCTAAAGCAGTTTTCACATTAACGTGGAAGAGTTTGAGAACAATTAGGAGAATATGCAAACAGACCGGTCCAGATTGTTCTATTCGGTACATCCCAGCTGCAGATTTTCTACTGGAGGATCATAGCTAGCAGATGAATATGATGATGTTCTTAACAAGACCATATGCGTGCATCCAAAACAGAGGAGCCAGTTGAACACGACGCTTAGGACAGTGGTTGAGATGTGGTCACCTCCTTGCCCTGTGCTGAAACCATGCTTGGTTTATGCTTTCATTAGCTAGCTCCTTTCCACACAAGCTGTAATCTGGTTCTGTGTTATCCTTTAATAAATATCAACACATTACCTCACTCCTCTCTTTTTTCCTGTAATTGGGATGAATCATATGTACTGCAGTGATGGACACGTTCCAGTAATGAATTATTTCTTTGTAATGTACTCGTGTGTTATTGTTTGTTGCTCATAATGACAAAAACCTCCCTTTAAACTTCACGCTGTTTTAGCCATTAGATTTGTTTTCAGCAGTTCAGAGGATCATCAGTGTTTAATGTCTAACTGTGTGTGCGCTTTGTGCCGTTTCAGTGGATGACAGTGCCATCTTAGACTGCCAGTTCAGTGACTTCTATCACACACCACCACAAGGATTCGAGAAGATCCTCTTTGAACAACAAATCTTCTAAAAGAGCACCTCAGCTTCTTTGTGTTGCCGCCTTCCTCTAAATGTCATAGAAACCTCTGACACACTACAGTTTGACTTTTATTGGATATTATTGTTTTATGTGGCTTTGGTGCATCTTGTTTAGGTTTTTCTGGTTACCCTGTCTTCTTTACTGCTGCTCTGGACCAGGGATGTGTGAATAAAGATGGGTTTGATCATTGCTCGGCTACGATGTGGGTTTCGCTGTCTGTGCAGAAGACTAACATAACTGTCTTGCATCAGCGGTAATAAACTGAATAATTTCGTTGCAAAGCTGCTGCTTATATCCACGATGTGTATAAAGCTAAGGATGGGATGGTAAAAGGTTTCCATATTTCTGGATCAGAAGCCATGTTTTATTCACAATACTTTTTTTTTTAAGATGCTAAATGTTTTACTGGCATCTCGACATACATCGTATATTTATTTTTATATATTTCAGTTCCGGATCAAACCATTTTTTTGGATCAGAAACGTGTATTTTTAGTTTTGGCCTGCGAGTTTTAACGGATTACTGAAGAGTAAATAAAAGCGGGAATGTGGACACCTTCATTTTACCTCACCGTGCAGAAAACACTAAACACAAGCAGTTCTGTTCACGTTCCAGGCGACGTCCCTGCCTGGAAATGTTTTAGTCACGTGTTTCTTAAATGGCTGAAACTTAAAGGATTCATTTTCACACCGCGTCTCTGAATAGCCTTTCAAGTGTATTTATTCCATCGGGGTATTACCAGAGCTGGCGCTGGTTGTCTCTGATCACAGATCTATCTACAAATATCAATCTGTCGTGTTGTATTGGCATTGCATATCTGCTGCTGAAATTAACCGTCAAATATTTCAAACGCTTGTCTCTGTTTGCACTAATGATGTTATTGTACGATTCCAAATGTTGTTGATCCATTAAACGTTTGTGTTTACGGTATCTTTTTTCACTCCTGTCTTGATTGTAGATAAGTGAAGCATAGTTTCTATTAATGTTTGGCAAAAGCACTTGTTTTAAGCTGTTGCATTTGAGAACTCAAACAGTAAGAGCTTATTTTTACCCATATTGTGAAGAATCCTTTTAAAAATTCTCGTGTCCACAATTCCCTTCTGGAAAACTACTGAAATTGATTGGAGTTTGAGTTTAAAGAGGGCCCAAAATTTTAAAGAAGTTTATAAACTCTGCCCGATAGCAGGCAAAGCCATCTCGGCTCTCTCCTCCTTGGCAGAGTTTGTATTCGTAGCAAATCAAATTAAAACTTTGATCCTAAAATATCTGAAATGTCTTTTAAAATGTAAAATAAAAACTGAAAGCGATAATCTATGAATGGCATAAACTTATATCTTATTCTCAGTAGATCATAAACAACATATCTGACGTTGAACCGGAGATGTTTTAAGGAAAGTGATCTTGTGATGAGGTTTACATTGTGAAGCATCCTCTGTTTTTAGGGACGAGTGTAGTTGCTGGAGTTTTAGGAAATGAGTGTCCTTCCTGTCTAATGCACGGTTCCACCTGCTGAGCTTTAGGTGTCAGATTTGTTTCTCTCATAATTCCTAAAATGTTCTCTGTTAATGTGCACTACAGGCAGGCCAGTTCCCCTGAACTCTTCTCGTGCAAAGGCCTGCTGCTGTGATAGAGGCACCGTGTGGTTTACACGTATTTAAGGTCTGAGAAAACCTTTAGGCACTTTTCAGTATTGATAATAAAAGACATTTTCACATACTGGATGTAAGCTGCCATGTCCTCAACACTCATGCAACCTCATAAAATCAGACATGCAGGATTTTTAACTGTTTTAAAAGTTAGATGGTTGCTCAATTCTTCAGTCTGCAGGACATGGCTAAGTTGTGCCTATTGCTGAGTTTCAAATCAGAATACTGGGTCAACATGCTTAGGAGCTTTATTTCATTTAAACCAGGTGCAGGAGACATCTACAACCTGTAGGACTGCAGCCTTTATGGAGTGACTTTGCACACCCTGCTGTATTATTTACATGGATCGCATGGTAAGTGGTGTTAAGCTGTGATTTCTGGAAATATCCCTGCATTGATTTCTACTTATTCCTGTTTTAAGGCAGTACCCCATGAGGGCATGAGAATCATGAGCATGCAGTTTTTGTTTTTCTAACCTTGGCTGTGTACAATGCATACAGAGATTCCTTCTAATTCTTTCAATCTTTTAGCAGAAAATGTGTGTGTATTTGTTCCACAATTTTAAAACACTTTGTTGCAGATTGTTGAATCTGTGCTTCATTTAATGAGGCTGATTCCAGTTGATTTAATAAACTGGTAAATGCTGCTTTAATAGCTTTTTATTCTTTCATTACTTTTCACGCTTTTAGTTGCTCCTGTTCTAACTTCTTCAAATACATGTTGCTGCCATTAACTTAAAAAATATAATAGAAAATCTTTTAATATCTGACAAGTTTTCATTCTGATGGGAATAAAAAACACGTGGTTAATGAGGTTTGTAAATAATTGCCTCATCTACATTTTTTTAGTGCCAACTTTTTGTTGGCATTGGATTGTGACTGAAATTATATGAATAAATTAGAAATAATAAGGTCAGATTCTTTATGGGGGCTTATATTATTTTTGTTGAAGATGACATTAAGTGCACATCAAATGTATTGACAGAATATGTAGATTTACCATTGACTTACGCATTAAAATTGATTGATAAGTCGTATTTTAAATGTGTTTTCCACCAATCCTACAAAACTGCAGAGACATTTCTACTGAGTTTTACATTATAAGTGTGTCTCAGCCTCCATCGCAAGGGGTTTTTTTGTTGCTTGTAGGGAAGCCGTGGAAACCAGGACAGCCCAGCACGAAGCAGAAGGTTAGCCTTAACTCCTCCCCTCACTCTGCGAACTGTTACGTCCTCCTCTGAAGCCAGGAGCCGCACAGGAGCTGCCTCGTCTTTGACGGAGGAGAGACATAAAGCCGGAGCGATAGCTAAACCCCGTATAGCCATGGCAGAAAACGCCGGCTTGGACAACCACCGCATCAAGAGCTTTAAAAACAAGGGGCGTGATGTCGAGGTGAGCTGACATATGGATACAAGTGTGACTATCATGAATAGAATTATATTAACAGAAATAAAAAACAACTAACCCCTCCGCCCCCGAAAGTCTCTGGGCCTCGTTTTGTAGCCTGGCTCCTGCAATAACTGCTTGCCTACCACTCAGATAGCCTGCCAGCTAGCTAGTTAGCTAATATAAGCTATCGTAAAGAGTTCGTCATCAAATGTGCTGCCGTATCCGATGATCGGCAACTTCTTGTATAAACACCGACGGAGATGATGTTCATCCACTGAACAGTAGTCGTTTCCAAAACTTTATTCGCCGCTGATTCAAGCACGCCACGGCGTAGTTGGATCTTTGGAGTCTGGAGAATTAAGGGCAAGCGACGTAGCTGTCACTGTCGGCTAACGTTAACTAGCTAGTTGGACGAACACCGGTCGCAAGCGAGGCTGGGCCTGCCCGGCTTTATAATTCTGAGACGTGTTCTGTCTGTCGTTGAACGACTCTAATTAACGTAGGCGTTGATTCACGAATGTCTAACAAATTCACAATTATTAATAGTGATTTACGAATGATTAAATGACAGGTCTGCACCCGCCCATCCACCCCACCTTGCTAACCCGCTAACGTCAAGCAAAGTGCTAGCATGCATTTCCAGGTGAGCAAGCTGGCTAAGACATTAAGCGGTTAGCTAAATAATTATTATGCTATGACCTTACTACGGTCTCAATCTTTTTATGTAGGTAAACGTAAAATATTTAGCTAATTCTAGCTAGACTATTCAGCGTAAGCACATCTCTGAAAAGAGACATTAGACTTGCTTAACGTTGAACTTATTAGACCTGTTAATTATAACTTTGACTAACGTTGCAATGTTCTCTTAGATCTCGTGTCTAAACTGTAACGCTCCAGATATACTGTGTTACAATAACACATCGCTGGGGGTAAATGTATCGTCCACGATTTCAAGCCATACTTGCTAGAAAACACAGATGTCTTAACACCGTTTTTAGTGAATCTACTTCTACTGAAGCTAACAAGTCTAATTATAAATCCGACAGTATTTATTTACAAGTCTCAAGACCAAACATAAGATTATGACCCCTTTTTGCACCAACTGAAATAAAAAGTCACTCTACTCGATTTAGTTTTCTATGACATTTAAGGAATTTAGCAGAAATGGTTTCTTTTAGCCAAGAGGTTTCCTAACAAAGACATACTTGTGCTGGGTTGTTCTGATCTATTGGTAATCCCTAGATAATCTCCAAACAAAGGTAAGTCTGAAAATGGCACTTCCAAATCCCTCTGAGGGGGAATTTCACCATCACCATAGATTGAAGCCCCATATCTAGTTGTTTTGAAACTTGGAGTCAGACTGACAAGCACATGGCTACCATGATGGTCTTTGCCAAGTGCATTCCTGCTGCTATTTCAGGCATCTTGGATGTCTGACCAGGACTCTCTTGGAGCCCCTGCATGAATTTCAGTTTTTCTAAATGGATGACTCGGTCTAAGGGAGGGGGGCTTGCCAGCTTGGATTTGTTTATTTAGGTCAGCCTTAACAGATTGTTCATTTATGATAATAAAAAGTGGTATTAAACTGCACAGAAACAACTTTGCACATACTGCTGCTTCTTAGTGCTCCTGGATATAACAAATTTGGATCTAATATTTATTTTGTGGCCCTATCTTTAACTATATAACCACAAAAAATAGTTTAACTTAACCAGTTAGGTTACCTGGGCTCCATTAATGTTTCTAACTTCACTGTTTTTGTTTGGGCCAGTGTGGTGGGATTATTGTTATTTTGTAGTGATCGGGAGACACCCCTCTGCTCCACAGCCTCCTGACTATGCTGGTTGATGTAAGAGCTATTTAGAAACGCAACATGAACCTCTTCAAACAGTCACAAGACCGTTGACCATCTTAAACTGCTCTGGATGAGATGGAAACCCAACAGATTTGCAAATGCAGCAAGTGGTTGAAGAGTTAAATAGGATGTGCTTTATTCGCTTTATACACCAATCACCTTCCAGTTTGATGGTGACCGGACTCAAAAACCAATAGATTACCTGCGTTGTGTTGTTAAAAGTTTTTGTTTTAAAATGATAATGCAGTGTAAAACATGCTTGTGATTCTGATCCGAGTGGCTTAAGGGGAATATCTTGTCATTGTATCCATTTTAATAATAACTTGTATCAAATTGAAAGTGTATAATTGATTATCATTGTTTTCTTTTACAGACTATGAGAAGACATCGAAACGAGGTGACAGTTGAGTTGAGAAAGGTGAGAAGATACGCATGTCCTGCCTTAACACGCACGTAAAGTCAGTAACAGATTATAGCCATCTGATCTCAGAGTCCAGATCAGTAAAGCTACAAATATTGTGAAACAAGCTAAATTCTTACACTATTACTACGCTCGTATCTTTGAGGAAACAGTCTGTATAAGATATGATGCGTGAGATGCTGCAGAGTTACTGTACTTCCATATAGAAACTCAACATGCTTGGCTCAGTCACCAGTTGATTTAGTGTTTTCTTTTAAAGCTTATTCTGTTATGATGATCATTTCTACTTGGCATCTAGCTAGCGGTTAACTAAAGGCCTGTAAGGATGTGGTGATTATTACCCCGAACACCACTAACTAACTAAGTAATAAAAAATGCTTTTGTAGCCACTAAAGAGAATTAAACTAAAACATTATTGTGCTGTATTTTGCTGGAGTAATGCCTTCCAAAAATAGGGTGGAAGCATACACATAAATCCAGAATCACTTTTTTCTCTCGATGTGAAGAAAATGCAAGTCATGATTGATGGCATAGGCAGCAGAATTAAAGTCTGAGCTAAAATAATTTAGTGTAAATAAAACCTAACCTGACAAAATGCTGTATGTTTGTTACATGAGGATGACGCGCATGTTTCCCTGAGATTTGTGATGTCATTTGTAAATATTTGTGTGGAAGCGTAGTGAGATGGCAGCCTTGGTAGCAAAAAACAATGAAGAGAATAAAATGAGTATGTTGCTTCTGTTTCTTTTGAGCCCGTTATGTTGCACTACGATGTAATAGAAGGACCAAGGTCTCAAAATCAAAGTGCTTTTCATAGTTAAAAACAATGTATGCATAATGACACAAGCTTTTTAACAATGTTTTTTAATTTGCACAATAAGGAGGAAAAATGGTATTCCTGTCTTTATTTATATACCAGCTTTCTTCTTTAATTAAAACATAAATAATTGTCTGTGACATCAGCGGTTCGTGTCTATAATGTATCTATAAATTCACCCACTTTGATATAAATCACTTAAATAAGATTAAGATTCAGACTCTGGGGATGTAGGTTTTTTTTTTGTTTTTAGGGATTTCCATTGTTCGGTAGTAAAACATAACTGAAACTTTATAGTTTCAGTATTGCGTTAGCAAGGTTGATGCTTCCAGTGATGTGGAAAGGCTGCAGAGCAGTGATTGGTTGGACTCGTCTGTGGGTGTATAAAAGGAAAACGCATCAGTCATATGCTGTTGTTTAAAAAATTTGCAGACAATTTTCATAATGAATCACATAACTCACTTTTGCACACAAATCCCACATTGTTTGCAGGACTTATGAGTACAAGAGCTTGTTTATTAACTGCGAGTAAGGCTCTACAAACCAGTCTTCATTTCTCCTGCCTTCAGTCACAACCAAAAAAACATTCCTCCCCTACTGAATTAGAAACTGACTCAATCATTGTAATAATCAGGCTGCACACCACACTTGTAAGTCGTTTGGAATAAAACATCTGCTAAATTGGTGTCATGTAATCAACACACTCTGAGTGAAGCTGTGTGTCTAGTCGGATCTGCTGCAGCACACCTGCTACCATGATAAACGGATGATCCTGCTCACGGTGAGGGGATGCTGTTGAGGCGTGGAACTGCTGTGCAGACTCCTGTACCCTGCAGTAGGAAAGCAAAATCCTTAGCGGGTATATGCAAGACAGATTCTGTATTAACAGTATGGTATAAGCTACAGCTTGTTATACTTGTATTTTGTTTTCAGAGGAAATCTGAGGATACTGGTAAAGAAACACATGTACAGCACAGTCATCAGCATTTGTCTGTTTGGTGCTGGTACAGCTGGTGATGTTGAAACCTAAAATGTATATCCTTTTTGTGGAGTGCTGAGGTGGTCTACAGTCTGGCACATTCCATTTTAGCTGGATCAGAGCAGCAAGAAGCACTGCGCTAGCTGATTCTGAGTCATCAGTGACGCACATCAGCATGATGCACAAGAATGTAGGGCAAGGGAATCTCCTCCTACCACTGACTCACATGCCTCAATGCTGTATGAGTATGTGCTTGTCAGGGTTACAGCATGTGGTGGGGGTTGGACTGAGGTTTAGTTTCCCTCCAAAGGTGAATGTTTGCTTTGTGTATTAGCCTGCAGGCACTCTTCTCCTGATTAAGCACTTCTAAAATGAGGCTATAATGAAAAATCTGGGTGAGGGTTAGACTAACATGCACTTTTACTTTATACAAAGTCAGGAACATATAAATGGATACTTTCATTTCATCTCATTGAACTTCTGTTTTTATCCTTTTGTCAGAACAAACGAGACGAACATTTACTGAAGAAGAGAAATGTCCCCCTGGAGGAGAGTCTGGACGACTCGGATGTCGACTCAGACTTCAAAGGAGTAAGTAGTGTGTGTGTGTGTGTGTGTGTGTGTGTGTGTGTCTGGTAAAGTGAGAGACTGGCCTATCAGAGGCTGTCAAATTAATAAAGCTTTTTTTTATGTGCATTAATATTGTTAGGCTGTTTCACATTATTTAGAGCAATGAAAAATAAAAGACATGAGAGCAAACATCTTTCTCAGGATGAAGAGTCTAAAACGAGTCGCAACAGAGCTTATAATGACTCTTATATTTAGCTAAATCTTCGGCCTGTGAAAACACTGCACCTAATTATTGAGGAGCTGTAGGAAAAAAGACATCTGTGGGTCTCCAAAGAAACATCTTGATGGTGAATCTATAAATTTACACCCAGACTGATGCAGGACCATTTTGAATTATTTTCAGTGAGATTAGAAATAAATGAAAACTGTTAGTCCACTTGAATTACCAATAAAGCTGGGATGGAAAAAACAGATTGAAAAGGTACTTTGTGATTTAATAATCTACCTGCCAAATGAGTTAGCAGCTAAAGAGGTTACTGAGAAGATAACATCTCCTTTGCACAAAGTTATTATTGCACAATGCAGTGGATTACAAGCATACAGAGTCTTTCTATAGTTCATGTATAGTTTAGATGCCTTTATCAGTGTGTTTTCATTCTGAGAGCATGTGCATAAAGGCATGGACATCATAAAATGCCAGGAATCTAGAATTGATGCTAAAGCTAGATGGCTGGGATGGACTAATTTCTTTCATGTAAATTTAATCTTTAAATTCATGTGCAAAGGAAGTCCTCTGCGGGAAAAGCTGGAGCTAAAACTCATCTGTCACCAAATATTCGGCTTATTTTGTACAACAGAGAAACATGTCAGCGAGCCGGATGCAGAGGACAAGATGTCAGCTTTGATATGTACTTGTCATGCAGCTCCTAAGACTCAAGACAAGATCCTATGTTTTTACTAAAATGTAGCAAATTTAATGTTTTACAATATTTTTTAAATGTTTCTGTAAGTGTACTCCTGCAGATAGTTTTTTTTCCTAGACAGAATATGCAAATTAGGGATTCATGTTCTTTTTTTTCTTTTTTTTGCAGCAAAATGTTACGCTTGATGCCATCTTACAGGTAAAATGTTATGTACTTTTTAGTTATGCATTAGTCTTTCCCAAACATACCAACACCTGCATCTTCACGTCACCTGGTTTAGCTGCATTTTCCATCATGTGTTTCTGCTACTACAGAATGCTACCAGTGATAATGCAGTTATACAGCTCAGTGCTGTACAGGCAGCCAGGTGAGTGTGTCTGTGTATGTCCACACATAAATACTGTCATTTACTGTATGGTGTTGGATTTTTTTTCTAACATTTTTTTTGTGTTTTATCAGAAAACTGCTCTCCAGTGACAGAAACCCTCCTATTGATGATTTAATAAAGTCTGGGATCCTGCCTATTTTAGTTAAATGCCTGGAAAGGGATGATAAGTAAGTCCACTTAACAAGAAAATTAAGACTGCATGTCTTATCTAATATTTTGTCTGTTTTTTTATTGTATTTTTGTTTAGCTTGGATGCTAATGTAACAGGTTTTGGATGGAATGAAGGATGTGTCTGCACCAGACTGTCGTTTCCCACTGTGTCCACACATGAGTGTGTGGAGACATGCAGGGCAGCTGGTTGGTCCTCTCAGCTCAAGCCAAATACATCAACATTCCTGTGTCTTAGAGTTCCCCAATTCCCAGGACCTTGTGTTCACTGAGGCAGGGGGGTGAATATCTTGGGTGGAGGAAGTTGTAAAAGAGGGAGAGGGAGAGAGTTAATGTTTTTGTCATGGCAAAATGGCATTGGGTTTAAATTAACTTTGTATTCATGTGATTAATTCTTGTGTATTCACGAAGAGATGAATGATTTACCTTTTATGGAAGAGAGCCAAGCTGGACATAAACCTCGGAGTAAAGCATATGTGATCTGTTACTGCGTACAATTACCAAAAAACAGCCCTAACGCTCTGAGGTCTGTGGATTAAATGTTTCCCTGACAGGAATAAAAGGATATGATCCTGTTCAGTCAATGCCAAGTAGCTTATTTATCAGTTGCAACTGAAAATCAGAGGTCTGTTCAGGTTTATAATATATTCCTGCTTAAAAACACCTGACTCAAATTCAGTGGCTCTAACAGCCTATGAAGTTGGGCACAATGACTTGAGTCGGGTGTGTTGGAGGAGGGAATCATTGAAAACCTGCAGGATTGTGGCCTCTCGAGTACTGGAGACATCTCTGCTTTAGGTCATGGTTTGTGGGTTGTAAAGGTTGCTAACATTTGGCTGGTGGGTGGTTTGACAATCCCCTCAAGTCTGTTTATATTTGTGCTGCATCAGTTTTCTGGGAAATCTTAATTGTATCCTGTTTAGTCAAAATATGGAAAGCCTAAAACAGAAGGCAATGAGTGACATTGGGAAATGTAATTATGTGCTTTGGAAAATTCTTCCTTTCTGACCTGTTGTGGAAACGCTTGTGTCTTTGTCTGACTTTTGCTTTCGTTCCGTTTTAAAGCCCCTCTCTTCAGTTTGAGGCAGCTTGGGCGCTGACCAACATAGCCTCTGGGACGTCGGCACAGACTCAGGCTGTTGTTAAATCCAGTAAGTGTACTCTACATGCTGTCTTTTCTAGTGTTACCCTTTCAGTCTGTGTTTATATACCGTCTGCAATCTGCAGAGCAAGCTTGCCTTTTCACTCTGTGAGCTTTTCAATAAAAGATGCTCCGTTTCAAAATAGCCTCACACATTTTCACCTTTTGAGAGATCAAACTTTTGAGTTGCTCGATTTGAGCTTCATTCAAATTGGATTTTTGCTTATTGCGCAACTCATGAAAATGGACATTGATAGCATTAATCTTTTAGTTTCAAATGAAGAGCCGTTTGTCTTGACTGATTTCAGATGAAACACTCACAATGACTCAGTAACTTTCACTTATTTAATGAACAAATCAAATTAGTCTCAAAAGGGACTTTTTTTTTCCAGCTTTGGAAATCTTCAGATGACAACAAATCTGTAGCAATGTTGTGTAAAATAATTTTACCCGAGCTGTTATGGCTGCAGAAAAACGTTCCACCAGATGCTCTCTTTTAAAATGTGTGCATCTCAAAAAGAGGCATTTTTAGATGCTGTAAAACATTTACAGATCTGTAAATCATGTGTAGACAAAGCAGCTCTGGTTTTTGTTAAGCAAAAGTTTTCCTTCTACAACAAATGACGACAAACAATTATGAGATCAGATGTCTGACTCTTGTAATGATATTAAACAAATGATGTCGGGTCACATGGCTGGACATTTTTAAAGAGCACACTAATATTTAAAGGATCCTGCACATGTATTTGCAAACTGTTTAACCTCTTAGTTGGTGTCTGAACGACATACTTGGCCTCCTAGCATGAATTTTTTTATTTACATCTAAAAAAAAAAAGTGTGATGACCACATGTTTTAGTGGACATGAAACTAATTGGCTTGTTAGACATTTGTTAGACAGATAAGTCAAAACTAGAGTTAGCATTTCTTCTTCTTTTTCAGCATATTTAATGAATAAATATTAACTCCACTAACCCAACAATACTCATTTTTTCAGTGTTTAATTGTCCTGCTTCTGTGTTTAAAATCTCACAGGGACACATTTCAATGTGTCTCTGCAGAAGTCCCACTCTAGTGTTTCATCTTTGTAGTGGCCCGTATGCTTTCAGACTTGGACCTGATGGTTGTGAACATGTGACCAAGCTAATATTTGTGTGTCAAAGTCAGACATGTGCACTTGTGCAATAGTTTTCTGGTGAACAACGGAATCGTTAAAACGTTGGGTGTTTGTTGGCAACACTCGTGACACAATCATGGATTCATGTTTATTTTGGTCTTTAGCTGTTCTCTGGAAACTGGTTTATCACTGGAGTTGCAGAAGAATCCACCTTGGGCAATTTTTTACTTGTTCATGTTTGCATATGCAGATGCGGTGCCCTTGTTCCTGCGACTGCTACATTCTCCTCATCAGAACGTGTGTGAACAGGCTGTATGGGCTTTAGGAAACATTATAGGTAAGAGCCGTCCTCAACTAGAAGTGTTTTGTCTGTGACTGGAAGCTTCTATCCAGCGTTGTTGACTGTTACCCTGTCGTCCCTTAAGGTGATGGGCCACAATGCAGGGATTATGTCATCTCCCTGGGTGTGGTCAAGCCCCTGCTCTCTTTTATCAACCCATCAATTCCGATCACCTTCCTCCGGAACGTTACCTGGGTCATTGTTAACCTCTGCCGCAACAAGGATCCACCTCCACCCATGGAGACTGTGCAAGAGGTGGGTGTATTTGGATGTTTATGCACAAATGAGTCAGGGCTTTTTAGTATTGGCCTTATCACCCTGGGGATATCAGACTATAAACATGATTTGTGACATGTGAAGTCTAGTCCTTTCCACTTTGACCCATACTTTTTTTTATTTTATTTTATTAATTTCTCCAATCTGTCTCACTCACATCCTACTTTTCTTTCCCACAGATTTTGCCTGCCCTGTGTGTGCTAATATATCACACTGATATAAATGTAAGTATCGGCTTGAAATGCAAGTGTCCAAATAATTTAGTGTGTTCAGAGTTTTCTTGATGATAAGAAAGAGAGACTGGTTTTCCACCATCATTTCCACAACGTCTGTGTTTAGATCCTAGTTGACACTGTGTGGGCTCTGTCGTATCTGACTGATGGAGGCAACGAGCAGATCCAGATGGTCATTGATTCTGGAGTCGTTCCTTTTCTTGTACCCCTCCTCAGCCACCAGGAGGTGAAAGTTCAGGTAAGACTGCTTTTATAGAGCTCATAATTAAGGTTTTGCTAGCGATGCCCATTTTTAATCAGCTTGCACATTCAATTGATGAGCAGTTACAGCAATTTATCTCATTTATTCTGTGAGGGACTTGAAATAGTATTATTCTATTATTAACTGCAGATATTTAGCAGTTTAGCAGATTTGTTATATTTTTCTAACACTTTAGAAATAACAGGAACGTTATCTCCTGATGCCCTCTATCCCTCTGCTAAACTGGAGCTGCCTCACTAAACTACACCTCCCCCCCAAAAAGACAAACAAACAAAAAACCAGACACTTAACCAAAGAAATACGAGCATTTTAGATCGTCTAAGTGAAATGAGACGAGATGATCAACGCTGTATTTTACATAATACTAGACATCATCATGACAATCTAAACTATTTACTCCAAGACTATTTAAAAAAGGCACAGCCAGTGCATCAAGTCTCACCTACAGCAGGTGTGGGCCACCCTTCCCCCCCAGCTTTTATCAGCTTCATGCTGCAGCACACATCTACATCTCAAAGAATATCACGAGATGGTTGATGACTTACTTTGTTCTATTGAAACACGTTTATTTGGCTTTATGGATTAGAAAGGTAGGGCTGCACGGTGGCCTCACAGCAAGAAGGTTATTGGTTTGAGCCTCGGTCGGAGTCAAACCGGGAATCTTCTGTGTGGAGTTTGCATGTTCTCCCCGTGTTAGTGTGTGTTCTCTCCGTGTTAGCGTGGGTTCTCTCCGGGTTCTCCGGCTTCCTCCCACAGTCCTAAGACATGCACCTTGGGGATAGGCTGATTGGAGACTCTAAATTGCCCATAGGAGTGTGTGTGTGCATGGTTGTTTGT
>JBAMHV010000013.1:8457764-8467940 GCA_037177535.1 Pseudomugil gertrudae
CAACAAAGTTTTGAAATACCAGGATAGATCATTTTGATCCACAGACCAGGATAGGGGGATTTAGAAATCCGGATCATCGTGATCTGGATTTGAAGTTTTGAAATACTGGGCCCTGAGGATCTGAGAACCTGGATTTACATGCAGATAAATGTATGGACAAGTTTTTCTAAATCCTGCTAAAATATCAGTCCTTTAATCCTGAATATGCTCTGTAAGTGATAAATGGCTGATTTTTCAGCCTCAGTTTAACTGTGAAGTTCAGGTTTGTTCCATAATTACACTGAGATGTCTGGTTTGTTGTTGGTTTTGAGCTAATCTCTTCTTTTATGTTTTCTTTCTTGGCTCCATGAACTGTTATACAGTTCTGTCTTCATTTAACTGAAGGAGGTTTGGGCACATCCAGTCTTTAATGAGCAACGCAGAGTTTGGATCAGATTGTAGTGTCCTGGTTAGATGGTTGTGTAGATTTCTGTGTCGTCATGGTATGGTAATATGTTTTATTTTTCATAATTTGAGCATGTGAGAGAATGTTAATAATGAGCAGAAGCCGGCACAAATTAGCCATGGAGTCACAGGTTATTTTAGTGTACTTGGATTTAATTGTTTATTATTGTTGCTGTTATTAGTTACCCATATAGGAATACACCATAAATTTGTGTTGATTTTAAGAAAATGTTAAAGATGATGGACTGGCGACCTGTCCAGGGTGTACCCCGCCTCTCGTCCATTGTGAGCCCCGCAACCACGTTAAGGAAAAAAAGCGGTAGAAGATGGATGGATGGATGGATGTTAAATATAACCAAGTTAGGCAGACATTAAAACTGTGTTTTTGTACCTCTAAGGGCAATCCCAAAAAGCTATTCTCTAAAAACATGGCATCTTACCACATCGTGCACAGTGTGTGTGTGTGTTTTAATGAGCTGGACACATCGTGGCCAAAAAGTGCAGCTCAATGATAACATTTAAAGTGATGTCCAAAGAAACACGGAGGAGAGATCCTGAAAGACCTGACAGAAGACTGGTGGGATGCATCACGCCTTCAGCCGATCCATCTACTTACTGATTATTGCACCCTCATTACACCAGGTGGGAACGGGAAGAATAGTGGTATGCCACTAGGAGCTTTTGTACAACAGCCTTGCTTATCTTTTCTTTTCCTGTGCTTATATAATCTTTAATACATACCTTTAAAACCAAAGTGGGCAACTCCAGTTCTCGAATGCTGCAGCGCTGCAAGCATTAGTTTTCCTTCTGCAACACACTTGACTCAGATCAATGCAAATTAGCAAATTTGTGCAGTTTGAGGTCAGACTGCACAAGTCTGATGTGCGTTAGGAGTTTCCCTGCTGCAACACACCTAACAGTCCTAAAAATGTGTTTCCTTTTTTCTCAGGATTGAGAAACACTGCCCTAATATGAGAGCTCATGACCCGCTCTGTTTCTAATCACATCATGTGTTGGTTCAGCTTTTAATTCTCATTAATCTCTGTGCAGTGTGTGTGTGTGTGTGTGTGAAACTGACCAACATGTCTGGAAACTGAATGTTTGTACTTTCATGCAAACTGTTTTTAAAACTTATATGACAGGATGAAAATATGACGTTTTCCAGCTCAGATTGCAGAAAAATGATCATAAATGTTTTTAATGATGCATTCTCTCATGTACTCCCAACAGTGACAGCAGCGCTGGGGGCATTGCTGACCCAGACCCCTCCCCTGTCCCTGTCCCCTGTCCTGCCTTCACTCTGAGGTTCGTCCCTTCAAGCTGCCAAACTCGCCACAGACGGGGAGAAAACGATGGTGGATGTAACCAAGTGGCCCATTTTCAGCCTCATGGGGCCCGAGGAGCTCGCCTTGATTCGGAAGGCTTGTGTGTTTGGCTCATCTGCTAACGAGGCCATTTACATCACTAGTGATGATGAGGTGAGGAGTCAGAGGAAGCACAGGGTTGTGTGGTAATGATGCCAGTGAGGACACGTGATTTTCAGTATTGTCTTAATCTTAAATAATGTCTTACTCCTGGTTAAGTTTCTTCACCTTATACTGCAGCTGTTAATATTTTCGAGAGAGGCACTTTTAAGAAAAAATATATCACTATATTAGTTTAAAGTTGCTAAAACATGTAATTGGTACATTAATGATAGGATTAAAAAATAATCCAAGTTACACATTTTTATTTGGTTGTTTAGATAGCTTGATGTACAGGAAGACACATTGTAAAGTATTATTAAAGGCAAGTGTCGAATCATTTTATGCTTTAAGGTAAACTTTTTTAGATGGATAAGCTTTTTTTGTACACCTGAATTATTAGAAGTACTCTGAAACGTTATTTGTCAAGCTAACGGGTGCTATCTTGCTAAAATGAGAAGGTGTGTGCTGTGTTTTATATCATTTATCCCAACTGGTATAAACACCACTCAGCAAAAACATTAACTAACTCCATTATCTTACTGAGGTAACATATGTGTTAAGGTATAGACATGAACCTTTGTGGGTTGCTGGGTCTTGTACATGTTTTACAGTGAAGGTATATTTTTGGAAATGACATTAAATCAGTAGTGAGGAGGCTGTGTGTGAAAGGTTGAGGCTATGTCATGAGACCTCTTATCAGGCTGGCCCTGCTGCTGTTGATGTTTAGTTAGTTATCTACACGGCTTACTGGTGCCATCTCTGTTGAGACGTTCTTATCCTTATCATTTATTCACATTACATGTCCTCTGTTTTGACCCGAACTCAGGTGTATGTGTTTGGACTGAACTGCAGTAACTGCCTGGGGACAGGGGACAGCCAGAGCACCATTGTACCTAAGAAACTGGACTTCCTGAGTGGTAGGAAGGTGGTGAGCCTGAGCTATGGTAGTGGACCTCACATCCTGCTGGCCACAGAAGGTAGCTTTATAAAACATCTAATTACCATCTTCTCTTATCAGAGTGAATGACTCGTCTCTTTGTGTTTCAGATGGAGAGCTATTTGCATGGGGCCATAATGGTTACAGTCAACTTGGAAATGGGACAACTAATCAAGGAGTAGCTCCAGTGTGTGTGTCAGCCAACTTGATCAATAAGAAGGTCACATACGTGACTTGTGGCTCTCACCACTCCATGGCTCTGACAGACTGTGGAGAAGTAAGTGTCTAGGGCAGGGGTGTCCAGCTCCGGTCCTCGAGGGCTGCAATCCATAGGTTTTAGATCTCTCCCAGATCCAACAAACCTGATTCAAGTAAATGTTGTCAAGTTCCATCCAAGCATGTCGACCCATTAATCTCATTCAGATGTGCTGCTACAGCTGGAAGCATCCATATCTTGTTAGACAGTGACCTTTTGAAGGCAGACTTTGGAGACTCCCCTGGTCCGTGGATTTAAAAAGATTAAGCAAAAAAAGATGACTTTAATTTAATTTTGCATTTAGCAGAATCTTCTAAATCATCTTAATAAACTAGCCCACTCAGTTTTGGCTAGAGCAGGCAAAGGTCAGTCTCAGAGAGCCTTGGTCCTGCAGGTTTTAAATGTTTCCCTGCTTGAACTTACTCAACTCTAATTAAATGGATCCAGGAGTTTATCAGGCTTTGCTTAGTGACTTATTCATTTGAATCATGGTGTGAAAAAGAGAAACTTGTGAAGACCTAAAGGACTGCAGCTCCTGAGGCCCAAACGTGCCTACATCTGAGTTAGGGGTACAGCATAGTCATGCAAACTCCAGCAGAACCCAAAGTCCAGTTACAGTGCATCCTGCCTGCACTAAAAAGCTCAGCTTTGTGCTTCCACTGCAAGGTTGCATTCCAACAAAATTATTTAAAACCTTTAAAACAAGGCATTAAAACCATTCCCTTAGACCTATATTATCTCCATCTGTTATCCTCTGCTATGAACAGCATACACACAGACAGCTGCAGAGCCATCTGTTATGTTTTGTGTCTTTGTTTCGACCTGACAGCATAGCATGGCTGCTTGAAATTTCTGCTGCAGAACTGGAGACCAGCACCACCTAAGTGCTTGTTGTGATCATGAGCATCAGCTCCACTGAAAGGAAATCACATCTCCTCTTTGTTCTGAGGCTGTTGCTGGAGTATCTTGTGTACCAGTCTGGTCCCATCGGCACCGTGGATGAGTGAAAATGGCAAGACTGGCTTGGTTTGAATGCTGTGATTATAAATGAGAGTACTGGTTGAGTTTACCTGAAATAAATTATCTAGAAATGCATAAATAACATCTGGAAGTACTCTCAAATCAGAACGGTTCAGGCTGTTATCTCTAAGAACCAAAAAGGACCAAAAGCGCTCTCTGCTGGATGCTGTTTTTAGGGTAAATGATCCCCCTGAGACCATGGACCCACCAAAAGCACAGCTATACGAATTCAAGTCTTTCAGTACAGGAGACTGAGAATAGTAACAACAGTTTTTGTATTAGACTCCGTTACTCATAGATGGTTCGGATTAGATGCACCATATTTTTATACAATAAACATCTGTCTGTTAATAGTCAAAACCATTTATAGATGATTGCACAACATACATTCTGATGAGTTAGTAAGAGGGTGATTGACAGAAGGGTCCCACTCTATATTTTGGGGCGAGCCTCCAAATGTCATCAGTGCTGAAGATGGATTGTCAGGGCAACAAATTCCAGAGCTGCTCTCCGATCTGATTGGTTTAAATCTGACATGGGGGTGTGCAACTGTGTATTTTTGTGTCAGCAACAGTGTTGCATAAAAATAAATGTTTAAAGCCCCCCCCGCGCTCTTTTTTTTTTCTTCCCAGGTGTATGCATGGGGGTATAATAACTGTGGTCAGGTGGGTTCAGGTTCCACAGCGAACCAACCCACACCTCGCAGAGTGTCCAGCTGCCTGCAGAACAAGGTGGTGATCAGTATTGTCTGTGGTCAGACCTCGTCTCTGGCAGTAGTGGACAATGGAGAGGTGATTATTTCTAACTCAAACAAGAAGCATACAAACACGGTGTGCTGCTCAGATTTCTTCACCACTCTTCATGTCGTTGCAGGTTTACGGTTGGGGTTACAATGGGAATGGACAACTCGGCCTTGGAAATAACGGGAACCAGCTCACTCCCTGTCGGCTTGCTGCTCTACAAGGTTTATGTGTGCAACAGGTGATGATGAACCTCTGTAAATGTGTTTCTTTGGTCTGGCTTTTCAGTCTCATTCAGTTTAAAAGTAATACAGAAGTGGCTTTTTTTTTGTCCTCCAGATTGTTTGTGGCTATGCCCACTCCCTGGCACTAACAGACGAGGGGCTCCTTTATGCTTGGGGTGCCAACACATACGGACAACTGGGCACCGGCAACAAGAGCAATCAGCTGAGCCCGGTTCAGATCATGACAGAGAAGGAGAGGTGATTGGAGTTTTATCATGATGAATATGAGCATTCCTCCTGCCTTTCACCAACACCACCTGACTGCTCCTGTTCTGCTTCTTTAACAGAATTGTAGAAATCGCTGCATGCCACTCCACACACACATCAGCTGCAAAGACCCAGAGTGGTCAGGTGTACATGTGGGGCCAATGCAGGGGCCAGTCCATAGTGCTGCCTCACCTCACACATTTTTCCTGCACAGACGACGTCTTTGCATGCTTCGCCACGCCCTCAGTTATGTGGAGACTTCTCTCTATGGGTAAGAGGAGACGTTAAGTGTTGGTAACCAGAGAGCTTTCAGTTTTACATTTGCTCTCTTAAGTCAGTGTGCAGACATAAACTTAACAGGTGATCCATCATGTTGACATTTATGAAAATGTGTCAATTTTGACAGAATAAATGTGCACTAATTTAACTCCCTAACACCAATTGCTTCGTATAATTGGTTTCGTAACTTCTATTGACTTGAAACTACAACGTATACCATGTTGTGTCCATTGGCTTTATTACCAATATGAATCGATGTGGAAAATAAGTGCCCCTTTCTGTCGTGTATACATGTAAATAAGTTTGAGGAGTATTGCAGAAAATGGCAAATTAAATTCTTTTAACAAAGACAGTAACTTTAGATGCAACATGGCTGTTTTGTGTTATTTTTTATTAGACTGAGGGTTAAAGCTGATGTGTAACAGCAGGTTATTATCAGTGTGTTTTCCCTTCTTGTTTTTTAATTGGTCTTTTAGTTGTCCTCTCCTGGAGGGCAGAGTCGATCACAATAGTTAAAACAGATCTGATACCACAACAGACGTCCAGAGACATGCTCCATTTTTACTTCTCACCTTTTGTAGTCCGGACTTTTGTAGGTTAAACCAGTTGCATCCAGAGGTGTTGTGGTTTGACCCTGTGCTTTACAGATCTCAACTGAACTTTACAGTTCTTGGTTGGTTTCTGAGACAATGTCTTGTTAATTAAAACAGATTTGTTGGTACATATGTCTGAGATGTTGGAACACTGATCTTACATTAAAATGTGACCTGATAAAGTTCCTTTTTGTTTTGCTGCTTTGTTTTAGTGTTTCTAAAATCCTTACACTTACAGAAGAGGTGAAAGAAGCATAAGAAATAATTCAAACTAAAAATGGGCTTAAATTGTTTTAAGGACGTAAATGAACATTTCTGGGTTTATATTTGTTGCTGCCATTTGTGGATGTTTATGTGTTGCGTTTTGGTTCCCATCAGAGTATGATGACTTCCTGACTGTAGCTCAGTCTCTGAAGAAGGAGTTTGACAACCCAGAGACGGCCGACCTCAAGTTCTGCATTGAAGGAAAATACATCTATGTCCACAAAGCAGTTCTCAAAATCAGGTTCACCTCTCAGATGTTTAACTCTATTTACTCCTATGCAAGAACCCATCTTCTCTGAATAGTTTTTACAATGGCTGCATCTTTGCTGTGCAGGTGTGAACACTTCAGATCGATGTTCCAGTCTCACTGGAATGAAGACATGAAGGAGGTGATTGAAATAGATCAGTTCTCATTTCCAGTCTACCGCTCCTTCCTTGAGTTTCTCTACACAGACAGCGTGGAGTTGCCTCCTGAAGATGCTATTGGTCAGACTCACTCACTTAACATGTCTATTTTTTGCTAAAACCTGAATGTTAGTGAAGAATTTGCTCTTCGTGTTTTCAGGCCTGCTAGATCTAGCCACGTCATACTGCGAGAACCGACTGAAGCGTCTGTGTCAACACATCATCAAAAGGGGAATAACTGTGGAAAACGCCTTCTCTCTGCTGTCTGCTGCTGTGCGCTACGACGCAGAGGTCAGTTTTCACCTCAAGTTTGTCAGCTGTCAAGGATTTGTCCTGTTTGCATATGATACATAGCAGAAGGCAGCTTTACAAAACAAAGTTGTTGGTATTTAATGCTCTGGTGAATGTACAAGATAGAAAACCATAGGTAGAATAATTTAATTAGCATGTAGCATTGAGTATATTATTTGTAACATCTGCACACAACATTGCTGCATTTTATAAATACTTAAACAAAGATGCTCCTGGCAGCTAGCAGAAGGTTACTGCACACGGCAGGCTGATGGATATTTACCTCAGGACAAAGCTTTCTGGCTGTTTCATGGGGGGGTTAGGGTTAAATACAGTACAAATACAATATGATACTTCATAAGATAAATGCAATTCTCATCAACTTTAAATCAGCTGTACAAACTCGTGTATTTGTTGCTCTGTAGCTGTACTGTTTGACCTAGCCATCGCAGCAGAAGAGTCCAGAGTCAGTCTGCTGTCCTGCAGCTTTTACGTTTCCTGCTGCAGGAACACCTAAATCAGATTAATGGCTCTTCATGCTTGGTGCTTGTCTTTGCGGCATGAGGGCAGAACTCTGCTGTTGAAATGAACTGTGACTTTAAATGTTGTGACTTTGGGGCTTTATATAAAAAACATGAAAATAAGTTGTGGCATCAGTGGCTCGCGCAGTGTAGTATAGTTGTAGGGGAAATTCTTCTTATCTGCTTCATTCTACACCAAAGCAACTAGCTGTTCGTGTTACTTTGTATGACCTCCAGCAGTCTGTATCTTCTGTTTTCACCCAAAGATGGCCATAGATGTCTTTCTTTGAATATTTTAGACCAAAATAAGGACCACTGGTTATTTTTGCTCGCCTCTTTGTCGTCTAGGACCTGGAAGAGTTCTGCTTCAAGTTCTGTGTAAACCACCTGACTGAGGTGACTCAGACTGCTGCTTTCTGGCAGATTGATGGCAATCTGCTCAAAGATTTCATTTGCCGAGCCAGTCGCTGTGGAGCTTTCAAAAACTGACCCTGATTTGGATTGATGATGGGAACAGATGCAAAGGATGCTGCAGGACCCCAGGGGTTATTTCTCAGCGTATGCCATCATCTCTAGTCGACAGCACATTCGGTCACAATGCTTCAATGTGGGAAACTGTAAATCATCATCGTTGCTGTCAAGTTCGCCTGTAAGTTACAAGTTAGGGTATCATTACATAAGGCAGTTCCAGGAAGTTTCTCACAGTGCCTTAACTGTAAAATTACACACATTGTGTAAATTATAAGAACAAATGTTTAGATTCTATTTCTTAATTAAATGGAGAATTTTAGTGTTTTAAGTTTTCTTGCCAGGCACTGGATTTCCCTTTTTTCTGTTTTCTTTATTCTTAAGTGACCAAGTTACTTCCAACGTTGCACTTGTTTGGTTTTCAGGTTGACTGAGTCTGTTTGCACTTAGATACTGCGATAAAACAAAGATATAACAAATGCTACGGCATCCAAAGCAGCATTACATCTAATTAGGTCAACAAAGTCAGAGATTAATATTTCTCAGTGGCTTCCAAAGCACATCTTCAGTCTATGTGGTAAGATAACACACACATAGAAACTTTGTTACAAATGTGGATCCAAACAGTCAAGTTCAGTCTTAAATTGTCTTTTTTTAAAAGGTCACATTGCATTATCACGGGCAGCTACAGCTCTGTAATGTAATTTTTAAAGGCTATTTTTAATTGCAGATGTTTTGTTTGATGGTTAAACTGATTTTTAAGGTGTTGGAAGTAGATGAGACACGTTTAAGGCTTGTTTCGTCTTTCAGCTGTATCTGATGTTTACTAAGAATATTTACAGTATTATTTCTGAGATTGTTTGGTATCTGCACTACTGCTGTGAATATTCACTAATTTATATGAAGGATTTTGTAAATAATAAACTGTCTTCTGATACTGTGTATTATTAAGTGCCAGTTAAATTTTATGACCTCTGAATGCAAATAAATAAACACTTCAGTCTGGTTGTTTTCTGTAAAAATGTTCTTAATGTAATAATTCCTTAAGTTGCATACTGTGATTTAAAGCAGTTCTTTTATCTGTAAGAACCACCTGGAATCATGTAGAAAATACATTAAATTTACCAATGTAGATTATGATTAACAGGTTCCGGTTTCATGTACAAGTGCATGGAAGATGGATCTGGATAAAGAGTTGGCCGTCGACGGCTTGAAAACCTTTTTGTAAAGTTCAAGAATTAAAAAATAAACCAGCCTCGCAGAGGAATTTCTGTAAAAAATAATGTATTCTGAAACATCAGTGCAAATAGAAAATTACATTAACTTCAAAACATGCTTCCCTGAACATTTTTAACTCACAAATACAGAAGCGACTGTTTTTAACCACAAATGCTTTTGCTTCTAGTGGGAATGGCAACATTAAAACTCATGTTGAAAGAAATGCATCATAGTACAGAAACGATTTAAACTTTTTTTTTACAACTTTAAAATACAAACTGGGCTCAAAGTTTAAGTATAAAACATTCAGTATCTCGTACCTTTTAAAAGATTTTTGTAAAAGCTAGCTAGCAGAAATTTGGATTTGGTTATCCAGCTTCAACAGTTAAAAACAACTGAACTGCAACTACAAAAACAAGAACACTGAAAGATTAAAGAGGTAATGTGCAAACGGATCAACAGCTGATGGATTTATTTCTTCAATGCTGAAACCACCTTCATCATAGCTTCTGCGGCTTTTTGCAGTTCCACTTGTTTCCTTTGTAGTTCTGTAACCAAAGTAAGTTCAGGATTAGAATACAATAAAATAAAACTGTTGAAGTAAATAAATCCTCACTGAGCGAATAAAGCAAGACCTTAAAACTCAAACATTAAAACAGAGCAGTAGAAATCTTGAACTGAGAATTTTGGATTTGGACTTAAAAAATATCACCGATTCTGTTCATAACCTTTATGGACAGAATTTCTAGATGCAGCCGAGGTGTTGAGGGGATCCAGTTTGGG
>JBAMHV010000013.1:8471383-8507170 GCA_037177535.1 Pseudomugil gertrudae
TGCAGCCATCAGGAGGTACATCTATGCAGCCATCAGGAGGTACATCTATGCAGCCATCAGGAGGTACATCTATGCAGCCATCAGGAGGTACATCTATGCAGTCCTTCACAAGAGGCAGCAAACTCTCTGACTCAGTATCCTGAGAGGAAGACAAGTTTCGACACTGTTCAGCTGGCGACACCACACATTAAAATGTCAGTGTTTTGTGATATTAAAAGAAAGACAACAAAAAAAAAGGTATTTAAAACTTTTCCCTATAACTCAGGCTTTAAAAAGGTTAAATCACCAATATTTTCTGTTTTTTGAAGAAAAACTGAGGTGTTTGTGAGGACTTACTGAGCAAATGATTGCATCTTCTTCATCATTAGTTATGTCTGCATAATTAACGACTTGTTGATTTCCTGAAAGGAGAAAGGAAGAGATTGGAAAAAATAAATTAAGACAGTACTATGTTAGTCGTTGAGCACGCAGCTTACCTGTGAGCAAATTGCTCGGGGTCTCAAGTTCTTGGCTGTGAAGAAAGAACAGAAATTATTTCTCCTGGAGTCATCAAATCCAACAAAACTATTGGAATATAAATGAGTTTATTTGGTTTTGATGTGTCAGAGTGAATAAAATGCTTAAAAGACACGTGTATTGTTTTCCAAATTTACAATCACAGTATACAGATCCCATACCTGAGCTCCGGGGGGACGGTGGGCTGAAAGGTGCCAAAGGAAATGGAGACAGGTTTTAAAACGTGTTTAACCTTCAACAATCATACTGAAGAAAAAAAAATCAAAGATTAGACCCACTGTGTGCTCCACTGAAGAATTTACACTTTCATCCAAGTCTGAGTCTATCGGGGGAATGAGACCGTTGACATCTGTCCAAAAAAAGATTAGTTTGTGAAAGAAATGAAGCAACAAGAAGTAAATCTTCTTTGCTTGTAAACAGGATGAACCTAAGGTGAGAGAATCCTCATATATTGTCCTTTTCCGTTTATACTTTTGCTGGATTGGAGGCTCCTCTTCATCCCTGTGACAAAGCAAGTTTCATAATGTTATATGTTATAAATGTCCAGCTGCGTTTGGAAATAAAAAAAAATAAAGTTATTATTCTCAGTAAGAAATTATAGCTGATTGGAAAACAAACACACTGCACATAAATATAATTCCATAAAAAAAAGGTAGGGAAGTAAATGAAAAACAAAATGATATATTAAGTGTTAAAAACTTTAGTTATCAAAGACAATTATATAATTTTCCTGAGGGACTCAACCAAAAGGGATTATTAAAGCTAAGTCCCAGACAAGAAAAACCCACAACATCTTAAATGCTGAGAAATAGGAAGTTTTTTTGTTTAAGCTTGATGATGATGATTCATCCTGGTGAATCCTGGTGAACTGTTCAGACCCAATGGAGCATTTCTGAGAGTAAAATAAACTCACGATGTTGCTGCTCAAAAGTCTGGACCCATCTTTGTTGCATTATCTGCGTCGTTGGTTTACACGTCGTTTCCAGTTAAAACACCAGAATATTTGACTATGGAGCCACAATGAAAACTGGGGTAGAGTTTCTCAGTCTCCTTTTAAGCATTTTTTTTACTGCTCTAAAAAAAATGTGTTTGTTTATTGGATGCTATGTTAGCGTCCAGCATCATCCCTACAGAGGTTTCTCTGCTTCTTTAAGCTGTTCCGTGGAGGCTGAAATCACAAAGTCTTGTGTGAAACGGTTAAACTGAGCAGCAAACCCTTCCTCTTCTGAAAAACTCACTCTCTGCGATGTGCTTTTAAATATCCAATCGCACTTCCTGATGTGTTAAAATAATCTCACAGTTTTAAGACGTGCAGGAAATTATTCTTTTGCTCAATTTCCTCCAGAAAAGGTCAAACTTTCGTTCACCTTCGGTATGTTGTCTTTGTAACACTTACATTTTAAACAATAAAATGTTTGCAATAAAAATAATTTAAGTTGAATTAAAAAAAAAAGAAGGAATAATAAGATTCAAGGCTGCAAGCTAAAAACATAAAACAGGAAGCTTTAGAGTTAGCTTCATACTTACTCATCACTAAAACTCAATCGCCTCTGAAAAGCAAAGAAGAGCAATTAAATATTAATCAGATTGATCGGTTTGATAAGAGGTATTATAATACATTTATGTAAACAGAAAGAAAACCTTGGAAAAGCAGTAAGTCTCATTGGATGAGGTGCTGCTGTGTGAAGACGGTCCAAATGGATCACCTGCCGATGAGAAAGCAGTTTAGCTTGTGACCCATGAGGGGAAAAAACCTTTTAGGCTGAGAAACTTACCATTATGAGGGATTTTACTCTTGTTGGGTGAGGGAGCATGTTTATCACAATATATCCTTAAAGACAAACAACTGTCATCAGAGTGTGATGCTGAAAAATTAAGCTAACAGATTTAGACAGAAAGATGTTAAATACTCACATAACAACGCTGTTAGACAAACTTTGCAATCTGATGTTCCCTTCTGTCTTCTCACAGGTTAAACAAAATGCCTCATGAAAAAAAGACACATTATTGTGTGTAAATATGTCCATTTTTGTTTCACACAACCTAAAATATCTCATGTGACATTTTTTAATCTTAAATAAAACCATCATCCATCTTAAAATACATTTCTCAGTGTCAATCAAACCTTCGGTGCTCCGTGCTCATTTGGATTCTTGGAGGGTTGAGCTTTTTTCTGGTCATTTACAGAATCACCATTTTCTGGTGATGAAAAATTAAAAATTCAGCCGAGCTCGTACGCCAGACAAGAAATGCAGAGAGAACTAACATGCAGATGTGCTGACTTACTTTGTTGATAGTGGTTTAAGCAGTATACCCTGTTGCACATAGAACACAAAGAAATATTTTAAAAGCTTTAATTTTAAAAACATTAACCTATTCTTAATGTGAATAAAAACACCACACTGACCCGTATTTCCCATTTTTGCTATCCTCAAAGGGCACATCCCCTGTGCTCACAGCACAAGGGTAGTGGAAGGACTTTTTGCAGCGTCTAACTTCACAGCCAACAGTGGCGCCCTTTTTTTTGCAGTGGTGGCAAATCTAATGCAGACAAATAAGAGAATAAAAGCCTGATTCCAGCACACACAGTTAGAGCTATTCAGGATCTCACAGCTTTACCAGTCTGCTTCCTCGTTTCACCTCATCCATTACATGTTTCACAGAGAAACCAAACAGGTCATCATACAGCGGCGAATCCGTGCAATATATACCGGAGGAGTATAACTGGAAAAACAGGAGGGGAAGAATTAATGTTATTCAAATATTAATCACATTTAACTATGGGAAACAAAACAAACATATTTTTTCACTGACAAGATTCTGTTCTTTATAATCAGAGCTATACATTTCAGATTCAGTCAATTATATCTAATTAAATTTAACTATTTATAATATACCCGCGACCCCGCTCTGGGAACAAGCGGTAGAAAATGGATGGATATTTATAATATAGAACTTTATTAATTAACAAATGATTTGATTATAAAAACAAAATCTGCATTTAAATAAAACTCCTCACACACCAAAATAAACATAGCATGCATTTCAAAACACACACCTCATCATGTTCTTTCTCTCTCACACACACACACACACACTCACACACACACTAATGAAAGATGTTCAGTTTGTAAACAAATATGTGAGAAAAACATGAAAGAAGGGAAACAAATGGGCTGTCCTAAATACAGGAAGCAGCTGAGTTGTGCATGAAGCCCATTGTTAGTAAAAAATATTAAATCCAGTATTATGATAGAGGAAAAGCTCTCAGTGTAAACTAAACTATTATTACTATCATACTTAAAACGGCTCTGATAATATTTGCATCTTCGCCGCTACAGAGTTTCTATTGATAAGCTAGCGGTTCCCGATGCTAACAGGCTAGCTAAACCTATGTTGTAAAACAACGTGTGCGAATACTTTAAACTGTGCTATACCTTTATGGGATGTTTCTTGTGACTACTTAAATATTAATAACAGATTATAAATAAACAAAACAACCTTAAACTTATTTATACCACTTTAAACATACCAGACAGTTCTGATGAGCCGTGATTTCGTCCTTTGTTGATAAAGCTCCAGTTATCTTTGTCTCTTCTGATCGTTGACACAGAACACATGAGGCTTTGCGACCATTTCCCATTTCTACTAAAAAAATTATTCACTTATAGATTCTGCTGTTGGATATTAAGCGAGTTAATAAGCTACAAGCGAATACATCCTTCCCGTTTCTGAGGGTTGCCAGGTCGTTTCAATTATCCCCCTTTTACGAATTTCTCAAGCAGAAACGCAAGTTCTAAGTAAAGTTCTATATATATATAATATTAATATATAAATAATAGTAATACTAGTTAGACACAAGGTAGAGATTTGCCTGCATGTAATTATATACATATCATGAAAAAGTATTTATACATTTTTGAATGGTCCTCATTGTTTGCAGTGTCAGATTGTAAATAAAATACACCATGATCTTTACAAGAGAGATGTATCATTCATAAACTTTTAAAAACAACCGTATAATGTCGGAACAATGAATCTCCAAATTATTTTATCTGTATTTAAAAGACCTTCTCCCTCTCACTGTGCACATTTAGACATGAGAAAACTCAACAGATGACAAGTTATTGAGACAATAACATTATTGTTGTGGTATTTCCACCATTGCATAACAAAACATACGTGTATGATTTTTTTTTTTTTTACATTTTTGTATATTCCACACAAAAGGTAAATATCATTAGCTGTTTGTGTGTGTGTGTGTGTGTGTGTGTGTAATTAATTCAGTACTTGGTGATCTTGTGGTTCATTTCATTTTATAGAGTCCAAAGGGGGCACTGAAGAACTCAATAACGTCTTGAGACTTTTTTTATCATATTCTTTAGGAAATTAAATCACTGGAGATGCCACATTTCATCCAACCTAATGTCAGCTCAATATTACATTATTATATTTTGATAGAGTAATTCTTCTATGCATTGTGAAACCAGTCAAACTGGAAGGTTTATTATTGGGGATCTGGCAACCCAGTTAGACATTTCCAGTTTCGTTTCTGGTCTTGAACTTCCAAGGTGGGAGAAAAATGAGTCACAAACGTACACAAGGTGTTATGTTGTTGAAACAAGTTTATGTAAAAAAATTAGACCAGTCACAAAATAGTGACGTCACCATACTTAATGTACAATATATACTCTCCATTAACAAACATCTCATGACAGACATATTAATTCACAATATCTACATTCAGAACATGATCCTTCTGAAGGGAATAAGTTATCGCTATACAGTGATCTCTGGCTCATCAAACTGAGAAACATTTGCTGCATTTATGAAACCCCACAAAGAGTTGGAGCATGAGAACATGAAAGTACAGTTCCTACAACAGCTGGTGGAAGAAAAGGTTTGTAAGGACAGGATGGAGATAGACAGCTGGAACATTAAAACACAAGGAAAGGAAAGGCAGGGAGGACATTCAGGGATGAATACAAGTGGGAAAAAAAGGGAAAACATTCAAGCTGAACAAGCCACGTGTTTCTTTTCCCTTTTTTCTTACAATAACATTTGAAAAATGAATATAAATGGTAAACTAGTGCAGTTTAATAAAAAAAACAGTAATCCTCCTCATGATATGCCTTACTTTTCTTCTTGAAGAGAACTAGATGCGTTTGATCAGATCAGTCCTGCTGGCTTATTCATACATCTATTACACTCAACAAAAATATCAAAGCAACATTTTGTTTTGCTCCCCAACTATTTTTTAGTTGTTTGTTTATTGTTCAATAGATAGAATCATTAGAATAGAATAGCATTTAGCATTATTTAGGGACATTTAGCATTGAATAAATCGTCATTGTTCATAAATGTTGTGCTAAATTGTTTTCTGAGATGTCTCCAGATGCTCTCCCGTAATGAATCTACCCAGCAGACAGGTGTGGCATAACCCGACACTGCTCATGCAGCGTGACCAAACTCCACACACCTGAAAGGAGGTACAGTAAAACGGCTTGGCATTGTCAAATGCCACAGATGTTGTAAGTGAGCTGTTCTACTACTGTCCTGAATGTTTATTGTTTGACCATAAGCTGTCTGTAGGCCACGTGTCACCTTGCCACCTCAAGATAGACACATCCAGCATCAGTGGGCTTGCCTGAGACTGGCAACCCAGAAAGTAGCCAAAACAACTGGCCTGCACAACAGGCAAAGTTCTGCACAGACACTTCACAACCGCATCCATGAAACATATCTGCATGCTCGCCTTCCACCAAATTCTGGATCTAACTCATGTCCAGTGTTGCAACCAGCTTGACTGGGCGAATATACACTGGACTCCTGCACGGAGAGGAAGAACATTATTCACAGATTCAACGAGGTTTCAACTCCACCGTATAGACGGCAGACAATGTGCGTGGAGACGCATTGATGAACGATTTGCTGATGTCAACGTAGTGTACAGATTAGTGCACGGTGGGGGTGGTGTCATAGTTTGGGTGGGGTTTATCTATGGACAGCAAACACTTGCAAGATACAGGGATGAAATTCTGCAAACCATCCTACTGTCATTTGTCTGTTGCCATGGCGTCACTTTACAGCAGGACCACACCCGACTGCATGTAGCTCGGATCTGCACACAGCTCCTGGATGAGGAGGAGGTTCCTGCTTATTCACCAGACGTATCACCCATAAAACATGTTTGGGGTAATGTGTTCCTGTTCCAGGTAATGTCTGACAGCTACACACAGCTCTCCGGGATGAGGAGAAAAACATTTTAGTATTAGTATTGATTCTTTGCATGATACCAGTGGCGGCCATATGAGATATTGACTGGTGTGACTTTGGGCTCATGATGCTTTGTGTGTTCAATGCCATATCTGTGATGACAAAGTTAATATCTGTAGCTTTAAGTGTGTGCAATTGATTGCATTTTAAACAGTGAATATACTGTAAATAGCATATTTCAATATTTGAGCCAGAACATTATTAAATATTTCAGTATACATCATGTTGCGTTTCCATTTTTGTTGAGTGTTTATGAAGATAACCAGACAAATCTGAGACTAGAGGACAGGCACATTTCTAAACTGTGATGTCACTTGATGTGTAAGTCTATACTGTGTCATCGCTGAATGATGGCACAGCAGATAGTTCTAACATGGGAGTGTTTGTGTGGGATAAAAATGGAAAAATACAGATTTCTGTGCAAAATTCATAAGAGTACTGATGTTGGCAACACAGCACAGATACAGCAACATGATGCGATCATTCTGGAGGGCATTTCCACCATACAGGAAGTACTGAAGAGTTTAGGGTTTGTTGTCTGAGAAGTTTGCGTAGGCTTCACTGCAGCTGGAGGATGTGCTGAGGTTACCAGAGCCACTTCCTTCTATCAGAAACAAACACAGACAGATTATCTCACATGTAACAGCTACGTGCCTTTATGTGGGACTGGTTGTTTGAATACCTGAGCTGGTGAGAGACTGGCAAGACTTTGACTTTCCAATAAGCATGATAAGATTAGCAGCAGCAACCCAGCCCTCCTTCGATGTGTTCAGGTTTCGCACAAACCTAGACAGAAGCCAACCATGAGCAGTAATAGAGACAGAAAATCTCTTACATTCTTTATTAACTTTTATTTTATGTTTGAAGTACATAATTAAATATTACAATTATTTGTAAAACAATAATCTGCACATAAACTAAATAAAAACTGTAGGCCTGAACACAGACCTGCGCGTGCTGAATCGCACCAAATACAAGATTCCATACAGGTTATGTTTCACCCGAGGACATAATCTCTGCACCATTTGTTAAATAAGCTACAGCTGCACTGCATAAGGCTCTGTATGTCTCATAATGTTACAGATTTTTTTCATGAGAACATGCTATCGAAAATTAACAAGCAAAAGCAACATCATAACCAATTTATCACAAGAGAACACAAATGTTTTTTTCTACCTAAATGGTAAAAACACATCAGCAGAATGAGGATAGAACATTTCATTCACTGTAAATTAAAATGACTGAATATATTCTTGACATTGTGCAGCATTGCAAGAAGCAATAAATCAACTAAGATTTATTTTGACCTTTCCAAATTTTCAAAAGAAAAAGCAAAAACTTGATGAGCTTTCCAAGAAAACTCAAGCCATGTTGCAGCTGTAATGTGGTTTCTGCCTCTCAGAGAATAGAAAAGGTGTTTTCTCACCACCGTCCATCACCTTCCTCCTTCACCAGCTGAACCATGTCTCCGCTCTTCACTGAGAATTCTTCCATGCCTTCTTTCTCATAGTCGGCCGTTACAGTGTATTTCCCAGCACACTGCACACAATAATAAATAAGCATAAAGCAGATTTAGCCACCCTGAAAGCCCAGGGTTTACCATAATTAGGATGATTAAAAGCTGCACTGATCAATACTGTAACACTAACAGCCGATAGATACTGTTCTGCAAGAGGCTAAAAATAAAGCAAAATGCTAAAGCTCAAAGAATGTGATTGCAACTCACCAGCTTCTTGAGGTTTTCATCCTCTGGGTCAGAATTAAGAGGATCCTCAGCACTGGAATAACCTTCGTGTTCCTCAGAGGCATCCAGTGACAGGGAGGCCTTATTCCAGCCTGACAAAAGAGACAAAGACAGGTGTTAACTTTACAGCAGCTTTTGCGTGAACTCCAGTGAGCGCTCTACAAGTGTAAGGGGGAAACTGCTTTTAAAAGTTAAGGAAAACTACCAAAACCAGGAGGAATCCTCCCAACTCAACCAGTTCCAAATCTATGATCATAAAACACGAGGACAGTGAAGGCTTGCATGCATCTCTAAATTTCTCACAAAGTTATAAAACAAAGAGGCAGGAAAGTATTCCTTTGTGTGAGTGGCTAATTCAACTCGAAAGGAAATGAGTCTCCCAGTGAAAGGTTTGTTTAGTTGTGAAACAGTGGGCTGACAGAGATAAGAGCCATTATAAGTATACCTCTCCATTTATTCTGTAAGAGACTAGAGGTGCTGAACCACCTGGCTCTGGTTAGGTGGAGGGGAGGAGGACCTGCATCTGAGGGACATTAGGCATAGCTGGTAACTCATCCAGCAGCAGATACAACCAGCTTTAATATTTTTAGAGCATGGGTGTAGACTTAAGAATCACATACACATGAGCGATCACACAAAAAGAGTAAATAAAGAGGCTACCTTTGAAGCCAAATGGAGTGGGATCACTCTGGCGTTTCGTCTTCTGATCTGGGCTGGTGGGAGATCCTACCATCACACCAGAAAAGTATGGACAAGTGTTGTTAAGACATGAAAGACGGTAGCTCAGACTAAGTGGTGTACTGGTGGGGGGAGGAAAGGCAACTAACAGAAGTGGAAAACTAATTGTAACCATCAGAGGTTCTGCAAAAAGCAGCTCAGGGAATGAAAGAAGCTGTTTTACAGAAATATTTAATCAACATTTCCAGTTTTCATAAACAACTAGCATGAAAAGGGCATCATATTCCTAAAAACCAGAAGGGTAGGGTCGAACATTGGCAATTAGTGTTGGACAGGATTGATTTTTGTAAAAAAAAAAAAACACAACACAAGACAAGGCTAAGTAAATATGGAGGCTAGAGCTGTGTGATACCTGGTGATGGGAAGATTATAATGGGTAAAGTAAAACTTTTGTCATCAGTAGTTGTGGGTTCTGTGGACAGAAGTATGTCTTTAAGATACATTTGCCACCATAGACTAAGAAATCTGGTTTATTAAGTCTACACGGTGTCATGATCAAGGATATTTCTTGGCAGAATTTCACCAATTAGATGGCTACCACAAAAATTAGACTAATTTTACATTTACTTCTGCAATTACATGACGTAAAATTACTTAAAAATACCAGCGGGTTCCTCTAAAATGAAATTTTCTCTCATTTTACAATTACATGAAATGTTCGTAAAGAAAATGACGATGGCCTGCAGTTACCTTTCTGAACTTTGAGGTTACTGAATCCCTGTAAAGTAAATCGTTTTTTAGCCACAGCAGCTCTGTCTGAGGTCGGGCTTGTCACAACCTCATCTGACCCCATGGAAAAGCAATTAGATGGGACAGACAGACAGAAAAATGGAAGGAAGGAAGGAAGGAAGGAAGGAAAGTTAAGCAACAAAGAAAATGTTCAAAACTAGAAGAAGTTTTTGGAACACATAACATAATCCAATCAACAGAAGAGGGGAAGAGGTCTATTAACAAGGAATTTGCACAACATGCACACTTCAAAAGAAACAGGCTGATTTAGAAGTAATAAAAAGAAACTCTCACAAACAAGTTTACCTCGCCTGGACTCAATATTCACCTTTTCCTGTGAGCTTTGGTGAAGATGAGGAGTTGACATCAAGGCTACAGGGTTCAGCTTTCTTCTCCTCTCCCTTTTTAAAGCTCTTCTGACTGGACTTAAATGGACTGAGGGTGGACAGAATACAGCATGTAAAGCTTCATCAACCTTTCAGATCCAGTGAGTTCCTACTGGGTGCCTTACAACGTGCCAGTACCGCTGGCCTGATGCAGTACGGGAAAGTTTTACTGGAGAAGTTACTAATCTTTGCACTGGTAAAAAAAAAAAGCCCGATTCTAGACCATAAATAACTAAATTAAAGTCAAACGAGACAAAATAAGCTGTTTTTTTTTTTTTTAACATAGGAGAGACATCATTGTATCATCCTTAGCCGATATTCTGAGTTTACCTGTTTACCAAAATAGTTTAGACACATTTCATTTTGCACAGTTTGGTTATGTAATAAGCTGATGGACCATATAAACAAACAAAGATCACTTACCACAGTGTCCATAAAAACAGCAAGAGAATAAATGGATACAGACTTACCTGAGATTTCCTGTCGCACTGGGCGCAGGTGAGAACTGGAAAACTTGGTCTGGTGCTCTCTGCTGGCTGGCTTCTGAAACAGAGAGAGGGAGAACATCCACTTCAAAGCAGCCATGCAAGACGTTTGCAGCAATAGAAATATCAACATATAAGGAGTTTATGATTTAATATGAAATGTAAATGTGAAAACTGCATTAATAAATGATTTTTATTTTCTCTGTACCTCTGCAAGCCTCCAGTTGTGTTGTCAGAACCTTCCTGATCTCATTGACCCAGGTGGTTTTTACTTCAGCTGTTGGTGCCTGTGAACCACATACAAAAATTAAGCCCCTTCATTTAAACTGTACATTTCTAATTACTACAATAAATCAAAATTATTTCCATGCATTTATTTACCTGAACAATATAAACCTCTTCTCTGGAGTTTGACCAGATTTCAAACTTTTTGTTGTCTCCCTTTGCATTCTCTGTAATTCCCACAGCACTCATCTGTTAAAAAAATGATGGGGATGGTTATCGTAGGATCAATAAAAACAGATGTGAGACAAATTCCTTACTAATGTGCAGGGACTCACACTGAGAGACTGCTTGAAGCTGTATGATGGAGCTTTCTCATAGCCCTCCCCGTTCTCCTCCCTCTTCTTACAGAAAAGCAGGGCTTTCTCGTGAAGGAAGAGATGTCTCTGCATGGGTTTGAAACGAGCCAGGTCCTTAACCTTGGCATGGCCTTTTTTGTGCTCCGTCCACACGCTGAATGACCCTTGCATCAGCAGCTTACCCAGCTCACCGAGATTGCCCTGATGGGGAGAAGTGTTTAAGAGAAAAGGTCCTGCATGAGGGAACTAATGATCTACAAAGCAAGCAAAGCATATCTAAAATATTTATTATTCACTCAGCCATCATGGCAGTGCCATGGTTATGTTTTTGTCTGTCTGTCTGTTTCTTAGCAACTTTAGATTGCAGATAGCAGATTTTTGTGATCTTTGTCTAACTTAGATTCCATTAGATTGGAAGGAATTATGCATTTTTTTTTAAAAAAAAAAAGGGTTTCTACAATATTGGGAATTGGTGGGAAAAGAGCTGCTCTGAAGAAATCTGCATCCTCCAAGTTAAACCAACAGCTATAAGAACTTAATGGCCTAAGGTTATGTCAGCCCTGAGACTGAATTTACACTGATGTCTGAGGTCAGGGATAAATTAAGAAAATAAAGTCTGTTATGAAGTATTGCTGTATCCCCTCTGCACTTAGCAGGCCGAGGATTCAGTAAAACATAGAAGAGTATTTCTGCGTTATTAATGCAAAAGTTGATCATGTTTAACATTTCTGTGCAACACAAAGTCAGAAGTGATCACTGTGTCTTTTAGCCTTCTTCCCCTCTGAAGCGAAACATGTGGAAATCTCTGATGAAACTTAAAAGGAGATGTATTTTGATATTGTTCTTGGCACATTATTGTGTTATACCCTGCTGCCTTTGAAGCCTGGTAAAGTAACAGCAAACATACAAGGATTCATCTGTACATCTGTGCCTCTTTCTCCATCATTTTTAAGCAACAGCTCCAGATTTTTTGAGTGTGTGTTTTTGATTTCCATCACCAGTTTTACTTCTGTCATATAGATGGAAATATATACAAATGTTGACATGTATATACATGCTTTTAACTCCATTTATGGTGGAAATAGTCAAAATCTGTAACAAATGGTGCCATTTTTAATCGAAAACATGTTGCATTAATCTAAAACAATGAAGAGCAATCACTCAGGTCATTTTTATATGTTACATACTCTGTCTCTTTAAGTTGTTGAATTACTAAGCCTGGTTCCTGTTTTCAAACTCACCTCATATCCTGTAATTGCAATTAGGTGCATGGAGTCATTGACAGACTTGAGGATGCCCAAGATGGAGGTCAACGCCTCCTGCAGGTCTTCAGCTCCATCACAACCTTTACTGTACTTGAGCATTTCCTGCAGTTAGAAACAAATACACAGCTCAATAGTAATAACATAACCATAGATCCCAGCAGAAAGAGTCCAGCTCACTGGCGGCCAACAGTTTCATTTATACCTTCAGTAGCAGCTGATATTTGGTAATCCTTTGAACTGGCTTCAGCAGATAGGAATCTAAGCCCAGTTTATGTTCCAGCTTTTTCTGACACTCCTGATAAAATTGGAATATGTTAAAGAGAATCAAATAAAACTAGAAGTTTAATAATGTGCTGATTGTTTGCTTGTTTAGAAGCTCAGTTAGATCACCAGGAAGAAGGCGCAGTCTGAGCACTGCCTCCAAAGACTCTCGGAGCGAGGTTTGTTGTGACAGTACTTCTCATAGATTTGCAGGTCTGTCATCTAAGGAGGGAAGGGAAAATAATTAGTATCTAAGAAAACAGGTTGTATCAGTGTTTGCCAGCAGCTTTATGACTCACCCTCTCTAAAAAGCACCTTCCAACCAGTTCTGGGCAGTCGGTGTACTGCTCCAACTCCCGCAAAAATGTTCTGGAGGAAGCAAATAACACTTTTATAGTTTAGAGTTGCGATGAAACAGAATAATTGACGTATACATTCAAATGTCATGTTCTGGTGTACATTTAATCAATGACAGCCAGGTGGCACTCTGTCACCTTTTGTGAAAGTGGTAAATTTCTGGCATGTTCCCAAACAGAACCTCCTTTTTGTTCTGCAAAGGCGCCGGGATGAGGTGAGACATTGCTGGATTATCCATTTCAGAGGCATATCCCTATAATGAAAAGAGAAAAAAAGCACGGTATCCCTGGCAGAGGTTAAAAAGCACAGAAAATGTTGTGTATACGTACCTGCAGCACACAGAGCAGCTCCTCCACATAGGCTCTTTCAGTTTCCAGCAGCTCATTCATAACATGCCTGCAGATAGAACACAAAACAGAGATATCAAACTAAGGATTCATTGTCCTCCGAAAAGTTATATACACAACGCTGAAGATAATGAGATAAGCGTTTTCACACAGTCCATCTGTTGTGTAATTTGATTACAGATGAAAGAGTTACTGCTGATCCCTCACCGCCTGAGCACTGCCAGGTTCTCCTCCTCCTCTGACAGAGATGCATATCTGCTGTTACCATCTCCGATTTGCAGTTGCTCGTTGTCCTGCAGGGCCAAAATAAAAATATTATGGACATTTTTAGATTACAGAAAAATGTGTATGATAATATGCAGATAAACAAAAACAGAAAACATACTTTTTCACAGCTGTTGTTGCAGTCGGAGCAGTTTTTCTCCTGTTTTGATTTGTGTGCTGTAGAAGAGGAAAATAATGAAGATTTCTTCTGACTATTTACAGCCAAACAAGATCATCTACACATGTTTTAGCTGATCCTCAGCTTTTCCTATTATCTGAGGTAATACACAGGTTTATAACATGAATCAAGGCCCTGTGATGGACTGGCGACCTGTCCAGGGTGTACCCCGCCTCTCGCCCGTTGTGAGCTGGGATTGGCTCCAGCCCCCCCGCGACCCCGTTCAGGGAAAAAGCGATAGAAAATGAATGGATGGATGGATAACATGAATCAAAATGTAATCAATTTTTCTTTTAATAAATGTAGTTTTATTCAAGGAAAATTTAATTAATTTGACCCTTTTCAATAAATCTACATGGAACATGGTGATTCTGGAATATCTCATTTTTATATAATTAAATAATTTAATATTCATTTAATAGTCTGACATATAAAATACTAAAACAACTAAAAACAAATACGTAGGAATAATTTTCTATATTGTTCCAGACTATTATTTCCAAAACCACTTAACTAGTGCTTGTGTTTTATTTCCTGTTGCAAATTAAATAAATAAAAACAGATATGAGTAAAGATTAGAAATGCATATCCAGAGCATAAAGCATTTACAAAGAGTGCCCCTGATTATTTCTTATACCACCAAGAAAACGTCCTTTCAGCACATATCAGCAGCACAAATGGCAGAAACGTCCAAACAACAACTTTTTCTGAAACTTCTCTTTTTCAAAGAATAAAATTGTGATTTAATCATCATGAGAAACCTGCATGTCTGTAATTTATACTGGTGATACACATCTTCAAAGAACTATGAGCACATGCATCTGGAAAGTGGCTGCGTGCGGACTCACCGGGTGTGCTGAGAGGTGATTTGATGAAGGCTTCAGGTCTTGGGGCAACTGGCTGCACAGGCCTGGTTTGTTTGGCTGCTAGCTTCTTCAGACTGACCCTCCTCTTGTCAAACATCTCCTGCATGGAAGCCTGCTTCTGGTACACTTTCTCCACTTGGTCCTAACACACAAATAGCAGAGTGTACAGCAGTAATACTATAATATGAGACCTAATGCCATTTTGATGTTAGACACATGACAATAATCTAGTCATATGGCAGCTGCTCATTTCTGTTTACCATAACTGCATCAAGTTATTACAATCTATTTTAAATGTAACACTTTTTTCTCACATGCTGGTTCACTTACCCTGAGCTGCTGGTTCAGCACAGTCTCATAGTCCTTCCAGATGTTGCAGAGGTCAGTCAGTTGGTTCTGGCCTGCATTGTCCAGGTAACGCTCCAGCTCCTGCAGGGCCAGCTCTGCCCCTTCATGTGATTGACACTTGTCAACTGGCTGAGAAGCCAGCAGATAAATACCATCATCAACCCAGCGGGATGCCTGAGGTGGACAACAGCAGAGGTAGATGTTTTAAATGTATGACCAACGAGACAAGGTAGTTATGATGAAGCCATTGGTGTGTGTTGTTTTCTCACCCTCTCCAACCTGTGGTGCAGCTCCATGGCTTTGAGCAGGTGGTCCTTTTTGGATCTCAGATTGTGGCTCACATTCTCACTTATTTCTCTGAGTTCACTGCATTTGGGCAGAATTGAGTCTTCAGCATAGTGAGAGTTCTGGATAAGTTCATCTCCCTCACGACACAAGGTTAAAGCTCTGTCCAGAATCTCCTAAGGACACAAGTGAATAGAGTTTAGCTATATGCTATATACATGTTATTCTTAGTACAAAAAATTGACACAGAACAGATTGTAAAAAAAAAAACATACATTTTCAATTAATACAAATCAGAAATGTTCCTATTTATTAAACTAAAAGCAGAAAGGTTGTCAAACAACAATCAAAGCGGAGAATTAAACATGTTATTACAATACTATGTACTATGCTGTGTGCAGACAAAGCCTTAATTATAGGTGTCAGGTGTGACTTACACAGACTCTCTCCTCATAGGTGGTGAGTTCACAGAAGATATGGTCAGCATGGGCAGGGCTGATCCCAACTTCAGAGAAGGTTGCAAGTTTCTCAGACACCTGATCCAGCAGAGCTCTAAACTACAGTAAAGACATTACACTCAGTTTTCAAGTTTAAAAGGGATCATGTGGACCGGAGTGTCCTAAGTCACATTTCAGTGGTATTAACTGACTCCGGCTTACCTCTTTGTAGTTATGCTCAAAGTGGCGCAGTTGGAGACACTGCTCCAGTTTGGTCTGATGCCTCACCCAGAACTCATCGAAAGCCCTCTCCGTCTCATCCAGCTGAGACAGCAGCCTGACAATGCAGGCATAAGAGAATATAAAGAGCAGATGAGGGAGAAATGTAAGTCAAATATGAAATGGAAATAGCCTGAGGATGCTGATGGAGGTATTTGGAGTTTCTTATTCTTTGTTTGTATGTGTACATGTTATGTTGGTTTAATGCTTGTTGACAGCACACGCTGCCGTGACGACTGTATTTCGTGTGATAGAAAGGAAAAACCAAACCGGATCAAATGTCTAGATTGATTTGTTTCATTTTTACATCACAACTGTTTGTGCTCATTCCTAATTTACTTTGGGCAATCATTTATTGATGATATTCTTAAGACTTAGTTATCCAGCAAAAATGGCTCATATTGTGTTTTATATTGGCTTTAGCTGTCTTTTTTAAATGTCTTTTTTCATTGTATGTTTTTTTACCTTTCTTACCTCTTCTTTCTTTTTATCCACCACTTTGGTAAACTTTTTTTATTTATAAAGTGACTAAGGAAAGGAACGGCCATGACTGCTATACTGCTGATCGAAAGCAAATATCAATCTCACATTATAAAATATGTATAAATATATGTATATATAACAGCCTGAGTGACTTAAAAGGAAAGAAGTGCCACAAAATGCTCAACTAAAGCCTTACTACTACACTGACTGGCAGATTTTCACACTTTGGTGTTCTTTAATAAAGGCTAAAACAGCATCTTTCTTAAATCCTGCTTAATCTCCGGGCTCTTTTCAGCCAGTAAAATTCAGTCTGATGCTGAATACTGTATTATATCTAACTCATCACATTGTTTTACCTCCCCTCTACTCAGTTCACATCATCTGCTATTTCTTTGATACAAATTAATCTAATGTATAATCCAAAATGTCAACATTAGTTTGCTTGATAAATGTCTGGAATGATAAATGACAACAGTTATCATATTTTACACACGAGCATTCAGTTGACACACTTTTTTTTCATCCTTTATGGCTCTAACCTTTGCACTGTTGCGAGGTTCTCCAGCTCATCCTGGTTCATGTTGTGGTCAGGGTCTCGCATCACAGGCTCGTTGATGCTCTCCAGTAGCATGCTGCCCTGACCCAAAGCCACCAGTATGTCCTCCTATAGCGACATGTAGACATACGGGAAGACATTTAAAATCCATAAAGATAACAAATGAAGTAAATTTATAGTAGTATATCTACTATAACTAGAGGAAATAAAGCTGAACAATATGTGTGTATATTCACCTTCATTTTGTCCCTCTTGCCGGTGTGTGTGCTTAGCATGACAGTCGTAGCCTGGATTTCATTTGGGAGTTCAGTTTCTGCCAGTTCAGTTCCCAGTGACTGCAGGGTCTGTGCTGTTCTCTTAACCATCAATGCAAAACCTTCAATAGCCTGAAGAAATGAACACAAAATAGATTTTCAACATGCCTGCTCATAAAAATCACACGTTTACAATAACTCAATGTTTATGTTTTTATGAGTATTTTACACGTTCAAGATGCTTTACATAAGTCCCTTCTTAATGAAAGCTATTAAAAATCAGCTCATTTTAATTGCATTGATCTTTCCTATTTGTTATAAATTATGATTTTATATATATAAAAAGAAAGATAGATAATTGCTGCATGGAAACAGAGTCAGTATTTAACGGCATGTTCATACAGTACGATGTGAGATCCACTTCTCATGACAGTACTCCTGTGTTCCCCCGAGTTCCTGTGTCAGCTGGGTGCGATCAATGTAGGAGTGCAGTTCAGCTACCGAGCTCAGCATAATCACCTGAGAAACATCCCATTACACACATGTCATTTGGTTATAAATAAACACTGATCATTTGTGTTCAATGTGAAGTAGATGAGTAACTTATACTCACTGGGACCTTCATTTTAAACTCATCCTTATTGAACTTGAAGAGAATGTCTGAGAGTGTGCGTTGCAGGAGGGTGGTGGGCCTTAAAACCAGAACCAGCTGGAGGTTTGCAGGGAAGGAGCCCTGAAATATAAATGTAGACAAGACTGTCACTTATGCAACAAAGCTGACAGGATCCTCCGTCCCCTCCAAATTATACAGCAGGTAACACTTCTTATAAATTATTCCTTCCTTCTAACTCCTATTTGAGAATTTGTAATTCAAACAAAGGAAGAAGCTTGAGTAGAGGAATCCAGGAGTGACATAAATCTATGTCCCTGAAATGCGTTTGCATGAATAATAAGGCAGGAAGACTTCTCATGTGTGCATTCTTATGAAACAGTGTACTAATTTTTGCTGCATTCTTTATTCTGCATCAAGCCTCTTTCACACCTGTCCATCCTTCTGTTACTGGTGTTCTGTGTCTTTGCTTCATCCACCTAAATGTCTTTTGCTCCTGTTAAAATAAAATAAATACATAAATAAAAAAAAAGCAACTTACCTTTTTAATATATCACAGAATAAAGCGTTGCTTCTTCGATCAGACTTTGCACAAAGCCAGAAAATTTTACAAAGCGAAACTGTTTGGCTTCATGTTCACTGAGCAGCAACATAAATCTTCATATTTATAAAAGTGTTTCTTAACCACACAGTCAGCTCGACCAGCACAAAGAATAAAGTGCCAATTAAAATGACTGACACCCACTGACAGACTGCTGTGGATGCAGTTGGATGATGATCGAAGGTAGACACTTGGCTCTCCTCCTGAAGAAGTATTATTGTTAACGCGGCTTTAATTAGCTGATGACCTTAACAAATGGTTTGTCTGATTGGTCCTCTGAGTGAATGTAGGAATATGGGTGTACGGTATGCAGAACTGATAGTAAATGCATCGTAGAACACCCCCGGGAAAGGCCATGTTAATGGCATTAATATATCAAGTCAGTGTTTGTCCTTCCTGACCTGCTGGAGGACAGAAGATAACTCTGCTGGAAATAGTCATTCACCATCTGGATGGATGAAAGCTACAATCTGTGGAACATGCAGCTGTTATGGTAGTGAGTGTACAACAAAAGACGAGCTAATTGATGGTACATGCATGATAAATTAATTAGGCAACATCTGAACTGGCCAATAGATCTTAAATATGTTTTCCAATCACCATGACAAGATTTGTAAGGTGAAATGATATACCAGTTTGTAAGGTTACATGTTATAAAGGAAAGATTTAGATGTGTTAAGTTCTACATACACCCATATCTTCAGTCTTTATGGATCATATTTATAATAACACTAGGGAATGTATCAAGCCTTGCCCCTTTGCAGTAATTCCAGCTTCTAACATTCAGCCATGCTGCTTGGATCTGACTCTCGCTGTAATGGTCTACCTGTTCTTTGTTCTTTGTGAGTGGGAGACAAACCAGAATAAGCCTCAAAGAGCAAGATGAATGAATAGTGTGACTGGAGACTTAATTAAGACCAGTCTATAAACACTTCCTATCTTATCCAACTCAGCTTTGTACTGCAACCTGCAGCTTTCCTTTTAAACAAAATGACCCACAGTCACGTACACAAAAAATATAAATATAAAAATCATATAAAATTACCTAAAGAACTGCCAGTTGAAGCAGGATTATTAACTGATCTACACAGACCAACACATTATCACATGTACTGTCTAACTGAAGAGGCTGACTGGTAGAAAAAGCTTTAGTCGTGTATTTAGTATACTGGCTGAATTGCTTCAAGCAGGACATTATTGCAGGGTTGACTGAATGCCCCCTATTAATGCCTGTCAACCTGTAAAAGTCTGCCTTGAAGGATTAATAAAGCTTAATCTCAATTTAAACGACTGAGTGGGTCTCCTATGTATCTGGAGAAGGTTAGTGACATACAGCTCTGATACTACCTCTGAGACATTAAATCTTTAACTAAACTTAGTTTTTATTCATAGTGTTGTTAGTTTTATAGCTTATGACTTTTATAGCTCAGATAGTTGGAATAAAATCCACCTTATCTTTTATTTTAATATTTCCCACAACCTTTATAACATCAACTGTAACGTCTTCAAAAAACCCTGAAAAAACCCTGAGACACAGATAAATGTGAAGATTCTGTGGCTCATTGCAAACAGCATACATCATGCCATTTTCTTTAACCTGCTGAAGCATTTAACACCTTGTTAGACTTTAAAAGAGTGGCACACAGAACAAAGACTACAAGTAGGTTAGCATGCTGTCTCCTGAAACAGTGCAGGAGTCATCATCTAAACTGATTTAGTTTACCTCCAAAAGAGAGGATATAACTCAATCAATCTGGAACAGGTGCATGTTGGATGGGTAATGACAGCATGAATAAAGGCAATTTATTTTCTTTTTATTCTGCATTTGTATTTTTCTTTTAGCCATGGAAACACATGGAAAGCTGTGATGTGATGTGAAAGCATTTAAGGATATCACTCCCTTCTAGCCACTGGAGAGTTGAAAGGATAATAATAGCTATTCACATGGGCAAATGAATTGTTGTATTTATTCTTTAATTTGGGCTATGTGCATCAGCTTTATTTCTCTGGCTCTAAAGAAACTAAAAAACATTATTTAAAATCTTTTTAACACTGCAATAAAGTGTGTATCTTGAAAATGTAATGTGCATTTTGAACAAAACCAACAGTGAACACAAAAGAGACAACAATAAAAGGATAATAAATCTTGTTAAACAAAGAAAAAAACAAACATTGGTTCAGGATTGAAATGTAAATGCACACGTTGCACACGGTCCAAGCTCCTTTTCTTTGACAAAATAAAGATAAGTGTGCAGTCTTTCTTTAAAGCAATAATTTATACTGTCCTCATCTCTGTTTACGTTATCTGATTATCTGCAAGTGCACATATTGTCTCCAAGCACAGGTTAAAGTTACTGGGCAGAATGCAGATGGTTGTTGAAGGACCTTTGCAAACTGGTGCAGCAATACAAACGTATAGCTCACAGACCTCGTCTGGGATATGGAGAGGAAAAAAATAGGACTGCTTCACCTCATTTTGAGGGTCCAACAGGCCTCTTCCTCCCATGTGTTTAGAAAGAAAGGTCAATGCCCATCGGATCTCACACTTAAACACCTGACTGAACACTGTTCTCTCTAACAAACCTCAATAGAAAATTCAGACAAAATGATTTGCAAACACAAACTTACTGCAATACGAAGTAGCGTCCCCTTGACGGCAGCCCATCGGTCTTGCCTACGATCAATAACTAGGATGAAACCCACGTCTGTTGATGACAAGCTGAAACACAACATGCAGAAATATGTTCAGCACAAACCACATAGTCATTGTGCCCACCTTTAAGAGTTCAGGGGTGAAGAATGTAAGAACACTGTGAATGGGAACGAGATCACATTGATTTTGTTGTAAGTCCACATAGAAAAGAATCCTGGGGAGTCTGTGTAAACAAAAGAGCTAAAAAAAAGAAGTCCTTGGTGACACAGATGGGAAGCCAAATGCCTTTTCACAGCTTGCTGCTTTGTTATTCTGCCTCTTATCTTCTTGGACAGCTGGTGAACTCCATAATGTGAGATGCTGTGAAGTTCTTCCAGATTTCTTGGCCATCCGCCTGCACTCACTTCTCTCTCTGTGACTCTCCGCTGCCACCGTACCCTACAGTCAGACTGCAGAGACTCTCCCACACACTCACCTACAGCACAGGTGAACACAAGCTTCTCTGTACCATCATGACCCTACATGGAAAAATATCAATCCTACAGTAGTTATTTATATTTTTATATTCCTTAGCAAATATAAACTGCACAGAAATGGTAGCAAAATTAAAAGAAAATGTCCATGAAAGCAAAATACACTCCAAAAAGGTAGATCCCAGCTTGCTGTGTTATAAGCAAAAGAAGCTGTACCACAACAGATTCATTGACTCTATACCATGCATCTTTAAGATATCCAATGACAGAACAGGAGCTACTGGGATGTGAGCCAATCAAAACATGGAATCAAAGAAATGTGCAGCTCCACCAGCCTGTCAGTGCAGTGTAAAAGACATACAGGGAGGAGCAAACTCACTGTATGCTTTCATTTTTAATGCCTCCCTCCATCACTGTTACATTGACATTTTTATAAATAATTCTTCTTTTATGTTTATAAATATTATCTTTGGTCTTTTACTCCCATTTTATTGTTCCACTATGTATTTATTATTCTAACTCTGAGGTCTCAAACCAATTATTTGTACACTCAGGGGCTTTAAAAGCCCACGCTGCTTTACATTTCAGCTGCTGGGGGGAAGGAGGAGGGGTGGAGTGAACAAAAGCAATACCTTTAAGACGTTTACAACAGCCAAGACAAGGGGAGGAAGGGGATTGCTGAACATGCAGTGCCAGAGGTTGAGAAGAAAAGGTCCTCCGCTCTTTTTGCAACATTATTTATGTTAGTTTGCTCTATTAGAGACTTTGGCTGTATTCTAACCTTTACATATGCCATATTTAGTGTGTCATTTTTAAAATATCAATGTTGACAAAGGTATTGAGTTTTGGATCAAATTTTTGGGCTAACTCAGGATGTACAATATCCCAGTGTGATATTGAAGTGTTATTGTTTTAATTCACGATTAAATTGCAGAAAGAAACTGTTACTCTGTAAAACAAATTACACATTTATTCATTAAATTTCCTCTACATCAGGGTCAGAAATGGGATGGAGCCTTTCCCAGCTGCCACCAGGCAAGACGCAGGGTAAACCCAGCTCAGGCCACGAGTCCAAAATAAAGATATATGAGACAGATTCATGCTCACACTCAGTCATTTCTGAGCTGTAGTTTAATCCACACATGCATGTTTTTGGACTGTGGGAGGAAGCTGGAGCACCTGGAGAGAACCCATGCTGACAAGAAGAGAACATACTACATCATACATATAAATATTTATAGACTTTTTAATTGATTGTGTGGCTGTTGCACATGCATGAGTGTCATCATAATTGGATTTCTTAGAAATAGTGAACAGAAGCACCTTGAGCTGTGCGTTGAGATGTAAAATAGCTGTCTGATGGCAATGTAGTGATTAAAGTATTTTGCTGCATGAATGCAGATGCAGACTAAGCACACATTCTGCTGCACCTTCATCTTTTTTATGGTGCCTGCAATAAGAAAAGAGGGTATGCATACAAACGATTGAATGCACCTAATTTCTGACCAAATACCTAAATGTTTTGCAGCCTAAACCAGTCATAACAGTCCGTGTGTACATTCTCTTGTAAAGCCAAGAAATATTACAAAGTTAAGGTAGAACAAGGACACAATGAGCATTTCTTTTGACTGTCAGTAGATGCATTTTAAAAATGCTGGACAAAGTATGTTTAAAAAACTAAAAAGGATGAATGTGTTAGCCTATTGAAACAAATATATAGTGATAATAATAGATCAGGGGTTAGAAAACTACAGTACTTGTGCCAGTGTTCATATCTGGTGTACACTGGTTCTTAGCGAACACTCACCAGTATAGTTCCAGTTAAAAAGTTAATCTCTTAAGAGAAGACATTTGGACACCTACCTTTAATTACATTTCAAGCAATTTAATAATAATAACTTTAACCCTACATTTTGGTGCAGTGGGGGCTAAGATTTGAGTACAGTCCACAATAAGGATTTTATCACCTGATGTACAAAAGTAATCAAATAGATAAAATCATATCAAAATGAATTAAAAAGATAAAAGATTAAGGTTGTTGATCATCATTTTGGCAAGGTTGTTTGTTGGGTCATCTTCTTTCAGAGATGCACAATGTAACTTTCTGACCTTAAAACTCTGCTTTCCTCAGACTGTTTTAATGGCACAGTGACATTTATTATGCACATTTCTGCTGATGCAGCAGCGTCCTGTGGTTGTGATGCTGGATTAAGTTTTTTTTTTTTAAAAAAGGTTTAATCTTTATCTACAGACACTGTATTCCAATAAGAGGAAGCCATGAAAGGTCATAATACAGATGCAGAACATCTGCTCCTTTGTTTGACCTGTTGGGGGCATCAGTCCCTCAGGTAGCTTTAACCATCTGCTTATGCATTTGGAACAGCTTGAGCCTCAACGTATCTCACCAGGCTGACAGTGTCCTAGTAACATTAGATGCCCAAACAATATTTGTCTTTGATATAAAACATGGGCATTGTATTTGAGTTTATATAAAACTGGGATAAAAGCTGCAGAACAAAAAAAAATCAAAACAAGTATAACTACATTAATAGGTAACTGCATGCCTTAATACAAACATGTAACACTTCAACTTTCTTCATGCACAGCTCTGCTCCACTGTCTGTTTGCATTATTCAGCTTGACCCAGTCAGACTCACACAAGTTTCTATTTTTGCACATTTCATCAGCACAAAAGAAGGATAAGACTTACAAAATGCAAAATTACAACAAAACAATAAAATCTTAACTGTAACAAAACTATAAATAATGATCTACAAATCAACATGAAAAAAGAGAAAAGTGATGAAGGTATAAGGAAAGCATATCTTTGCCTCTCCTCTCTTATCTCATCTGGCTAATTATGTCTGCAAAAAGTTTTGAGGTGGACTGAAACCCCCTTGGTTATATAACTGATATTAAATCATTTTTTTGTCATGTCACAGATATATATATAAAAATATATTGACTAACTAAATGGAAGTATTGCTGTGATTTAGTATCCACTGCCACCTACTGGTGGACTTCATCCCAATGAGGAATTTAGTCTACTTTGCCTTTTAATTTAATTTGCTTCATTATTTTAATTCCTGGATGTTACTGTTGTCATTTGAATAAATCTGAATGTATTTGGACATGACTGAGTGTGGATCTAGTAGTTTATCTGATGTCCAACAAAATTCCAGTAAAACCAATTAAACAAGATGATATAAAAAGAATGAAATGGTGTGAGTTTGTATGTGAGGCTATCAGTGCGCATGGGACTTTACCTTGGTACACTTGTCAGATAAGTCAGCACATTGTGAAACTCTGTGTCCGTGATCTCTCCAAATGCAGGGAATTCTGGGAACACGATGACTGGGCTGCCATTATCTCCTCTACCTCCTAAATTAGAAAGAAGAACAGTGAAACAAATTTACAAATGCTTTAGGTTTCCAGTGATGATAGATATCCATCCATCCATCCATTTTCTACCGCTTTTCCCTTAACGGGGTCACAGGGGGGCTGGAGCCAATCCCAGCTCACAATGGGTGAGAGGTGGGTACACCCTGGACAGGTTGCCAGTCCATCACAGGGCCAAACAGAGACACACATAGACAAACACCCATACACATTCACTCCTATGGGCAATTAAGAGTCTCCAGTCAGCCTATCCCCAAGGTGCATGTCTTTGGACTGTGGGAGGAAGCCGGAGTACCCGGTAACCTTTTTGTGAGGCCACAGTGCTAACCAACTGCTCCACCGTGCAGCCCAATGATAGATATCATTGGGGAAAAAAGAACATAATGCTTTTAACAGATAGAAAGTGAGGCATTAGATTATTAGTAAAAGAAAATGCTTTTTGTTTTATTACAGGCGGAATGAAATGAAGAGAGAGGATGCTATGGCCACAAGGGGGCAATAATAGTTGAGCCATACTGAGCTTGGATGAGGCAAAAAAATATTCACCCTATAAATGATAAGCTGAAAAGTCAGTCTATTATAATCATAAGACTTTTATCTTTTATGTGTCTTTTTCAGGATTGTGTGGAAATGTTTGATTAGATCAGACTGTGACCAATAAGCTAATTAGTGCAGTATGTGTTAGGTATTATTTTACATATGCATGAGTCAAGATGGGCAACAAAAAAAGAAAAACCAAAGGAAAATAAGGTGATGCTGCTGTGTTTGCACACAATGATGACTGCTGATGCCAACGATTTCTCTTCTTACACACAGACAGTAGTTACACAAGCAGACAAACACATTGTGCTCTGTCAGCGCATGTGCCTGGAATATCAATCTGTCTGGCTTCTCTTCTCTCATCGCTATAGCAACAGCAAGTGCATGGTCATGGTTTCCGCGTCTGCTCAGATCTTTGTCTGCAAAATGGTTTCCGACACTGCTGCAGGCACAAGGTCAACACATAGAGAGGACAGCTTCTATACTTGTGCAGAAATGGGGATAACAGCCGCATGAAACATGGTGTTGATCAAAAATGGGATGTGTAGAGGCAGTTAGGTAAAACGTTCGGTTAACAGTTGGAACAAGTCAGCAGCTATGTGGAGTAATATCAGAAAGGCAGTGGAGAGGAAAAGGATGATATTTGAATGGCAAATGGAAACTGAAATATGCAAATATCAAGTGTAAGATTTAAGATAGAAATAATACACACCGCTGCAAGCATACACACACCACTGCAAGCATACACAGACCGCTGCAAGCATACACAGACTGCGATCACATTTAAAATGGTCACCTGAAAGGAAGGCAAACTGCTTTTTGAGGTCAGGGCTGATGTCAGCAGCACGGAGGGGATTGTTGTGCAGTTGCATGATCTCATCTGCAGGAAAAAGAAAGGCACATATATTATTGACGCCTCTTAGGCTATATTGCATATACTTGCAAAAATAACATCACCATCCATCCATTTTTTACAGCTTTTTCCATGCTGAAAATACAAAGACAAACTATCTATTCAGAAATAATTTTTATTGTATTCATACACTAGAAGTTAAAAAATAAAAGCACTAGTTTCACATTACTTTTACCCAGTGATGACATTGTTCTTTATATTTCTTGGAATAATAAGGTGGACATTTATTCTTTAAGCATTATGGACACTCTAACCCTTTTCTCTGCACTAACGGTTTCACAGCTGGGACTTTCACATAATGGAGGAAAATGATGGTGTTTAAAACATGTAGTGGTTCACAGGGTCCAAACATTCGGTTGTAGGTTGTAACTCAGTCGCAGTGGAAACACTCTGAAGTTGTGTTACAATTCCACTTTTACAGTTTCCAAAGTCTACATGAACCTTAATTATCAATCTAAATGTATTTCTATGGTACTTTCATACAGAAAATTGGCATCTCAAAGTGCTCTCCACCATCAAAAAAACAAAGCAGAAACAGGAAATAATATAAACATTGAGGAAAAACAAATGAAGAAAGATAAAAAGAAGATAGTTCAGACATTTTGTGTTAATGTCCTCCCTATCTGTCAGAAGAAACATTCTCATATACAGTCTTACATCTACTTATGGAATCATGGTACTAAGAATGTATTTATTGTTTCCAAACTTTTGCTTTCTTGACAACAAATCAACTATAACATTTAACCATATCAAAAGTAATAACCTCTTAAATGTATTACAAAGCAACTTTAAAAAGTGTTTCCATTTAATGTAATCTTTGAATGAAGGCAGAACTAATGTATCTAACACAGCATACATGCTTCTACTCATTGCTACCATTTTACTACTGAATGTGTTTAAACATTTTAAGTTATTTTATGTGACAACATTCCTTCAACTAACATGAAGATAATTCCCTGGAAGAGGAGATCTCAATAAACCCTCCCAGGATGAATAAAGCACAAATGAAAAATAAAGAAAAACATATTTATGAATATATTTAGGGCAGAGTCAACAACCCACTACAGTATAAGCTCACTGCCATGTAGTAGCTCAACAATAAAGATCAAACACTTAAAAAAAAAGTCCACATCTGCTAAATAAATATCCTAATGACTACATATTTTATATCTCTGCCCTACTAAAATAGGCCTCATATGCGTTTACATCACTAAAGTTAAAAGACAGCATTTCAAGACAGAACTTGAAGAAAATGTACATTACTGGTCTCCACTCTTTTCCATGTTCCATAAATTCACTTAAAGCCAAGGCTAAAGACTTGAAAAATGCTATAAAATCCCCCAAGATTTCCACAAATTGCATTATGGTGCTGTATTTAAGTTAAAACAGACTAAAGCTGTGTATGTATATGTTAGAATGAAAAATCTAGAGATGATAAATCTGCAGGATCACAGTATATGACTTAGCAAATATTTAGATTAGTAAAGAGCAAAGTTGATGTTTCATCCTAGTTTTGCTTTGTTTACTTAACTCTCTCCAGGTAAAGCATGAGCCACTAAATCATTCAATATGAAGCCTCATTCTTTACAGCTTAATGTCGTTCTTAAACAGAGAAAGTTGTCACATTTATCTGGAGGGCTAAATTACCCAAGCTAAATTTATAGCAATTTGGAGAATGTTTTTATTTTATGGCTTTAATTCACCTTTGTGCCATAAACAAGTCTATTCAGATTTTTGATTTTTAATGTAACTCAAGCCAGGAATCTTAAAATCATATACTGATCTGATACGTTTCAGTTAACTTATCTTATCCACCAGAATATTTAGCCTCATCTGCAGCTGGTACCCTGTTCAGCAGCCAGATTCCTCACTGCAACCAGGAAATAAATGTTTTCCTCTACAATGATTTTCCATAAACTGAAGGCTCACTGCTTGAACATTAATGGCCATAATTGGTGTCACAAACAATAAAGTCATGTGGACTCTTTAAGGTTGAAGGGCAGTGCATTTATATATGTGATCCACATACCAGCAGCAATATGTGTTATAGAAGATATAGACCAAGAGAAACAGTGTGAACAGCATTGTGGAAAATTCCAGCATTACCTGGGATTATATGATGAGAAATTTTCCATCGCTACAGAGGAAAACCTATAAAATCCCTTTACACTTTAATAAATTAATTAAAAAAAGCAAATAAATAGATAAATCTCTGGAAATGTAAGTCTTATTTTGGTCCCATTATACAACTCTATATCTGTCTCCATAAATGTATTGTGCCATGACAATGATGATAATGTCTTCCAGAATTATTATTATTATTATTATAAACACAATATCGTGCATTTTCTTGAGATGCAGACATTTTTTTAGGGTTTTATTAAACAGAAGCTATTTCTGAAAAGGGTACCCTAATGATAATAATTAGTACGTGGAATAAATTTGATTATCCTGTCATCATTCATTTTTGTAATACTTTTTTTTTTAAATTGTAAATATATTTTATGGACACCCTGCATAAAAGATAACACAGTGGAGAAAAATGCAACTGGAATCTCAGTTTGCTCTCCAAAAAGCTATTTAGAAGAATTTGGTGAAGAACCGAACAGCAAGCTGCACTGACATGTAAAACACAAATTGAAATGACCATAAAGGTTACTGGAGACTTTAAGCGGGACAGATTGTGTTACCATGATGAACTCTGAACTCAAACCTGCCTCGAACTCGTCCGTGATAACATTGATCTTTAGGAGAAATGGAAAATTTACGTGTAGAAATATTCATTAAAAAATTAAAGACACTGAGTTGTAAACTGGCACCCCCTCCCTCCAAAAAAAAAAAAAAATAAAAACAAAAAACACACACCTCAGTGAGGAAACCTCAATGTCAGCTTTGTCTGGTTTTATATTCAACATGTGACTTTTCTGTTCTTGATTGTGCATAAACATAAATGCCAGCTTATCTGTTCAGAAATCTCATTTTACTTTTAGTCAGTGGAGTGTTTAACAAACCAAAACTAAGTGCTGCAGTTGCTCTTTGTTTTCCAGTGAGATTATTCAGCTTTTAATTTCTGTGTCTCACACACACACACACTCACACACACACACACACACACAAACACACTGTCCAACTGCTTGTCGACAGGACTCATTCAGGTATATCGGCTTGGTCAACCTTCTTACATCCTTTTTCCCCTCTCATGCCAGCTGGTGTCACACTTACTGTAGCAAATAACATAAAGGGTTTTGTCTAATTGGGCAACAGCATCTGCGTGCACCAAGTCAAGCCCCTGCTGTTCGCTCAGGTATATATACTTCAGGTAAATATACTTCTATATTTCTGTCTACTTGCAGATCATTCTGTGCTCCCAAACTACATGATTGTGTTTTTAATGCTTTCCCACCTACCAGAAAACATTACAAACATTAAATGTATTCATTTAAAAAATGTTTTTCCACACTGCAACGTGAACGGAAAAAAAAAATGTCTCGCAACTACAATTAAATGTCAAGCTAAAAAAAGAAGTCCATCACTTCCAAAATCATCTAAAAGGGTACTGAGTTGTAAGGTTAAACAATTGGCAGAAGCAGCTGTAAAATGAGCTGGGAACAAATCAGGAACAAACTCACGATGGAATAAATAGTTTGCGAGCAAAGCAGGTGAGAGAATTAGGTAGTGACAATGAATCATTAAAAAAATCTTACATATGAATTATAAAATGTTAACATATTATCCTTGAAAAACATTAAGTTCAGACACTTAGGATGTGGACTTAAAATATTAGAATACTTAAGCTAAACAATGCAACCTTACAGTCACGTTTAAAGGGAAAACATGCTTCTACAGATTAAAAACATGCTCTTGAAGGCAGCCTGAATATCTAAAAAGGTCATCAGACTTGTTCCTTGTTTGGCAGACCATCTCACACCATATAGTGCACCAAAAACAAAACAAAACAACAACAAAAAACCCAAAACAAACAAAAAACAGTGGACGCAAAGCCCTTATGAGTAAAAAAACCTATTAAATTTTAACCCAAACCATCTTCTCCAAATGCTGCTAATAAATAATTAAGCATCACATGATAAAAACATCAGTTCAGAATCATCAATTAGGTTATCAGTTAGGTTTTTGATGAGAGATTACACGGTTATACTAAGGTGGAGGTGTTTCTACTGATGCTAAAAATGCAGCACTTTGACAATATTAGCACAGTCACCACATTTCATATCTGACATGCAACACATCACAACTTTTAGTTATTAAAGGCAAAACAAGTAAGCAATGTTCATGAAATGGAACTATAATCTTATCCTTTACATTAGATAGTGGATTATTCCTGCAGCATGATGCAGTGGCCCTGAGACATACAGCCAGATACAGCCTATGTTCACAGAGGCAGGTGGTTTTAAATCTATCATGACAGCAGATCACCAGGGCTGACATCTAGATTACACTAATCTATGCCATGGTTGCTAACTGTTTCAGTAAAAATGTATACTAAAGCATAATTAGATTGACAACCACAAATCTGAAATTAACAGGTTGTTAACAATATTGCATGAGGTTAAATAAAATTGCATACATCTGTCACAGTGATCTGCTTTTTTCCATCTGCCAAATACTGGACGTGTGCATTTACTCTTAACCAAAAGCCCATAAGTGCCTAAATAAACCTTGATCAGACACAATGTAAGACATGGTCTTACTCAGTGTCTGTCTGTTCCTTGTTTGGTTGTTTGTTCAAGCTTTTAGCAGTCTCTGCTGTTACAGGTATAAATCAAGGACTCATTTCTTTTCCTCTTGTCTCTCAAATGAACCTTCAGCAAGTGTGCTCACACAGACACTAAACACACCACAGAAGCCCAGAAGGCTGAAAACAGAAATAAAAAACAAAATATTTAATGTTTTGTTACTTGGTAAAGCAGTGTTGATGCTAATAAAGGGTCAGCGTTACCTGAGGGGGTTTTGTCACAAAGCTGCAGCTGTCTCACCAACTGCAAAGTGCTTAAAGCCTCTCACATGGTTCTTAAGTACTCAAGTTTACAAAGGGACCTCCATCAGTTTCCCCTTTCTGACCAGGCTTCCCTTACTCAGCCAACCACACCCTGCCCAAAGAAACTCCCACGCATATCACATCAAAACCAACCCCCCTAGTCCATGTCAGAAAGAGGCTATTTTGTTACTGAGAAATCCCCTCAGTCCCTTTTCATGGTCATAGTTTTCTCATTTCCTTAATGTGTGTAAAACTTCACTCACCACTCCGAATTGTAAAAGCCCCTCTGGTGATCCCGACTATCAGAAGCTACTGTATTTCATAACATGGTAAACAGTGAAACTACTCCAATTTCTTTCCACACTCTCTTTGCATCTTCATCAATAAGTGTAAGTGATGCCATAATAATCTGTGGGACAAAAGGATGCAGAGAAAAACAATATACGTCTTCACAGAAAGAGCATGAAAATCTGAAGCTTTACTGGAGGTTAATTTTTATCTAATTATTATCTAATGGATAAGGTGAGAACACAAGTTTTTGGTGTTTTAACATTATTAGACTACAACCCAATTAGTTGTATTTCACCTACACAGCTTTTATTCTGTTTTACCACAGGAAGTGATAAAGTTACATTTCTACTGAGAAGAAGCAAACCCTGAACAAGCAAAAACGACTTATTCCAACACAAAACGACACACGTAAACACACTAGCATTCATACCACCTGCTGCTGAAGCGTTAATGTACTTTGAGAGGCTTAACGATTGGGATTAGTGTCCACTCACGCTCACGTTTGGGGCTGACAGGTCAAATGTTAGTGGGTCACACACCTGGGCCTCTACTGACACAGATTAGGCTTGACCACCAGACTGAATTCTTGGTTCATCATGCTAGCAAGACCAAAAAAAAAAAAGTGGGAAGAGGAGAAACGAGCAAAAAGACATGTCCAGATTGTTGTGCTGTTTTAATCTAGCACTTCCTCATTTTATGTAAAGGACAAAAATAAAAGACAAGCAATTCCTTTGACTATTTGTCTTTTTGTTCAAAATGTTTACAAGGGGACCAACAACTCCAGCCCTGAAAGGCAGGTGTCTGGCAGGTGTGGAACGTTTCCCTACTGCAACACACCTGATTTAAATGAATGGGTCAATAAAAGACCTGGTAACAACTTGACAACAAAATGCTGGAGATTCTATTTATTTTAATCAGGTGTGTAGAAGTAGGAAAGCATTCAATACCTACAAAAACAGAAGCTCAAGAATTGTGTGATCAACTCAGTATCTATATAAAAATTCAAATAAATGAACAGTTTACCTAATTGTCCAGCTTTATGACATTTTTAATCACCAGTAAGAAGTTCTTTCATATCACTTTGATGTTACAATGAAGAAGACCTCTGACCTCCTTTCTGACACTAAGTATCACTTTCTTTTATGTTTCATTTGTGAGAAACATGATTTATGAGAGTGTAGTCGCCTTGTCCTTTGACCATTTGAGCCTAATCAGTTCACCCCCCTACTTTTTGATAGGGATCATTTCCTGAAAATGAGGAACTTAAGAATTTATTGAGACGTTTTATGATGAGTGATATGCATATGGGAAGAAATAAGTGATAAAATATAAAAATCAAAACATGTTAACATTTAATTAATGAACAGAGTAGATTTGGGGTTATAGAGCAGGGATCAGAGAGGTTGGGCGAGGGCAGCGGGAAGGGGTTTAAGGTCATAGCCATGTGGCAGGATGAGAAACAGAGATTAGGCAACCGGTTGAGAAGTGATGAGTTTGGTCATGCAAAATGAAAGAAGCGGAGGGGTGAGAGGGCTCACATGACCGTTCAGAAAGGTAATATCCAAAGTAATGGTGATGATTAAAGACTGTGCTGATGTGCACAGAAATCGACTAATTAAGGAGGCAGGCTGGTGGGATGTCAGAATATAGACCTTTGTTTTTTTTTTATTAGAAATGAAAACATTTTTTAAAAAAATCTCTCAGAGTAACTATGACAACAGTTTCATCTCCCTGCTGGAAAACTGGGGAAAGTCAGAATTTCAGAAAACTGCTACTTTTAAAATCATTACAGGAATAAAATAAAGAGTAAAATAATAATCTTCACACCTACCACAGAGCCAGTGGCAGCGGCGAGTAAATCTGTAGTAACTCTCCACCTCCTTAAGAGATATCCGAACATGACCCCAACTCTCCTCTCCTGCAACCAAACAGTCCCCTAATTCCTCCATCTCTTCTTCTTTGATTTCAGCACTATTATCCATCTCCACTCCATGCTTGTCTTCAGTCTTTTCATTCTCCATTGATACTGAATCAGCAGCTACTTCATCTTCCTCAGTATGGCACCCTTCATCTTCTCCTGAAGTATTCTCTCTTTGTAGCTTAGTAAGCAAAAGTTCTGAGTGTCCCGTAACCATAAACCAGTCCAACTCTTCTCCAACTGCCTTTCCATCTGAGCCTCCAGTGATCTGCTGGGCAAGAGACATCTCTGAGTTGGTCTTCACACCAAACCCAAAACGTAGCTCAATCTCAACATCTTCCTCCATGTAAAACCCTGAGTCGGCTTTTTCCTCTACTCCCATCTCTCTGCTTCAGTCTTGTTCCATCCACTCGTGTAATATTTGTTTCGTGAAGCTGTGCATAGATATCCCATTAACAACTTCCCTCTCATGACTCCACCTTCCTCTAAGCCTCCCATCCAGCCTCTAACCTGCTGCCAGGCTGCAGGTGCTCCACCGCCTGCAGATATCAGTCAGTAACAGAGAGAACTTCCTATTTCAACCTCAGGTTACCTTCCCTGTATACAAAAGCTACAGTGTAGTCATGAACCCCACCCTCCTTCCTCACTCAACTATTTTTACCTGTCCCCTAAAAAGGACAATGCCTGAAACCTGCGCAGACGTGACCAGATCTGACAGCTCCTAATTAACATCCAGTTAGTTTTTTTTATGGCCAGTGAGGGACAGAAGGAAAATAGCCAAGCAAGATATATTTTGCAATATACCAATATGTCACAACTTCTGCAGCTTCTAGTGCTAATTTAAGCCAACAAAACTTGGGATCCCTTTCCGCCTTATCTCAGGAGATGTGCACCAAAAGTACAAAGCCTCCATTCTGACCAGCCCATTCAAACACTGCCTGCATCCCCATTTAACCAGTGACCATCAATTGAAAGCCTCTATTCTTGTTTACTCCACTGAAAAGAACCTATTCTTACAAACTTAGTGAAAGACTCAATTCTAATGAGACCTCTCAATGAAAGACACTGTTCCTTGAGAGAATACATCAATTTAGATTCAATTTCATTGAGATCTGAAAAGATCCATTTCAGTCATTTAACAAACACCATACTGTGTCTCGTAATCACGCTATTATCCATTTTATTTAAAGAACTTCAGAGTTGCAAGAAGGTTTGGACGACATATATTTGGGCATAATTTATGCTTGTGGTGCATGACTATACTTGTATTATAGTCATTTGCAGAACACATCAGTAAAATGTGGCTTTACCAAGGACATGCATGGGGGTATCTGAATAATAAATATTAGATAATAGATAAAGCCTTTAGTTAAAGCACTTAGCAAACATAAAATAAGAGGTACAATACAATAAGAAAAGACAGACTTAACCAAGAAGCATCAAAGACACACCCTGGAGAATGGTCAGTTAAGATAAATTATGCTTTTCTCAAAACAACTAAACTTAATGTTTGCATCATTGTTTGCTTTGAAACATTGCTAATATCTAGAATCATAAAAAAATCAAATAAAAAAATAAGCAAACATTTTTCCTGTTCTCTATTCTCAAGGCTATGTGTGGAAGTGTTGGTAGCTGAACCTTCAATATTAGATGACTGATGTAACAGAATAACAGGAGTATACTACAGAAAAATGTTATTTATATACAGTACCAGTCAATGGGGAAGTGTGTTCAAAACTTTGACTGGTAGTATATATA
>JBAMHV010000013.1:8513524-8542393 GCA_037177535.1 Pseudomugil gertrudae
TTGATGAATTGGCTTAAATAAGATGTGAAGCGCCCTGAGATGACACTGTCATGAAGTGGCGCTATATAAATAAAGTTTAATTGAATTGATTTGAATCTCGGTTTGCTTTGTGCTCTTTTCTTAAATGTGCTACAATGCTGGTAGTTGATTTGGGTGTATTGCTAAAGAAATGGGGGTAGTGAGGCAGTGTTTTTTAATGCAAGAGTCTGCATGCACCCTGTATTTCTGAGAATTTCAGTTACACGTCATATTTTCAGCTACTGAACAAAAAGCTTTTTAGAATTATAGATAATAAAGCTTTAAATGTCACAACCATTTAAGTACGATGCCAAAAGCACATTAAATTCTTGTCATAGTAACACATGCTTGGAGAATCAAGTAATATAGATCAGATCCCATTTGTCCATTACAGGAGTAAAACATATGTAAAATGATGATGTATGTTGGAGAAATACCTGCCTAGCTAGCCTAGATCTCTAACAACAACACATTCACCCAATATGACTTCATGCTGCTTTTTGCGTTATACATGGCAATCATGTATTTTCTTCCTTAATCACATATATATCCACCTGTATGAATACAGTTCACCAATATTCAAATTAAAGCAAACCTGTACAAACACTCAATGATAAAGATGACAAACAGGCAACATGGTTGGTTTGGACTACTGTCGTCACCCACCTATGCTTTGGGTGACAGTCCTCAGTCTCTCCAACAGCTCCCCAAGAGCCATTTCTTCCGTCTTCATCCACAGGATCATCCTCCAGAGGTACAGCGGAAGAACAGCTGCCCAACCAAAATACACTTTCTTTGGAAGAAGAGACAGCTTGCCTGCTTTTTGCCAAACAGTGCTTCAGGAAGTGAACGATGGTGAGGGCGATGGGAGAGGGAGACTCTGTGATGACAAACCCAGCCGAGCAGAGGGAAAAAAGGGGATGCAGCACTGTAAAGTCGCCCAGGATGTGACTGCCTGGCTGCTGTCTAATTCAGATTGTAAATTTTGAGAGGGAGAAGAGATACTTGAGATATAGGGGGCACTGTGAAGAATAAATGCTGCCAAGGATTAAGAGGATGGTGCAGAGAGGGGTGATGGAATGATGCGGGAGCTGCTATGACAGCCCGAGCAGCAATGCTGATTCGTCGACAAGGCGATGCAGAGCAAAGGGTGGCGGCGATGGAGATGAGGAGGAGCTGGAGCAGGAGACAGTCTCATTCACACATGCATGCTTCAGCCTCAGCACACATGATGCTGCAAACCTGTGCAGACCTGACAGATAGGGGGGAGGGGAAGTGAAGGTCAGCAGTGTAGTTTCACACAAACAGCCGAGCCAACATTGACATCCAGTGGTGAAGGAAAGGAATAGCAGCTGCGTCATGATTAAACTTACCCAGTGCTCCTGCTGGTCATGCACCACTGATAATGCTGCATTGCCACCAAGTGATGACAAATGGTTATGACAAAAATAAGCTGGGTGCTTGAATTAATCTAGTAAAAGTTTCATGTATGAGTAGTAGACCAGGAAAGACTTTAAAGCACATGTGAATAGAACTCAAAACAATACATATGAAAGACAAACAAGTGATAAAATACGTGATACAATATGCTTATAATATTATTTCCATTGATACAGCTATTGGTTATTCTTGCAGTCAACAATAATTTAAATAATAATTAATAAAAAATTATAATTAATAAAAATAAGAATGTCTTTATTGCAATGGTATATGGAATATAAATACAAATAAATAATTGCAATACTTGAAATAAATGCTTAGAATAAAGAATTATACTGCTGAGTAAATGAGCAAAAATCAGATTAAGTAAATATTTTTAAAATTATTAAAAGTCAACAATAAATTAATAAGATATTCACATTAATTAAATGGAAAACAATGCAATATTATATGTACAAGCAATTTGAGGCATATTATAGAACAAAACTAGCTAAATCCTGCTTTAAACCAGCAGAATATCACAACAAAACCTCATCATCACGCACCATATAGCAGTATTATCATAACATCTGATAGGATGTGAGAGGGAAGAAAAACACTAATGCCAGGCTTTTACAAAACAATTACATTTTTGTTATCACCAGATGCATCCGGACACAGAAAAATAATAGAATCTGATATTTTGACTGGCAGAGAAGTTTTGACTCCAGATCGACACCCTTCCCAGCTAGAAAATTATATGAGAAAATAGTTGATTCAAGTCCAATCAAACAAAACATGATCATTGACTGAAGAAAACAAATAAACCCCACAATTATTGATCATATGGCTTCATGCCAAGTAGCAGTTTGCAAACCTTGGTGCCCCTACATTAAATGTACAGATAAAGACCGCAGCATGGATCCAAAACTGAGATAAAATATGATAATTATAGTGATTACAATGTTCTTTTCTTTAGTCCTACAGATGTTAAAGTGCTTGCTATAAATATTTGTGCTTTTTGTCATATTTGGCTCTTTGTTTCTGGTGGAATAAAAGCGTAGAAAATGTGGAATATAACCTACTTATCTGACCTTGGAGGTGAGTCGCCTGAGCATTTCGCTGTTATGTAAAGTTACAGCTTGCATTTTGTCCCATTAAACTACTTTTCTACTTACAAACAGCAAAAGATTGTCTTTATTATTTTTTAGTCCAACATCGTCAAGTAAAGGCAAATGATCAGATAAGATGCTGAAGAACATTTGTTGCGGTTTACACCTTTGCATCAAGCCTCCATGACACTGTGCATGCGCGAAAGAGCTCAGCCAGAGCAGTAGTTGGTGTATTTGGCTCTCATGCATGACTTGGACCTTACTGACTGAACAAAAATAAAATCCATATCTTCTGATCTTCGTGGCTCACACGGACAGAGAACAACACTAAACGTTTTTACTCTCTTTATTACAAGCAGAATGACAGTACAGTGTTTCGCCCTCATTTGCTACAGACAGGCTGGCAAAAAGTCAACTTTTAAAATCTTTATCCAAAAAAGAAGAAAAAAAGAAACAGTAAGTTGTCAAATTCTGCTTAGTTATACAAACAGTGCCATACTAAAGGTATGATATGAAGCGTGCTTTTCAGAGCACAGCAGTCATCTTCTCATACCTTTGCCAAGCTCAGGAGTGACAGGATGAGCACCTGCTGTTGTGCTGATGGACTTATAAAAAGCTGTTTGACATTCGGATCAGCAATAAAAGGCTGGTGTGATAAACTCATTGAGACAGAGGCTGACACCTACACAGTTCATTCCTAGTCAAGTTATTTGGTCAATTCTCCTTTTTTTGTCACCCACTACAATCTTTGTAGAAAAATAACTTGTGAGGAACAGTTAACTATAAACTCCAGTTGCCAGACAATACAACTTGTTTTTCAGGTAAAACCGATCTGTCCTAAAACAAAGTGCAGTGTGTAGAACTATAGGTAAGTCTAACGAATCATATAATTTATATTATGCTCTCATTTTGGTTACAAACTTTAACACATATTCTAACAGAGTTAAAATATAATTTTCTTTCTGTGATACAAAAGTAGCAAAAGAAATATCCACAATGAACAACAGAAAAATGGCAAAAATAACGGTGAAAATTTGAGGACTTAGACATTACAAAATTGTGTCTAAAGAAAAATCCACCCGGAAAAAGCCTTATCAAATCACAGAATTTGATTAACAGCATTATTATTGGAGAACTGGTACATAGTAAAGTCAAATATGTCCGGACACAATATGGCAACAGCACAGTGAGATGGAACCCTGTGATATAAGCACAGAGGACTATCCTTTAAAATAACTGAGGTCAGAATGTTGAGCCGCCCGCCCCCCTAATGTCCCAACACTGGTGGAGGCTTTGAGTGAAAAACTAAAGGGAAAAATCTAGACCTCCTTAAAAAAAAAATAAAAAAAAAATCGAGTACCACTGTAGAAAAATACTGAATGCCTGTTATTAAATCTATACAAGTTGGCAGATGGTAATGTGTATGAAAATAAACTGTATAAAGATACAAAAAGGCGTCAGAATCTCACATTCAATACTTCCAGAGTCAGTCACTTGCTATTTAACTACACAAATATGCTTTGGAAAAAACAAGGACTTCAGAAATGCTTTCTGAAATGCAGAAGAGAGGTTCATCCATGATGAGCTACAATCTTTAGCTGGAGGACATGATGGACAACTCAGTTCAACATTCTCATTGATTTGATTGTGACGTCGCCAATTCAAGTCTCCCTCCTGCCCACATCTACAAATCTAAAACACCCCCTCCTGCTACAAAATAACACAAAAAACCCACCTTTTAAGTTACATCCACACAATAAACAGTGACTGACATCAATAATTTCATAATACAGGAAAGCATCATGAGTGAATGCAACACAAACAACCCATAATAACAAGGATTACGTGACATTAGCTTTCTGATATTAATGTCTACATAACATGTAGCATGGCGGCAAATACACAAGCACATTGCAACAGTGAGAGATAGCAAGCTGTTAAAGACATCCATAAATCAATAGTCCCAGGCTGTTACCCTACTTGGCCACATGGTGGAAGGAGAGGCCACACTGTGCTCACTGTTCAGGACTAAATTAAAGGTGCCTTGATATGTTTTGTGATGAATAATGTCTGGGACAAAAGAGGATAAGGGAGAACAGATCAGCATGCAGAGGCAAATCCAACATGCTACACCGACAGATTAAATAAACAAAGATTGACACCACTGTGAGGGTAAGAGTAGAAAGGGGTACAATACTGACATGTATGCCCTCTGAACCTCCTTATACTCTCACATACATGTTTAACCTGACCTTCTGAAAATAGTATTTATGAATTAAGGCAGGGTGGCTAAAATACTGCACTTTCCCTCATGAGTCTCTCCTCATCTCCCCTTTTAGCTGATGAGTATGTGAGTGTAAGGCTTTGAAATACACAAATTCTGCTTTTATCTTTAAATACACCTTCCTCCTTTGGCTCCTAGTCTGCTGCTGCTGCGTACCTGTAAGGCAAAAGTGTGTCACATACAAACATACAATAACAGGCAAATTCATGCATACTCTTGCGCACATGCACACGCACACACGCATACCTAAAGGGCTAAGCTTGAAGGCTACCCCCCATTACTTGGCTAGACCAAATAGTGTACATAAATGTTTTTGGACGAACATTTACAAACAAGCAAAAGGGACTGTTAAATGGAGGAACAGGCAAAATAATGCAAGTTAGGAAATGAGGTCAGGGTGTACAAAACTGACCTCTCAAACAAGACAGTTATGAAGTAATAACACGGTGACACGTGGTTCTCCTTCAGTTCTCAGGCTGTTTTTGAAAAGGTCTGAGCAGGAACTTTGACAAGACTAAGACAGGGTCTGTAAGTATGAGGATGAGGAGTCAGGGCAAACTATCTGAAAGGCTGTCCACCCAGGTGTAGCCCAAAAAATGCACACGGTGAATTAAAGCATGGAGTTCCCATGCTTTCTGATGAGCATGTTTATTTGTTCTTTAAATCTTTAGGTTTTGCGATGCAGGTGTTGTTCACACATACTGGATGTGTGTGTTTTTTATTTGTGTGTGTGTTTTTAGCTCATGAGATGCACATATTCATAGTTTCAGAGACCGCGTTTGTTTTCACACAGAGGTCTCTGGTCCCGGAGCATGGTAGGCAAATCCCGCCCCTGAGAGACGAAACACGAGGGGGCTGAGGGAGCACAAGTCTGCTCCTCCTCCATCAGCCAAGTGGGCCACCAGTTTCTGGGAAAGGGGACCAGACCCGCAGAGGGACAGCGTTTCTGCAGCCCCGAGGTGGAGGCGAGAGGAGTCTGTACTCGTGCCTTTGTAGGACTGACGAAAGGACAGTGAAGTCAACTCAGCCACGCTACCCGGCAACAGCTTCTCATGATCCTGCAGAGGGACAGGGAAGGAAGGTTAAAAAGGAAAATCCAAAGCTGAAAGACACAAGAAAAACAGAAACACAGACACAACACAAAACCAAGCTTGTGAATGTGAACACACATGAGAAGAAGCATTAAAGTCCAATTTAAGGGTTTTTTCTGAAGGTTTGAGCAACATTTATTTTATTTTTGTTCTATTTTAGTTCAATGTTTGATGATAAATGGTCATCAATTTATTGAATTAGCCATTGTCTACATATACAGCTACTTTTAATTGTCTCTCCTAGTCAAAAGCCTGTGAAATACCTTCAGCCATGATCCTTAACTCAGCTCAGTTTGGAAGAGAACGACCTATGCTTGAGGTATATAGCCACTATAAATAACCGTATCTGTTTGGATAGCATAAAGAATGGGCAAATCAAGAAACCCTCTAAAAATGCTGGTTAACAGCCGTATTGCATTAAGCATGCTCATGAAATTAAAACATGTTCACACTTCTCATCGATATCATTCTCCAACACTAGATGTCACCAGTTTACCTCATAACGTTTAATAGTTGCATCCACGAATGTTTTGTCTGTGGCATCACAGCTCCTTGTTAACATACTATTGAAATATCGTCTTGGTTACTAAACAAATCCTATCACAGTCTGTTTTAACTCTGACTGTATTATGTTTTGTATAACTTACATACAACTCAAAGTTCTTTGATTTCAGGTTTTGAGCCTCTTGACTTGCTTTTATGCATTTCTTTGGTGACAAATCAGGACCCAGTCAAACCCACATCAAGCTAATACTCTTTCAAGTCAATATAACAAGCAGCAAAATAATTTTTAGAGGCCCAGTCCCAAAAATGGCAGGTTATTTCTCTCCTGACTGCATTTTATTCAACAGTTTTATTCAGGTTCATTCGGCAACGCGCAAGTCGTAACAAATGCAACCTGCCTTAAATCAGGAATTGCTGAGTTAATTGGAGGATTATGAGTCCTGAAATAGAGTTTGTCACAAGAGAATTTCTTATATGTGTCCCACCCCTCTCTTTAAGCTTGAGCCACATCACAACACCATGCCACATGCAACTCAGAACAGCAGAAAGCATCATGGCAGCAGCATTAAGGACACAACACCCCACTGTCAACACCCTATGTGTGTTGTTACCATGGTGACTCTAGCCCTCCCACTGATGGGTGGGTAACTCTAAGGTTTGCTGAGAGGGGTGCTGTGGCTGTGTAGCATCATAGATCCTAGCAGCTTTTTCTCCACTGTCTCTCTCACAGGTCCTATCAGGGTGAAGTGGGTTCCTCTCACTGTCTCCCTCTCCACAAGGGCCAGAACCGCCACAGCCCTCCAGAGCATCCACTGTCCTTACCTTCTGTGGATGACGTTACAGGAAAAGTGATAATGAAAACTGCCCGGACCCTTTGTGTTGTATCAAGTAGATTTTGTATTGCCTCAGTGTCAACATGGGACTAAATGAATCCTGTTGGCTTGAATTTTATTAATCTATTCAACAAAAGAAGAACATTGTTGAGTGATCTTGGTATTTTTCTGGAGCAAATTTTGCATAAGTGGCTTGTTGTTCTTTTGCGATTGCAGGTTTGAGAGCCATTACTCGATGTTCGCTAAACCACACTTTGTTACTAAGTTTTCCCTTCATATCAGATGTGTGTGTCTGAGAGCAACCTCGGGTATACTCTTTAAATTTATTCATACGCTTCCATTAAGGAAAAGGCCAAATTGACAATAGTCACTCAAACAACTGGAGACCAAAAAAGTATTAATAAATAAATATTTGCTAAATTAAAATTTAGGTATATAAGACATTGTTTAGTAATTTGATTGAGTTGAAAAATTTATATTAAAAAATAAAACTAAATAAATGTTCCTGGACAAATGAAAGCAGTTTGCTGATTAGCAGTGGGGGAAAATAACCAGTTAACAGGTTCATTCAAAAAGTATTAGTTTATGAGTTATGTAATGTATATTTGTTTTTTTTAAATATTTCTATTGAACCAGAATTATGAAGCAATGTCAGGATTTTTACACTTATTAAAATTCATTTTTACTTTTGTGACAGCAGTTGTTTCCTTCTTTAATGGAAGGATATAAATACATTTTAGGATGATTGTATGTAGTATTGTTTAAAAGCCATCTAACTTTACAGAGACAAATATGACAACGTGGTTTGAGTTATTTGTTTGAATCAGACTTACGTTTTCTGACATAAACTACGATCAAATCTATAAAATGCATTTAAAATGAATAATTATTTGCAGATTGACGAAATACTTGAGCACCATGAATGAAAACTTGCCATTTTTTATAGGAGAGAAATTCTGTAAGCCAGCAATGACAGCATCCTGGCAAATCACACTTACCATCATAAATAAATAAATAGAAAACAGAAAAGATGCAATGCAGGTCATTTAAATTTCTCAATGAGAAAACAAAGAACACAAAAACACTAGAAGAAGAGAAGTAGCAGTAATAGAAAAACAAAAAAGCACAACATTGTTTACAAAAAAGATCTTGATCTCATCAGTAGCTGGTTAGTTTAACATGAGTCACCATGTGTAGAGACAAGTAGCTTGCACTGGGCCCTACTGCCATGCACACAGAGATTAGGGCTAAATGAGAGTGTCACCTCCTCTTCCTGCTCCTCTCTCGTCTCTCTGGGCCAATCAGAAACTCATTCTGCTGGAGGACTGAGAAAGCATGAAGATGGTGGATGGCTCCACAGTAAGGCACGGGCGGGTGGACTGCAGTTACCGCACAAGAGCGCGTGAGTGCAGAGGACAGAGTCACAACCACAGGGGAGCAGTAGTGGAATGCAAAAGAGGAGGGAAGGAGAGAGGAGACAGTAATGGCGAGGGAGGAAGAAGCAAACAGAGGGAAGATGGCAGGAGTGACAATAAGGCAGAACAGCGTGAAAAAGGAGAACAGAGGAAGGAGGGATGGGAAGTGGTGTGTATTTTGATTACGGTGATCCATTAGGATGCAGTGAGAAGGGAGAAAAAAGAAGAAAGAGCACAGAAGGAAGAAATATGTCAGACCTTTCACTCATTTTTCCATTTATTGTGAAGCCTGCTTCACAGGTGGGTAAGGCTATGTCGCAAGAAACAGGAAGTCACAGCAAATCCAGCTGATGTTCAAAGCTATTTGAGATCCTAATCAGCCTGGATGATTAACAAAGAAGAAAAGATTCATAGCTGATGACTATGATGTAAAAAAACTGTAGATAAATTTCAATTACTGAGAAATCTACCTACTAAATCAGTTTTGTGTACTAAGATGTTCTATGAAAGCAAAAGCATTAATTAGTGGCTTTAGTGAAGCATTTAGTTAATGCTAGAAATAAATAAAGGGATAAGTCCAGAATAAAATTTAGGAACAAATAAAGTTTTAATTTTTTCTGAGTAGTCTACCTGTGCACGTTCGGTGGCTGTGGGACAAACAGTTCTACAGAGGACCTTCTTGATGACATCTGGCAGCAAGCTGACTGTAATGAGGAGGATGATGCTGAGCCAAGCTGGACCACTGGACAGCATCTGCATAAACACGTAGTACATCCTCTGGTAGTTCAGGAAGGGCCTGGGCAATGCAAACAAAAAGAAAAGGGTTCCCAAACCGGACTGATCAACATAAACATCATGGATGTTACTTAAAACATATCATTACCAAATGATGCCACCCCAGAGGAGTGAGAAAATAACATAAAAAAGGAGTGATCCCCAGATGACAAAGTGATTGATCCAAGTCCAGTGATGTGTGTCCAAGGCAAGCTGAAACAAACGGAATATATAAATAGTAAACATCAACCCAGTCAATAAAGTCGATGGCATTACCTTCAGGGTTTACTGCCATGGAAACCAGGGCAGTCAATCATAGATGTTAATATGCCCACATGCACATGGAATTGTTAGTCCCCTGCTGACACTGACACACACCTTCAGTGTAACTGTGAATACCAGCACAGTAAAGACAAGAGTCCCAAACGTCCAATTTCCAAACATCTGCAAGGGAAGAGAAGAGGAAGAAGGTAAATAAACACTAAACATAAATCAGGGAACATCCTATCTTTAAAACAAAACATCTTTAAGTTTAAAAATGGAGATTTAATACATTTTCACATCACAAAAAACGGTGTTAGGGGTGATCTGGTTGAAAACCAGTAATTTCTCAACATTCTTTTAAGATTTGTGGCCATTAAAGTTGAAATATTCCACATCTTGCAGCATTTCTATTTCTCTACTTGCTGAAATCCTAGAAAGGACATCAGGAGTGAACAGATGGGATGGGAGGAGGACTAGAGAGATCAAGGCAAGGAAGGTAGAGAGCTTATGTAACGGCTACTTCTGGCTGTCGGTACCAAAAACACCAATCAATTTCCATGGATCCCTTTTGCTTTAAACTTCGTGAAGCAGTGAGATGAAAAACAAGCTAACTCCGAGAACTTCTGGAACAAACACACAGACACAGAATGTACACACAAAAATACACAAACACAGTTGGCGGAAAGGAAAAAAATAAAAACAAACAGATGTTTGATCTCAATCTGTACCACATATTAGTATTGATTTATCTGCAACTACAACAAAACAGGGAAAATGTGGGGAAGCATCTAAGATTCTACTATGAGAGTGGAGGTGTTAAAGATCGGGTACTGTGCAGGATTCAGGGCTTCACAATGGTTAGGGCGAAATGGGACGCTAAAGCAACTACACATCCAAATGAAAGTGCTTGGATGATGAGGAGTAAGGAAGAATGAAACCAGATGAGGACAGTCAAACTGAAAGCAAAAAACGGTACAACAGGAACTAAAAGGGCATGAAAGACAGAGAGAGCTGACAGGGAGGGAGACAGGCTTACCATCTGTGTGTTGGTGGTCATAAGCTGAAGAAGAAGAGGAAGATAAAGAACAGGAGGAAGAAGAGAGAAGCAAAATAAAGAGTAAGGAAGCAGAGAGAAGAAGGGGGAAGAAGAGAGAAAAGAATCAGGACAAGGGGTAAAATGAATTTCAGGATGTTTAAACTTAAAAAACAAGACCAAAGGCAATCAAAAACAGTTGACATGATACAAATTAACAATACAGAGAAAGATGCTATTGCATTGTCAATATGGATGGAGATCCAATGTTGCTGACCTATTGGGGAGGGTGGGAGGGGCAGGACAAAATCTTTACTGTTACAAAACCATACACACAAAAACAAGCACTGCACTTAATCTAATTATAAGAATCAAGTGATGATGAGTGAGCGATCATGAAGATTTTGTTTCTTTTATTCACGCTTTACATTGCTAAAGCACAAACCAATATAGCAAAAGATGCTAGGGTTGTTTTGTTGCTTTTGCCTCTGCTGAGACGCCTTACCTGGCCATTGCTGGTGAAGGTGGTGTTGTCGAAGAGAAAGTAGGCACCAAAGAAGAAAATTACAGCATCAAACACACCCAGGCACGTCCAGTACAAGAAGACAGGCCAGCGGAGGAAAGAGTTCTTTGCAATGTCCCTGAGACAAAGTCACAAACAGAAACGGTCATTTAAGTAACTTATAACAACGGCATACAAACCCTGATTTCCTTCTGACCTCACCTGTACAATGAGGGCTCCCTCTTCAATGTCTCCATGGTGACGTGCTGCTCCACCAGGCTGTACAGGAGGATGGGTAGTGAGGTAAAGCTGATGTTGTACAGCGTCAAATATGCAGTGTCGTACAGAGGCTGCAAGGAGAAGGTTGTGCATACGGCATGAGATAAAAAAAACACCATCTGTGCTGCAAATGAAAAACATATGTGATAAAATGCCACCTGCCTTCTCAAGCCATTACAGTTAGCATACAGATCTCAGAAATCAAAATGACTTTTTCATGACAAATAAAGTCCAAAGCTGTTTTATTTTTCAAGCTATGCACTGGCTAAATGCTCCCCTAGTTTCACCAGATGGTCGCTGGTTTTGCCTTGTCAGTTATCTACTGATGTGCAGGTACTTTCAACTGAGATTTGTTTTTTTTTGCTCTAAAATGGTTAAAGGGGTGAGAAAAAAATGAATATTTATTTGTGCTTTCTGCTTGTGACAGCCTATACACATCTTTTCATTACTAAAATCCTTATTACAGACATACCTGCTGGGAGAAGCCGCAGAAGAACTGGTACAGGAACTGAGGAAAGATGAAGCATACATTCTGTGGAGCAAGCAGAATAGGTGATAAGTTTGTGACATGTACAAGTGAAGTCATTTCAAGAAGCTAAAAATGCCAATATGGTATACACATTTCTGGTTTTGCAGATTGAGCGCTATGAGCTCACTGAGTGGGCCGCATTGAGCTGGCCTGCCAAAAAGGGAAAAAATGAATCAGCTGGCAGTGCATCACATGCGGTGGAAGCCGCCCACGCTGATCTTTACTGCCGTGAATCCAGGAGAATATCGCACAAGGGATTCATGAATCCCGTAATCTGTCAGAGTGGCTGCAAAATCTGCTTCTTTGTAACTCGGTATTTCACTGGGAATTACGATAAGGTGATTAAAATGTGAGAGTTTCTGGAGTACATAAGAAACCTGTACCTTGTAGAAGAAGTACTGAACGAGCTCAGCAATTCGGATGTAGTAGTAGTGCCCGTGAACAAGAAGCATCTTCTTAAGGTGTTTAAACTTCGGGATGGCATAGTCACTGTTTCTCGCTGCCTGTCGGCCTTCTTTACCCATGATGCCTGAGGGGAGAAAGTAGTAAAAATATAATTTATGTTTAAAACATCTTATGTTAGAATGGATCCGACATGACTAAAAATTAAAACTGGTGGATTACAAGCAAATTACTGTTTACTTTAAGGGGTTCATTATTACTTCTGTTTTTACTGAACCCCTCTTAGTACATCATCCATCCACTGTTCTATTCGAATCCACAGAGATAGTAAAATAAACTCACCTATGCCCACATGTGCTTCCAAGATCATACTGACATCGTTGGCTCCATCACCAACAGCAAGAGTTATAGGATGTTCCTTAGAAGCTTTAATTAGCTTCACAATCTGCCAAAAAGAAAAAGATTTCAGTCACAGTGACTGTGTCACTTAGGATGATGCCCTCAGTGTATCTGCCAAACGGAAGACTTATTCTGGAACCTGTGCTTTCTGCAGTGGCGCCATGCGACAGCAGAGAACTGCGCTGCAGTTGCGACAGATTTCTAGGAAGATTTCTCTGTAGTTGCCATGGCCAGAGACCTCCTGGTTGGGTTTTAATACAGCAGAAAGAGTGGCTCCATCGATAATCAAACCAAAGTCGAGGCAGTCCACTGACAATCTGGAAGCACATGACACAACCAGGTAAACAGGATTTATGTACAACAGCAGTCAGATCCAGACTGGTGGATCCAGGTGTGTGTTGTGTGAGCTGTAAACATGCATTTGCATTATTCCATACCCCGAAATGGAACGCTGCCTGAGAACAGTCCTGTTTAATTCAAAAAGAACATCGTGCAGGCTCTGCTCTTCCGTGCGTTTCTTGGTCAGCTCCAAGATCTGGGTGCTGCGCCGGAACAGCTTGCTAGCGTAGCACGTAGCGGCCGCCGTTTCCATCTTGTCCCCCGTGAGGACCCAAACTTTTATCCCAGCCTTGTGCAGTGACTCGATGGTGTCTGCAGCTTTCTCCTGGAGCCTGCGCATCAATAAGTCAATAAGTGTTCCAGCCTCCACTGAGACAGGTTGAACTATCTATCAAAGCTTCAATCAATCCATTACCAGATGGTGATAACTTATCAATGCATGACCCCCCTGTCTTTGCCAATCAGCAGTTTATCTACTAGGAAATTAAACTGTCAAGCAGTTGATCAATCAGTCAGGGTCAATACTATCTTATCAGTTCACAAAAACATGGCAAATCATGCAACAAGGAGAGTAAAAGAAAAGGAAAGAGAAAGAAGGTGCAGCATTATTAATAGGAAGTCACCACTGAGAACTCACACTGGATCCTTTTTGCCCTCATGAGTCATGAAAACACTTTGAAGCCAACTTAATGATTCATTAATCTCCCCTTCTGTCCCTCTGCTGCTGCACCATTTCTAAATCTTTCCTTTCCTCTCTCTCTCTCTTTCTCTCGCTCTTTCATCGACCAACCTGTCCTCCACTGCTGTAGCACCCAGAAGGACAAAGTCCCTCTCAATGATGTCATAGGCCTGTGCCAGCCTCTGCTCCCTGTCCTGCAGGGCCAGCTTGGCTTCAGTCAGGTGATGGCATGCCTCCTGATACTCAGACTCTGACAGCCTCCGATAGGCGACACACAGAGTGCGCAGCCCCTCCTTATTTTTGTTTTATTTATGGTGAAGACAAAAACAGAGTGATAGATTAACTGACATCATGATCAAAGTGAGATTAGATCAAGCGCTAACAAAACACTAACAGCATATATGCCAACAAGATGCTTCTAACCACATCCAGCCGGGAGGAATGAGCAATATGTTTCATTTGTAGTTTGTAATTATTAAACTTTGAAAACTGAACAATAGCTGACTGTCTGTGCATCTCACTGCTAGTAGCATATTAGCATAGCATACTGTCAGTAGCATATTAGCAACGAGATGGGTTTTGATAAACTTGGTAAAGAAGTGGAAAGATGTTGAAAGAAGAATGCATATTTTGGTTCATTTATATGTTATTAGGTGGATAAATCCTCACCACTAGCAGCTATTCAATACCAGATCTGTAAGAACCCCCCCCTTACTGGTCTTTAACCACCAAAGGCTGATTTGAATGGCCCAAAGACAGAAAGTGTAAAATACACCATTCCCGTGTCACATTTTTCTGTTAGTACATCCTCATCTCTTTTCCTTCCTCCCACCTGAGATGAGCAGAGAAGTTTAAATTTAAATAAAATAAGCCATCCTTGTTTCAGAGATGTGATTTTATACCTTCATTACTTAAACATAGCATGTATACAACTCCTGCTGCAGTATCTTTAAAAAGTTTGTCACGGCTTATCTTTATATTAGCTTCATTTAAAAGCTTGGAATAAGGTAACACCCCTTCTATGTGGTATGGATACCAACATGACTTCTTTCACTTTAACAAGCCTAATCACTTCAAGTGGCACATCTTTCACAATGTGAGGATTTTGTACACTGGCTGTTTGAAGGCGAGTGTATGGAGGATAGACAGAAAGCCAAGAAATGCTTGTGAATGTGTGGACCTCAAACTGAAACTACCTAGTTTGAGTTAAGGGATAAAACTGCTGCTGGAACAGCATCATGCCGGCTTCCTCAAATCCTTTACTCTTACAAGGGCTCAGCTGTATGAAAATATATAGATGCAATATAGCATCAAAGTCATTGCACATCTGTGCTGACCAAACTGTTTACTTACTACAGCATTCTGCTCCACCCGGGCTTTCACTTGCTCCACCTTCCCAGATACCACCCGTGGAAAAATGGATGAGTCTGCACCTTTACAGAACAGCAGGTACTCTCCTGAGAACCACACAGAAACACACACAAGCAAACCACACGTTAAAGGAAACTGCAGAAAGAGGCTTAGCTTAGCATCTTAGCTTTATAAAAACTTTAACTCTGACATAAGTCCTTTTACCTGCACTTGACTTGACGATGACACTCATTCTCCTCCTAACAGAGTCAAAGTTCAGCACATGGAGCAGCTCAAACCTGAGAGAGGTTGTTCAAAATGAGACAGATATTTCTCTTCATTTTCCTTCTTATTCAGGTTTTCAAGAATCTTCTAAGTGAGAAAAAAAACGTAGGCTGAACACTACATTTTTATTTCTCTCGCTGCACAAATGAATTCATACATTATCTTCTATTAAAAGCCAGTTCTGTGCTGTAGTAATGAGGAATATAAAAAAAGAAGATACATTTGAAACCAAAACAGGTTTTTACACATTTAATCAGGCTTGTTTTATCAAATTATGAACTTTAAAAGATGCCTTAATCTATGATCCAAAAATGTTTGAGTCATATGGAAAATTGTAAATGGGTCTTGAAATACGTATCAGAGAGGCTATAACATGAATACAACAGACTGAGGTCTGAGACTTGAATAAAGAGCTTTTTTGTTGATTTTTGTTTGTTTCTACCTTAGATTTTCTAATAAAAATGAATAAATTAAGAAAAATGAGTGGCAAAGACTTGAGAAGACCTTCCTTTTAAAAAGATCTTTTAATTACTCATTTTTAATCCTTATTTTAATGCTGTTATGTTGATAATGTTTTTTTGTTGCTGTTTTATTTATTTTTTGCCATTTTTTATTATGTTGTAGCACTTTGAGATTTGACTTCAAATGTAAAATAAAAAAAAATACATTTATTATCATTATTAGATTCTTCTGCTGTCTTTTTGCCTCCAAAGTCTGCACCACTGCTGGATGAATGCTGAACCCCTCCTCTCTCCAGCTCTTCGTCTTCCTTAAAATAGCTCCCTATTGACAGGCCACTGCTGAGAGTAATGGCTTGTGAGGCCACCCACACTAACACACGCTATGGATCAAAACATTCGACACTTTTACCCATCCCCTACTCCCTCCCAGCCCTACTCCGCTGGACTCTTGCTTCCCATCCATTCTCTCTGATCGGTTTTAGCATTTTGATCTGACTGAACAGGCCTTTTGAGGCTGTATGGTTTTATAACCTCCACTCAACATGTAACACAATCATAGAGCTAATTCCCCACAGTCAGCTGATGTATGACCACAAATCAATCAACAGGATTAATCCGGTTTTATTTTCTGCGGTGTAACCACAACACACACTTAGTAAACTAACCTTTCAATCTCATCATCTTTGTTGAGGATCTCCATGTAGTTATCCTTTAGTCTCAGATAAGTGTAGCCCAACCTGGCAGCGAGAATAAAGAGAAAAGATATTCATGAAAGAGTTTTTTATACACTTTTACACACTTTCAGCACAGCTGGGGGAGCTAAAGTGCTGTGATGCATTTATGTTGCAGTCATGGAGCTGTTGACAGTCTGAACCCAGCAGAAGATGCTTTGGAGCAAGCTGATGTTATTGTTTTTTCCCCTTTACTGCTGCTTTTTATTTTACAGCCAAGATGGCTTTATCCTTCATGGATACAGTCCAGTGTATATGTGAATCAAACTCACTGCAGCTCTACAGGAATCCCCAAAATGACCAGAAAGATGACTGTAAATGGCTGAACAGAGATCAGTATAGCTGTTAGTATCAGTCATATCTGACTGAAATTTAATAAGGTTACTGTAAAAATACCAACATGTGAAAATGGTTGGAAAATAGCTTCCAAGCAAATGCTACAATAAAACTAATGATTTACCCTTCTTCCCTAAAAATGTTCTACAACACGATAAAAAGCCTCATTAGTTATAGACACTGTGATGGACCGGTGACCTGTCCAGGGTGCACCTGCCTCTCATGTGTTTATTGCTGGATAGGTGCAAAGGGAGCCTGAATTGGATTAAAACAAATGGAATAATAACAATAAAACCTTTACCTTTTCATTCCTTCTACTAATGCCACCTCATCTGGTGAGGAAGAGATGTAGAAGGAGGTGGGCCTGCCTTGGTGGATGCCCCTCTTGATACCATCCACTGTCTCCTCTTCCTTCACCTGCACTGTGTGACAGAGACACAGCGCCCGGAAAAACAGATCCTCGTGTTCCTGCAGATGAAGACCTGCATTACAGCTCTCCTTTGCTTCATGCGTGTAACAGGTCAGACAAATAGGAGAGACAAATCCTTCTATTCCCCTCTGCTCCTCTCAAGGGATTGATTTTGTTTAGTCACTGCAGTGGTTTTTTTAGTACATTTCTAAGAAAACCTTGTTATTGAGCAAGGCATCTGTTCAGCACATTTAAGATTTGGCAGAGCCGACACTTGCCGTTTATGCTGACTACACAAGTTTTCTTGTATTAAATCTAAACTAAACTGTTGCAATGATTTGCAAAGCTCATCGCTTTTCTGTGTACCTCAGGAAGTCTTTCGCCTAAATAATACAAACCAGACTTTCTACAGAAAATGTTTCAGTGACCTGGATGAAGTATGAATCAGGTTTTTATATTCACATGAAATGAGATTATTACTTTCCTCCTAAGCTCCCTAACATTTCACCGCTTCAGTAGCAGAGTGTGCAAACCTGCACATCTGCTCAGGCTGCATTTACAAACTTACTTTCCTGTTTCCTTTCAGCTCTAGCAGCTGGTTGTCTGTTTTTTCCTGTTTACCGCAGATAAACACCTCATGCTGTTACTTTCTATCTGGTGTATCCATTTTACTGTTTACTTTCTCCTTTCTGTTTGCCCAACCCTTCTCGTCAGGTCCAGGATTAACATGTAAATTTAGCAATAGACAAATAATAATAATAATAAAAAAACTTAAATTATCAAAAGGGTCCTTATATTCAGTTTCTCTTGGCAAAGCACAGGAGGAGCAGCAGCCAGACCATCCTTCTGCTTGCTAGGTTGCTGGAAAGGATAAGTTAAAAAGGAAAAAAGGGGGTAAAAAAAGAAACTTACTCTTCTGTAGCCTCCCGGTGAGGAATCAATCATGTCTATACTGGAGGCAGCACTGAGGATTTGTCCGTTGCAGATTGCATGAGGGATGTAGACGTTCCCATCAACGCAGCATTCGATAAACTCCATGTTGTTCTCAGTCAGAGTGCCGGTCTTATCAGTAAACACATACTCCACCTGATAGGCAGGGAGAGAAAGTGCCTCCAATAGTAAGGCGATGTCTGCACAGCATTTACATCCAGATATGCATGCAGATGTACAGACGGGGTGGCCTACCTGTCCCAGTTCTTCATTCAGATCTGAAGTGTTCACCTGAGCACCCTGTCCCAGCTCTTCATCAAACATCTCCTCATCCCAAGTGATGAAATAAGAGCCCAGGAATTTCTGCATCTCTACTGTTACATACATAGACACTGGGATGATGTAATTAAACAAAACCATGAAGGCCAGAAAGTCTGTGAAGGCTCGGATCACCTAAAAAATAAAGGAAGGAGACAATTGACAGCATTGAGTCTTTGGAGAAATCATAGCAGGCACTTAAAGTTAGGATTTTGTTTTAAGACAAACCACGTGGCGCTGGCGCTCATTCTCAGTCCTGTGGTTGTACCAGGGTTCATCTCGGTCAGGAGACCACTGCCAAGCATATTTTAGGACAGTGTTGATCACTGCTTTACTAATCAGGATGCACAAATACACGATCAGAAAGGCGTTCATCGACCTGCAGGGAGTGGAGATGTGTCAATAACAGGGCTGGAAGGTAACCACATCATGCAGCAGGAAAAGCCATGCCATTCATCTTACTTTTCAACTGCAGAACGCTTCTGAGATTTAGACTGATAATTAAGCGCCATCTTGGTCTCCATACCAGTGTAGACTGCGACAGCTGAGGAGGATAAACATAGATTATAGAAGCAAACATGACAAAAGGCTTCTCCACAAATATTCAAGAGATTTTACAGAGGCTCATTCCTCATTCCACTACCATAAATATGATGCGTATTCTTGAGCGTAGCTCCTCTAAGAAGCAAGTTTTCAGCTCCGAGTGTTCTGCCAGAGTAAAAAGGTACATTTATAGTTAGGAAAACACAAAAGCCACTTATCTCTTAAATTAGAAAAGGTACATCTAAAAACCAAAAAAAGATGTGTTAAAGACAAGCACCTACACAAGAACAAGAGTATACACAAAACACCCACCGAACCACAGGTTCCTCTTTATCCTTGTAAATGTTAATGCGTCCCACAAATCTGGAATAAAAAGCCACAGCAACAATCAAATCAAGACACAGCAATAAGATTAGACCTTGTATCTGGTGAGTGCATACAGATGAATCAGCAACAGCTTGTCACTCACTTGTAGAGGTCAGGCTGCGGCTGTTCACATTCAATAGTGGCATGTAGCGAATCCACCTCCTGCTCTGTTCTAAAGGCCATGGTATCTGGTATGGCGTAATAGGTCTGAGATAGAAAGGTGGAGGGGGAGGGGGGAGGTGCACCAGAGGAAAATGTCACTAACACCGCAACCATAAGAACAGGATTCATTTAGTACCTCGGCCCCAGCAGGTTTTCTTAATGAACTGGAGAAACTGGGAGGATGGGAGACGAGTCATTATTAGAGTGTGACCTGGGTCAGCATGGGGTCAGCCTGCTGATGGTGTGCCTAGAGGGGGTTGCCTCGAGGGTATATATGAGGCTGGGGGAGAAATGTGTGTTCTATACTTGATCATGTGTGTGTACTCAGCCATGCATGTGGTTGCATGAGTGACATCGATGAACATAAAAGTGAAAGAGAGACATGTAGGGAAAATGATATGTGATCTATATCATCAGCCGTAAAAAGTCTGCGCAGGAAAATGGCTTTAAAGTATTGGTATGTATTTCAATTTTTTATAAATGTTTATGTATCGTCTGTAATACTGTTGCCAAAATACTGAGAACAGTAAAAAAGAAAGAACATTTTATAAATAAAAATACATTTTGACTAAAAAACTTCATTAAATGTTTCCATGTAATGTGATAAAACCCAGATAAGCTAAGTGTTATTGTATTTAAAGAAACAGATTTAGAACATTAGGATCAAAAGGCTGAATGGATTTTAAAAAAGTAGCAAATAATAAACATCAGATAACAGACTATTTTTTTAAATTATTGAACAAACAAAAAGGAGTGTGTCAAAAGTCACTACCACCTCACAACTTCAGAAAAGCTCAACCCTGCTACGAGCAGATGGTAACGCTTTGATTAGGATGCTTACATTTTTCTATATACTGTTTTTAACTCATGTGTTGCTTCACTGTTATTGTTTATTTATTTATTACTATTCCTTGTTTAAAACAGTAAACTTTACTCAAAACCCTGTTGTTCACCATATGATACTGATCTCCTGAACCCTGGTGAATACCAGAAAGCAGAAGATTATACTATAATAATTTTGATCTCTTACATGGTAATAAAAAGTAAATATACAGACATTTTTAAAAAAAATTGTTAAAGGGTTAAATAAACTTTTTAGATTTAGAAGCAGGGTGTTTCTGCCCAGTTCTTCTTAATCCAGGTGTTAAGGGGTTAAAAGGATTTACATTTGTTATATTTTGGTATGTTTAAATTCTAAATCTAGCAGATGAACTGAAAGTATTTTTATGGCTCCATGCAGACTAGCTGTAGCCTTTGCTGTAGCCACATAATCCATTTAAAGTTTAAAACAAGCTTGAAACTCAAAAAGAAAAAAAAAGACATTCCCGAATCCTTGTACCTTATGACTAGACTCCCCATCCAGACTGGTGGTGGTGACATAGCAGGTTCCATCATAGCGGCTGGAGGAGAGAAAGATGAGATCACAGGGGAAAGTCTCATCCTCCCTTACCATGACGATGTCACCCACCTGAGCAAAAGAACATAAAAACTGGCATCAGAAACAGATCTGATACACTTAAATATTTCCTACCACATGAAAAGAGGAAAAGACAAACAGGGAAACTTGTGCTGCTCATCTTGTACCATCCTTTTTTTCAAAGGATAGAGAAGTTGCATAACAGATTATGAGAGCAGAGCAGCTTAAATTCGGATAAATCCCATCGCCACGGTGACCGTACACATGACACACGCTCTCTGATTCGTATGATTAATGTATTCGTCATTATTCCTGCTCCCATTTCACACTCTAATCCTCTCCATTTCATTTGTAGTAGTGACAGACTGGTACAGAAAAAAATGTAAAACAAAGAGAGAAACGGCAGGAGAGGTAAAAAAAGAAGGCATCAAGAGAAGGACTACAGGAAGAGTCATCAACGAGGTGAGAAAAACAGATTAAATAAGAACTTCTTGTGTAAGTGGATGCCAGATGTCTCTCCTAACGAAATAAAAAGAAATCTAATGCCATGGTAACACCAACTAAAGCTCTCTACAACTTTTTAAATGCTTGGTAGCTGTGCTGAAGCTATATATTCTAAGCTGACACTGAACATCCCACACAGGCTCTGCACACTCACAATGAGCAGCAGACACAGCAGAAACTAGATGTACTAGCACCCATTATGTACCTGCAGACAAATGGTGTTACATGACTAAAATATAGTGTGCTGAATCAATAGATCTATGCAGGAGGTGATGAGCTAGATCAGTCACATTATACAGTCTGACACTGTTTTCATTAAATGCCTGGGTGATGGAAGAAAAATGTTGGCCAACCAGCGGCGTTCATCACCGCTTCTGTGACCAAAAGCTCCATTAATTAAATAAAAAAATGCATTAACAAGTGTCTGATTTCTCCGCTACACATAATTTTTAACTACAGGTTATTATTAACAGCGGGTACAACATGTATTATTTTGTGCTGAGTAAAAAAACATGAAACACAAAGTTTTCTTACATGAAGTCTAACAAAAAAAGTAGTGATTTTACTATATTTTATCTTAAAAACATGTAAAAATTCAAACTAAGCACATTCGTTGATGTAAATCATTAAAAGGAGATGATAAATGCTATTCCTATTTGCAATATTGTTAGAAGGTATTTTAATTTGACCATATACAATGAAATTTATTGTTGCATAATTAAGAAAACATAATAGTCAGTATTAAGCAAAAAAAGGTAATTTTGTCTTTAATGTAGGAAGGAACGACCTGCAACATTTGTTACTACTGCATGGGTTAAAGAAGCCTCTGACTACTGTGTTACATAGAAGATGAGCTTTCCATAATGTTAAGCAGCTTTAAAATATTATTCTTTGCATAATCAGGGGCTTCAGGAGCTTCAGAGTTGTCCCCAATGTAGAGCCAGCCAATTCATCAGTTTGTTCTGCTTCAGTCAGTCATTCTAATGCTGCTGCCGCTACGTGTGGCCGACTGCAGAAACAGTACAATACAGTTATCTGTCCAAGTAACTAAAATATGCAAAAAGCTAAACAAACTCAATCATAGAGCTTTTTATCTTTGCTTTAGATTAATTTAGTGTATATTTCTTCAGAAGTGACCAAACCAATTATAATATAAAAATAATAAAAACAGCAATTTACAAAATTATCTATTTTGTTTTACAAGAGAACTTTAAAAAATCTTCACCCTGACACACGTAGCACCATCCATCAATCAAATCTGAATCTTTGGCTTACAATATCATGGAACACAAGTGCAATCATATGGTGTTTTCACCAGAAAGAATAGTGTAAACACATTCTCTTCATAAAAATTCCCATTTTTGCATGAAAGAAAATACCCACAAACACCCACAAGCGCCAATGTTTGAACAGCAGGGTGGGAAAGGTGTGATATCTGTCTGGGTATGAGAATAAGAGAAACTAAACACTGTACTTCATTTGGTTATTTGCCAAGTTTGTAATACATTGGGTTTATTAGATTATAGATTATACTAAAGCTAACCAAAACATTCCTCAAGCCACACTTTGGGCATACACTTGTTTTAACCAAAGACATAAAATTATTTAAACTCATATACTGCAACCTATGATACTCATTCCACTTGCCAGCTCAAAATCTACAGTAACAACTTGCTCAATAAAAAAAACAAAACTGCAACATAAATACTGCAGTTTGACATTATTTAGATCATTTAATCAAAAAGAGAGTCAAGCCAACATCTAAACAGACCTTCTCCTGCATGACAATGACATAAGAAGATATCTGTAGATGATGATGGGAATGTCATCAGGCATGTACTGCATCAAGCAGCAGTGCATCAGGGGACAGCCTACTAAAGTTTGAGTGCAATTAACTGGTGGGGACAGACTGGAGAAAAAGTTGGACAGCACTGCAGAGGGGAAGGAAAAGAGGGGAGTGAGAGCAACAGCTCTAGAAAAAGTGAGCTTTGCAGCAGTGCAGCAGTGTTGCTTTGTGGCCTGAGGTGCTGTACTTCTCTAATGAGGCCATTCTTACCCGTAGCTTGTGACTCTGTGTCCTCACCACCTTTCCCTGCTGCACCACGTCCACCGGACACTCATTTATGGAGCAGTCAGCTTTGTGTCTGAGCCAATCCTCGTAGCCCTGAAAGTGTGGCAGCAAAAAGGAAGAAAGAAAGAAAGAAAATAAGATGGTAAAGGGGAAAGAATCAGGGAGGAACAGAGATTATAGATTGTTGTACGGAGTACTGAGGCCAAAACATAGCAGGAGATCAGGAGATGGGGGTGGGGGGGTGTTATGGTCATACACTGTAATTAATTAGCATTATGCTCCCTGTGCTTACTGACCTGTTTCTTGTATTTCTAGCCAACATGTCATGATTATGATTTATATTCCAGTAATCCTCCTTAAAACAACTACATCTATCACTGGTACTACGCCATCCCTCAGTATTGGGATGCAATAGAGAGGACGCATCTCTCAGAGGCATGGGATCCTCAGCTCAAGTGATTAACAGAAGAGACCATTCATTATCATATTTCTCACATCACCAGACATATTCAATGGCATGTCCTTTTGCTGGCAGAGGAATGTGTATATACAGATAATAGAGCAGCTGAATGGTAGACCGAGAGTGTGTTTATTTCAGGGCAGGAGTCCGTGCATGAGAAAGATTGTTGTGAATCATATTTGCAGACGATGTGAACATGTTTGTGTGCCTCCTACCTGTTTTATGGCGGTGACAGTGATAACAAAGAAGAGGGGCAGGCCGCTGGTGACTGGGCTGGTAGGGGTGTCAATGATAAGCTGCAAGAAAGAGAAGAATAGTCAGAGGGAGAAAGATGTAGAGTAAGGGGGAGGGGTTAAGGGGGAAACAGGAAAAGAGAGTAAGAGGAGGCCAAGTAAGGCGAAGCTGAGTTTGGAAGTGCAGCAGGGAGAAGTTGCTAAGGAACAGTCTAAAAATTTTAAAGTGTCTAAGTTACAAAGTCTTTTTTTTAAAGACTAATCTTTTCTGAATCATCATCAATCATCAAGATGTTTGCAGTTTTTCCAGTTCAAACATCATTTTTTTAAAACCCATTTAGCAAACTAATGCTTTTCAGACAAAAAAAAACAAAAACATGCTGAAATACACCCGGTTTGTCCCATTACACGTCCCAAATGCCAATGATGGCATACAATCCCACATGCTACTGATAAAGCATACAGCACACAGAGATCCAAGCTGCAAAGATGCAGTCGTGCCAACTGAGACAGCAGCTGGTAAAGACATTTACCCCACCATCCCTAGACTAATGCACAACGTAAATTAGTCTGGAAGCTCTCCATTTATTTTCAATTTACAAGGGGTGTTATCAAAGGACGCAGACCCAAATTGACCTGACAGAACCATTTGTTACACAGAGCCATCACAGAAGTCCCCTGCAGAAATCATTCTGAAAAGGTCAGATGCTTAGCAGGTGTCTGCATGAAGAATCTGTCCATAACCATCACAAGCAAACGGTCCTCACACTGACAAGGATGTAGCTACCATTACAGGATCCTAACTGGTTAAAATAGATTTAAACACATTATGATTATAGGTGATAATGCATAGTTTGCTGTTACACATGGAGCTGCACTATTGTTGTTGATATTGGTTGAAAAAAACTTTTATAATCATTTAAAAACAAATGGGAATGATTGCATCTCGAATTATGTAATAGCCAAAAGTCCCTATTTAGCAGTATTTCCACATGTTCATTTAAATAAATGATCTTCATTAGTTAATTTAATATGAAAAAGCATAAATCCTAATGGAGGGGAACATATCATCAATTAAAACACATATTCTAATTGATTGGGCACGATGCAATCTTAATTCAATACAGTATAAAGGTCTATAAATGATGCCTTCAATGATTATCTTTTAGTATGGTTGAAATTGGTGCAAAACAGGAGCTAATAAAAGAAAGCCTCTGATGTAAACTGGCACTTAGCAGATATGAGTCATTATTTCACAATGTGATTTTAGCACATCATGTTAAATCATCCATGTAGCCTCAAACAAAAAGCAGGTGTAGGATTTAAACTGCTAATCTTACATAACTGCTCTAATACAGCAGTGTAGTACTCGCGGCTGCTAAACATAACAGCACTTCACTGTCTTTCATGACTTCATTTAACACTATGAACCATTCTAAAATGTAAAACCAGCTCTGTGACTTTCAGCATTTTACCCCAAAAATCTGATTCAGAAATGTAGTGTTTGCTCACAAGTACGTCTGTATTTTAGTTTAAAGTTAGAAAACAATGTTACTGTTTCCAAAATGATATTAAAACCTTACCTGGACCAAAAATATGACCAAGAAGTAGAAGTTAGCTATTCTCCTGAACTGCTCGAACAGATTCTTGGGAATGAAGTTCCAAAAAGTGTACTGTGTGACAGAATGACAGCAAAATTATCACGGAGACATACTGAATGAGACAGGGAAACAATGGTGCATCACATGTGTCCTTCCTGGCAAGAGAAAATAATGCTGCACAGCTTGACAAACAGAAGACAAGTGAACTGTGTCATCCTAAAAAATGGCAACAAGAGAGATTACATGCTTGTCTGGATATAAAACAGAAGAATGGCATGATGACAAACTGCAGTGTGGCAGCATCTATGGCATGCTTACCTTGGAGGAGACGATGCGGTTGTCGGGGTATCGCTGAGGGATGTAGGCCTCAGCTCCCGGAGGAGGCTCTTTATGCCCGATATACACTGTCCTGCTGTCCACCCAGTTCTCCTCTCCCACACACTGACAAAGAGACAGATCATATATAGATATAAATAGCCTTACGGAAAGGACATTTGGTCTAAATCACACTATTAAACAGTGATTTGTTAACAATTCATGACCTCCTTGCAATTATTTAGATTTTTCTCATTTTACTGACTCAGAAGTCATCCACAGTCACAACACCTTGATAACATGATAATATCAGGTTTAATAAATGATTTAATATGTGCAACCTGGGACAGAATGTACTGTAGATGGGCCAATATATATAGCTACAGTTTTTAATTTGAGTTTTTATACCATAAGCATGCAAAACTGTGTAAAAATGTATGACTTCTTGTTTCTAACATAATCCTGCAACTAAAAACACTTCACAATTAATTGGATAAATCAAGTGAAATTCCACATGTCTATCTTATTAACAAAAAAGAAAGAAACAGCATTCAATATTTAACGCCGCTGTCAAGGATGTTACACAAGTCCGTTACACGACAATCGCTGCTTCTTTAAACGAGAAACTTTGTAGATAAGTCAGGCCCGACTGAAGGATCAGTGTGTCTCTGATGAAGTGTGGAGGTGGAATCAGCTCTGAGTCACAGCAGGGTGGGCTTGTCATCTTCTTTCTCACTTTTCCAGTGAAACTGGATTTGTTGCTTTACTTCAGTTACCTTACAGCTAAATCACAATCAGCTTTATTCACCAAGTATGATCACAAACAAGGAGTTTTCTTTGCCAGCAGATGTTGCGAATCTATGGGGACAAAAACAAAGGATGTGTGGAACCCATCATACACAGCTGCACTGTGATTCACAGTTGTTTCAGATTGTCTAAGCTTAGCAATGTTTTGTCTATCTGACTATCTGATTATTTTGAAAACCAGATTTAGATTTTTAATCAGGGATTTTTTCCCGTTCTGATGGAATTGGCATTTTCTGAGGCAGAACACAGACAGAGGTACATTTGCCACTGCATTGCATCATCCTTCCTTACAGTTGCTGTTCATTTACACAGCTAAAGTTCTGCTGGTCAACCTTTTTATATCAATGTTGTTGGATTCTTCTGCTATGTGTTGTCACAAAATGTCCAGAAGAAGTCACCTTGATGATAACATACCTGTGACTGTGAGGAACACAGGCGTACTATGAAGACTGCTGTCTGGCAAGGAGGGGAGCAGTGGTTGATACCATTTGTCTGCATTTGGCAGTGTGTTTGCAAACAGAAGAAACATTAGACACACAGAGACCAGAGTAGAAAAGACATACTGTGTCTAATGTGGAGCAATTGGTAATGTTTGCTATGCTAGTTAATGCAAATGGACTAAGAGACAAGTAGCTGCAGCGTTGCTTAGTTAATGTCTAATTTGGGCAGCAATCAAGGCAATGCTGTGACCAGAAAATAAAAATCATTCAGTCAGTGAAACAAACAGATCAGGTGCAGAAAATCAACAGCCTTTGCAAAAGTTTGAAGCTGTTTCTTTACCAAACTCATAACAATAATAGCATTTTATATTTCAATGTAAATTATTAAAAGCAGTTTCTGACTAATGAGTCATCATTTACACTGATGCATTGATGTCTCACTTTTATTAAAAACAAAATAACTTTGAGATCTCCAGATAACTTACCCTTATCACAAAGTTATCATTGTCTTAAGGTTAGTCTTTACCATATCCTGACACTCTCACATGTTATCATTGTGACAGGTTTCCATGCCCATCCATCCTTCTATTTCTATACCGCTTAGTCCAATTCTGAGTTGTGGGGAATCTAAAGCCTATCCCAGCAGTTAGCAGCCCAGAGGCAGGGTACACCCTGGACAGGTTGCCAGTCTATCACAGGGTCTATGGATGATAGAAAGAATGTGGAGTATCTGGAGAACACAGAGAGAATATGAAAACTACACACAGAAACGTCACTGTTAAAACCTCCTTTGAGCAGAGGCTCAAACCAACATGTTGCTGTGAGGCTGCGGCACCAACCGCCACTTTTTTTTTTAAAATGAAGATTGTTGGAGTAGAAACTTTTAAATGTGTTATTTTGAACCCCATTTTATTTTAAATGTGTTCACTAATTCAACCTTGAACACCACTCTTGGTGTTCAAAACACCAAGAGTGGAATGAAATGAAGATTGTTATATGTGTTGTTTTGAATCCCATCTAAAAGAGTTTATAACTTTCTCATGGGCCCTGAGCCCAGCTGTTATAGCACATGCTTCAGTATTATGCTTTGACTACTCTGTGTGTATATGGGTAAAGCTTTGACTAGAGGGTGAGCGCATCTCACTTCCTGTCCGAAAACACAGGGCGTTATTGAGAGGGAAAACTTCAGTTAGAGTCTGCTGTGGGTTACAGAAGCGAACGCCCAGCTGGGTTTATGCACGCTTCTCTTTTACC
>JBAMHV010000013.1:8589349-8606828 GCA_037177535.1 Pseudomugil gertrudae
CCCCACGACGCTCTTCCGAGCTTTGTGTGGCCCAAAAAAAGACAAAAAAAGGATTCTAAGAAAGAGCCACCTTTTTTCTTTCCCCTCTTTTTTTTTTTTTTTTTTTTTTGGCTCTCCGGGATGAATGGGTTGGAGCGGCAGGGTTCTGAAAGGCAGCTGTGCCGCATTCGGGGAGGAGGGGCGAGGACTTGGCGAGGAGCCCCGCAGCCCCTTGTCTCCTCCTGGATAGTGACTCCCATTACCGATCCTGAAACAGAAAGAGTTGCATAGGGTGGGAGGGAGGAGGTCGGAATAGGGAAGGAAGGAGGAGAAGGAGGTATATTGACTTTGAAGGTTGTTTTTACGAAGGGCATAAGCAACAATTTCACCAAAAATGACTCTGGAATCATCAAACATTTGCTACTGACGTGCAAAATGTCTGATTTAGCTTGTATGACCCTGCAAAGCAAACAGTTTTAAGGTTGGGAAACATGAACATACAGCCACACAACACAAAGGCACAGCTTAACTAATTAAAAGGAATCCTAATTATCCATGTATATAGTTTTTAGATGGAGCATTCACGTTCAGTGCAGTCTGAACCTCCTGTCTGCAGAACCTTGTTCAGCAGCTCTTTCATTGTTAATGAATCCGGCAGGCTGCATGTTGCCGACTCCTTGCTTTGCCTGTTGCAGCCTGGCTTTAGCGCTGCCAGGGCTACCAGATCCCATGACTTGTGGCTGCTGAGGCAGGCAGGTGCCTTTCTTCCCACTTCATACATCCATCTGCTTACTGAGGAGAGCCAAGGTGACCAATTTTGTGAGTTTTATTTCAGGCTTTCATCCTTAAATTAAAAATGAAGGAAAAATAGAATTGACTGTAACATTTCCCATTTATTCCTGCATTTAAGCTTTGATTATATTTCATTTTAGGAGAAGCAGCTGCATGTCAACAGGTATGCCAGCAGGCATTTAGAGATGTACAATCTCTTAATGACCCTATGTTAACTGGTTATTTTATTTTACTTTACTCACCAAATAAAAGGTCCATCTCTCTGCAGATTAAAGCAGATTCTGCACACATTCATTATAATTACTCTGTTACTTTGTGAGACACATCAAATGCACATAAACCATATGAGCAGGAAATCAACAGAGTGGTGAGCAAAATGATTGATGTGTGTGTGTGTTTGGGCTGGGTGGTGAGTGTAAGGGCCATGAATAACAGCCCTGGGTGATTTGAGGGAAATTTGAGTCTGAAATTGTTGAGGAAAGACCACGGCAAGTGGCTAAAAGTAAAGGTCTAAGCTCAGTTTACTGCAGAAACTCAACATTTAAACCCCAAAAGGCACAAACATACACGTTTATAAGTTAGAGTATAATGTGCACAGTGATTAAGCTTGCTTTAGGAGGAGGTGCAATTTGAGACTGTAGAACTTTAAAAGAGATTTTAGTAAATAGCATAATGCATCTTACATTTATTGAGTCTGCAGGATGGCAACCCCAAACTGACAAACTGAAAGTGTGTTTTTTATTATTATTTTTTTGACAGAGAGCATAACATGTCATTCAAATCTGGGGCACTCTTGTCTACAAGCAATTTGTTCTTTTGTTGCGCCATGTGCTCTATTTTCATCTTCTTCTCTTGCAAGAGGAGAGCATACAAGGGCTTGATGGAGTGGTGAGTCAGAGACAGGATGACACAAAGTGAGAGAAGTGAGAAAAGGAGTTGGCAGAGGGGGAGAGAGGGAGACCAGGGAGGCCAATGTCAATCCCACAGCAAACAGCGGCGGATAATCATGGGCTTTAGGAAAACACTGTGTCCATAATGCTATTACCCAGGATTACCTACTCCAGCAGAGAAGGCGAGACTCTCTTCACAATGTGCCACAGACCTTTCAGATAATCATCTTATCACAGATGACAAACCCAGAAGAAACATCCTATTATTCAAGAGGGTGGAAAAAAATCTGCTGCATTTTTGGATGAAGTCATATTGTAAGCCAAAATTATTCTAGTGGAAAAAATATCAGATTTTGAAATTAGCACGGCAGTCACTTCCACACTCTCCCCTCTTTCATTCTCTCAGTCTCTTTCTCTCTCGGTGCTTTCTCCTTTTCCTGCAGGGCAATTAGAGACAAGATTTTACGCATTGTTCAGCTTATCAATTAGCCATAACACCTTCCCCTCTGATTGGTCTGTAATGAACATAATGGTTTTAACAGTCAGGAGTTGCAACTCTTAGAGGTGCTGTGCTAATGGTGTCGCCACGGCGATGGAGTCACAGTAACAGCTTTGCGGAAGGAGGAGGAGGTGGTGGAGGCGATGTAAGTCAGCTCTCCCTAACACATCTCTAATTAGAGCTCACAGTCAGTCATTACTGATGTAATAGGGTGTAACACTAATGGCTATCAGGCAAGCCCCCATAAACAACAGAGGGGGGCTCTTGTAAGGTGAGAGGAGCAGAAAATTTATGGAGGAAAAGGGGGTGGGGGGGAGGTGGGTTATAGTGAAGAAAAGAGGTGAGGTGGAAAGTTGGGGTGTGGAGTGTGTGCTGTGGGGTTCAAGGAGTGATTTTTGGAAAAAATGTGCCTTAAAGCAGAAAAGGTTTTTAAGCTTAGTTATCAGACAAGGTCACGGCCCACTAATGGAAAGACACTTACATATTGTGTGAAATCTGTCATGCAAGGCAAAGCAGATGTAGAGACTGACAAGACAAAAAAAAAGGGATAAAAATTAGGAAAGCATAAGTGTTGGTTGAGGGGAAGTCAGATAACCAGGACAGCCAGGTGACTGGCAGCGAGGCAGGCTTACAGTTTACTACTTTGGCACTTACACCTTGTTATCACTGATGCACTCCGCAGGCCATTCAGTAACTGATGCACATTTTTTACACTTTAATACCAAATTGCTGCAGCTGTAGTGAACCAGAGTGATGGGAGTAAACAGAAGCAAACAAGATGACAGGAAAGCAATAAGGGGAGAAATTAAAAGTGAGTCCTGTGCAGCGAGAGCTCGGCTTCTGTGTGTGAGTGAAGGTAATAAAAGTTTGGCTAGGCTTTTGAAAGATTTAGTGAAGCTTTTTTTATGTACTCAGTTTTAGCTCTTAGTCTGTGTGGAATCACCCAAAAAAAAACAGCTGTGTATTCCTAACAAACTTTTCTTATTTCCACATATTACTTTGAAGTTACAAGATTGAAAATACACATTGACATGAAGCAGGCTTCCTTTATAGTTTACAAACTTATGTCCTAACAGTCCAATATCATTGTGTGTTAATTTGTCAAAAGTGCAAAATGTAGCAGGTTCACGGTGAAGGGTCAAAAAGGACAAGATGCTACACTCATTTGAGTGAAGAAAATGTTATACACCTTTTAAAATCAGAGCTTTTGGTATAACAGAGTGATCACATATCCTCAAAACATGATAAAAATGTTATAGGCTACCTTACTTTTGCAAATTATCACATAATATTTTGCTTTATAATAAACTTTCAGAAATGTAACGGCACATAAACATAAAAGATAGGAGATGATAACAAAATCTGTCATGTAAGAAGATCCAACACTTGTAAATAAAACTTTCTACTTTTTTGTTGTTGATAATATGAATAAATATGAATGAAAAGTGAAAATGAAAAGATGGCTAAAATATAATTTTATTATGCCTAAAAACAAGTTCATGTTACTTCTTGATGTGCAATACAGGTTTAAGTTTTGGGATACAGATCTGGACTACAGCCTGGCCAGTAACGTCCAGACTTGTGTTTATGAAGCCACGTGTTTGTAAATCACACAGAAGGAAGTCTGACACTTTTTCGTTGAAATAGCCACCAGTTTTTTAGGACAAGACAACATATACCTCACCATCAATGGCACCTATACACAGTTTAAAGTCAACCATATCATCACATGTTTAGCTGACAACAGCTAAGAGGGTCTTTTACATCTTTAGGAGATAAATACTAATGTGATTTTTCTCTAAAGGCAGCTAAAACATGGTCTCATCTGATCACTGTGTCCATCAGAGATAAGCTTGTGTCTTGGGAACTCAGTGAATGGGAAGTTATCTCTTTCTCTTTGAGTATTATTATTATTATTCCAGGTTACATTTTGGGACACACTGGTGAACTGTGCAAAGTGACCATGTTTTTCCAACGTACAACTGAATCCATACAACAGATTATGATGGTATGATGGTTCCCCATGCAGTACTGCCTAAGGGGTCAAAGTTATATCCAACGTAGTTTCAAACCTTTGTTTTTGCCCACTGATAATTCCCCAGCCTCACTAATTTTCTGCCCTGTAGATATAGACAGAGCTTTATTTGTGTTTTATTGGTCACATTAGCAGAAAACATTTTTTTATTACTTATTACTTTTTTTAAAATGGGGTTTCTGATAGAGTTTAGCAGAAAAAGGTGAACCATGACTCACCATGGCTTGAAAGACTGATGCTTTGTTGGGTGATCTTCTTATATAGGCAATCCTGATACTCCAGCCTTTTACTTGTTAATCTATTGGCTTCTAGAAGGATGCTTCTTGTATCTGTCCTTTCACAATATGTGTCATGCATTAAACCATTAACTTGTTTAAAATTTGAGAAGATAATAAATAAAAATAATTTATTCATTTTCTATATAGTTTTGTCTAAAGTTGTGGGAAAGCCTGTCACAGTATTAACTAGCATACATCCTGGACAGGTCACCAGTCAATTACAGGACCAACACATAGAGACAAACAACCATTTACTCTGTGGGAGACTCCCACACATATACTGGAAGAACATGCAAACTCTGTACAGAAAGACCACTGTTCAAGCCTCAAAACGAGACTCAAACCAGCAATCTTCTTGCTGTAAATCTGTGGTGCTAATCACCACACAATCCATGCTTCCCTCAAATAATTTTGTACATAATTTTATTTTCACTTTTTTTTTTCCTGCATTAGGATTTTCTTCCCAACACCCCAGAGTCCAATATTACAATCTGTTCTTTATTTATTTTACCTTCCATCTAAATACATGCTCAGTTTAGCTAAAATTGTACACAGAAGGGTTAAACCAAAAAAAGCATGTGCTAAAGAACTTGTAAGTTTTTTTGTCCATTCCTTTCCTTTTTACCATCTCATATCATTTATTTATCTCTATAAATATTAATGCTATTTAAAATACTTTAAAAAATTCTAAATTCAGTCATCAGATCCACCATAAACCCATGTATTAATTCTCCAGTGATACTAAAGAAAGTGAAAGTCTTGAACCTTGCAGGAATATTATAAGTGTAACCTATTTTATAGCTTTACTAGCAACAGGGGTAGCTGCTTGGCCTTTGAGGAAGCTGCTGGACTTCAGGGGGGTTCTCTATTCCTGAACTCAGTCTTGAAAGTGTGTATGAGTGGCTGTGTTAGTGTGTATATCTGAGACTTACGGGGGGGCTTCTCAGTTGCCTAAGTACCGTCCCTCACCCAGAATTTGAAATAAGGTCATCATCCCCAGGAGGCCTTAAGTCAAAGCTCCCCTTTTTCACCTGCCCTTTAACTCTCCTCATCTTTTGACTTAATTTAACACTTCACCTGCCTCTTTTTGCTTATTCTCCTTTCATTTGTTTAAGTACTGTTCTTGTGTGTTTCCCAGACTCCCAAAGAAAGCGCAAGCACGAAAGTAATCAGCCTCTTCAATATTGAGCTTCGCCTCAAAAGTTGCAGCTTGATTTTTCCCCCACATCTGTTTTGTTTCGGCGTCAGTGGGGGAGGAGGGTGGGATGGGAGGGGGGGTGATCTAGTAATGTCATTGGGCCCTAACACTGTAATTTGATTGGAGAAATGAATTTTATGGATTAGCAAAACAATAGCAGAAATGGCATCGTGCGTTGACAACACAGGTAATAAGTGTATTAAAGCTTGCTGTCTGTGCTTTTGAGTGTGTGTGTGTGTGTGTGTGTGTGAAGCAGCAGATGCATATCCAATAGGATGCAGAGTGAGCAGGACAATAACTCACTATTCTTATGCTAATCAAAGAGGCCATTAATGTTTACATTCAGAATTGGGCCTTGCAAAGAAATACATTCTCTGCCTGCTAAACTGGGATAATTAGTTCCCTCTTAAACCCATATTCCATTAACTCAGGTGAATCCATCTGAGTTTCATCAAATTTATGCTTCATTTTGCATAATAAAACAATTTAAAAGATAATTACATATTCATACTACTCTGGATAGGAAAGTACCTATAAGAAAATAATGTGTAAAAAGGATTTCTGTTCTTTTTTACCTGCCTCTGAAAATATTTTAGAGTGTTTCCTACAAGTCAAAATAACCAATATATGCATAAATTAAATCTTAAACTGTACACAGCTTCTTGGAGATTAGCATTTGATGTATTAAATGCTTGATGCCGATATTCAGTGCACTTTGTGTTTATGACGTCTTACATTCCAGTGTCAACAATATGTTTCAAAGCCGAGGGATCTTCCCATTCAAAGACAATTACAACTGGTGGAACCCCTTTCTGTATCATCAGTTCATCCACTGTATTCCCAGTTGCATGTTGTATGTTTTTTTTTAACTGACAGAGGACTTTACATGCATAATTGATTGCTTGAAGTATCAACAGAAAGGTTTCAACAGCAAGCACAACTTTGCAACACCAAGCACCAGAAAACTTTAAGCTAGTTACCCAATGTGAAGTGTGAGCCTAATGTGTTTCTCAAAAAGAATGCAATGTGTGGACGTGCAGGAGTTGGTAATTTCACTTCACAAAAACCTCTAAATTATCAAAACACAACTAATTCTCCTCTTCTTTTACCCCTTTATGTGGTATCTGTGTTTTCCCATATTCCTTTGTGTTAGACATTTACCTCGGTGAAAACACTTATGGTTTATATAGGTAAGTAGCCTCACATCTCACACACACACACACACACACACATACACACACATACACATACTGTGTAATGGATAGGAGCTGGCTGAGGGCGTCTGTCAGGGGCGACTGTTCTAATCAGAGCAGTGGGGAGAGAGATAAAGGAGAAAATAATGAGTGTGGCATCGGGCCTTTCATAGCGCAACAAAAGGCCACGGGATCAGATAGACACACACAATGTGGAGAGGAGAGGAAGGGAGGAGAGGAAGAGAGAGAAAAGAGGGGGAGAAAGGGAGGGATGAGAGGAGCCAGCATGGTGAGACAGAACGGAGGATGGCCAGGGAAAGGGTTTGCAAATATGCCTTCTTGCACTGCAGGTGATGTCGGCAACATTAGGAGATGCAAGCTTATGTCTGGCTTCCCTCGGTAGATGCCAAAGAAGTGAGGGGATGGATGTTTCTATGACAACATCAATCATTTTAGCACAGTCTGTCAGCAGGAGCTTATTATAAATGCGCTTGCCAGTACATATCCTTCCATTTTCTGTCTTAAAATACTTTGCTGGCCTCCTGCCCTCTTTCTCACTGCTGATTAGTGCTGCTTCATTTACTACGTGTGATAATTTCCAGTCATCCTTTGATTATTAATGCTTAATTTACCCAGATTACACTCCTTTGATTATTAATGCCTAATTTAGCCTGATGACACCAATCATTAGACAGAGCCCAACTAAAAGCAAACAACCTCAGTGGTCTTCCAATGTACCCATACAGGCTCTTCTACAGATAATGATACTGTTCAGAGAAGTCAATGAGCTTGTGGATGTTAAGTCAATGCTTACATTTTTCACTCAAACCTCCATCAAACTTTAAAAGGAAAAAAAATACGAGAAACAGCAAGCTAGGAGAAATGAGCAGGCAGACTCAGAAATGAAAATCCTATTCAGAGACTTAATGAGCTTGTCGAAGCTGAATAATTGATTTCTAATTCTAGCCTGCAGCTGTTGACCCAACCAGGGAGTGTTTTGAATGGAACTGAAATATGTTGCGCTCTGACTTGGCACTGTTGACTTTCTGGTGACAAACCCATTACCAAATACTGTTATTGCCCTCACACCTTCAGGTTTTATTTAAACCCAGACGAAACATTTTCAAATTCAATTGCTTGATTACAAGCCAAAGTACTCTGGCTACCTTTAACATCCTTCTCAAATAATTCCCATGACACCTCAATCCGCCTACAGATCTTCTTTAAAATATTAGACAGGAGACAATTTGATAAAAGGCTGTTGGATTTTCAGCTTGAAGCCCGGTGAGGTAAACTCTCCCAGCGTTGGGAACCACAGTCCATATCAGATTGTAGGTGTTTTATGTTTCGCTCATTTGCTGCGGAGTGATTCTTTGTTGCCCTGTGTGGATGATCATATCCTGGGGGCTCTGGGGCAGGAGCAGCATAGAGCACCCTGTGTGTGAACCACAGCCGCCCAGCGTCCCTGTAAGATGACCTCACGGAAAATAGGCCTAATTATTACCGTGACAGCCCGTGCTATCATATTCTGCCAGATCAGTCACTACATAGGAGAGAGAGAGGGTGGGGTAGAGAAAAATTAACAGAAATATATACCACATTGCCACCCCCCGCCACCCAACCTCCTTGCCTAAACTGAGCCCATTTATTTTTAATACCCTAATCAGCAGGTCCCAAAGGTGGCTTGGCTCTCACTCACTTGCTCAGACAGACATAGGTGAGTACAGGTAAGGCCGCAGGGGCAAAGAACCTGAAGACTGATGGGAAGCAGAAGCAGTAGCTTATGCTCGAGTTATGATCAAGACCTGGAAATGTGGGAGTGCTCATGTTGCATCTTCTTTCTCTAGTTGGCACAGCACAAAATGTATCTGAATGTAAACATAATTTATAAACAGATTTTCTTCCTGTTCAGTAGATGGATGAAGTGGTGGAACACAGACCAGAAAAGGGGCCAGGAAGACATGGTCATTAGACACTGAGTTTAAGGTAGACAATAGTGATTAACTGAAAGTCTGTCCCATTACTGAAGCTGCAGTCATTAGGGCCAGATCATTATATGATAGATTTCAGGGCTATTCGTCTGGTTTTGTTCCCAGAGACAGTATTCTGAGAGACACCCTGGGAATGGGACATACTATACCAACAGCTACCTCCGTGAGAAAAACACTGGTAATATCTATTCATCGGTGCTGATGCGTGCTTGACACTAATGTTTTACCTGGCTTACTTTTATACAACACTGGTAAGTTACAGAGTATGATACAGTTAAAAAATCAGTTTATACTGTTGAAGTAAGTTTAGACAATAACACCAAATATTCCGTTTGGCTTTTTTCTGAATACATTATACAGATTTGCATGCATCCTTTTTCATCTTTGGAGCTTTTGTAACTCATCAAAATCAAAAGCAAAAGAACCAAGAAAATTAATAAAAATAAAGAAACACATCATCTTTTAGTACAAGGATTTAATTCAGTATTTGTTTTGTTTCAGGTAAGCTCAGCGGCTTCATGACTGTATTGTACAGACGCAGGAGCATATCCAAAAGAAACAAAGGTGCAGCTTCAGCTTAACCTTTATTACTTTAAGTTAAACTAGACAGCTCATTCTCACCAGAAAATATAAAATATAAACTTTTGACAACATGTAAAGCTGACTGAAACCATGGACTGGGCACTCCTAATAGTAACTGTTATCTGCTATATGGCAGAAGTATAAAAGTGACCAGAGAAAAAGCTTGTGAATGATCGGACGTAAACCAATTAAATCTGTAGCCTTCCCAGCAATCATTACGCGAGACGCAGGGCACACCCTAGACAGATCGCCAGTCCATTCAGGTATTATTATTATTATTATTATTATTATTATTATTATTAAACACCAAAGTTCAAGAACCAGCAGCATGACATGATTTACTTTAAGAGAGGGACCGGAGAGGATTATGCAGATTGAAGCTTGCAAGTTTAAATTTGTTGAACTGCAGATGAAGCAGGCTTCTCAATGTTAAGCAGCAAAGTAGATTCACATTCATCATGTTTTACCATCAGTGAAACACCAGATTGGTCCAAAAATCATCTTTCAAAGTACAATCATGATAACAGTGAACAAACCCTCTTAATCACATAATCAATTTAGGTGTGGGAGCACATGAAAAAACATGAAAATGTAACACATCCTGAATCTACAGGGAAATGTGTCTAGCGCTGATCAAACCTAACATTTACATGGTACCGTCTATGGACATCTAATCAAACATAACAGTGATAAGCTGTTAAAATGTACAAAAAACAAAGTAGACCTCTTTAAATAGCTTGGTTTTTTTTCTCCAGTTGTTAGATCTCTGATTTTGTGGCTGTTAATACAAGTGTGTGTTGGCACGTCTGTGCCAGCTTTTGCGGGGAAAGAAAAGCATACAGTGGTAGCCCTTGTAACCCAGCCTTGCCCTTCACCCCCCCAGACCCTCTCACTGTCACTGGCCATGTGTAGTGTGTAATAGGCACTGACAGTTGTTGTGCAGGTCAGTAACCCTGTGGCCCTGTCTAATTGATGCTAAGGATCCTGGCTTGTCCTGCCATCTATAATTAACTACATCATCTACAGCCGTATGAAAGATTCAGCTGGACTGGGAGTGGCTGACACATGATCCTGCTTTTAATGTTTACTGCTTGTGTGTAAAACTGTGTGTGTGTGTGTGTTAGCGGAGTTATCACAGTGACTGAAGAACTGTGTGATTTACTCAACAGGTGAACTAATCTCTTGCCTCTTTACAAATGTAAGCTGAAGTACATTCAACTTTAAAGTACTACTTAGACAACTAAACAAAATGCTGCATTGTAGGTTTGCAGACAATCTTGTTTATGTTTTGTCAACAATATTATTGATAATAAAATAACATTCAAATTAGTAAAAAACCTTCTCTAACATGGACACGTTTACTTTTCTTCCTCCCACAACCGGAGTTTCACCGTGGCAGAAACTAAGTGTACTCGTTCCCTTAGAACACCTTGGCTCTGTCTTCCCCTGCCCTCGCTTCCTCCTCCTCGTCCTCCTCCACCCCTCCTCCTGCTCGCTCAGCTCTCCTGGATCACCCCACCCCACTCAACTCCACTCTCTGTCCTGTCGATGCCTTTGAAATACGGCTTTCAAAAATGCTGCTTTTTGAATTAATGAATCATTTTTCGCCAGGTGTCGTTGAGGGAGGAGGCGGGGTGGAGGTGAGGAGCACTGGTGGGGGCAGAGGCAAGGGAGTGGGGGCTAATAAATACAGAGTGGAGAGAGTCTCGCCACTACATATCCCTCCCCTCTTTTGCCCGGCACACTCTCCATGTCTCCCCAGCCAACACACACATACGTGTTCGCGCACGCCTTTGCTTTCCTCCCACACCCCTCCACTCCCAGCCTAGATGAAAGGCCTGGCTCGTTCCTGTACCTTTAATTTAAAGCTGAAAAGGAAAACGAGAGCGGGGGTGCGAAACACGCTTATGAATATGGAGAAAATTGAATGAGAACCGTCCCTTTGAATAAATCAGTATGAATATGCCTTGGCCTTGTTGGGAGGAAGGTCGCAAGAGACCCTTGGATATACAGATGGAGAGTGGCTTGATGGACCAATGTGTTGGTGTGTTTGTGGCTGTGATACACAAACCATGCGAGTTCTCATTATTTGCATGCAGATGTTTTTAGAAGTTCACGCTGTTCGTGATGCCTTTTTTTTGTCTGTTGCTCTTAATGGCTCTTCAGAAGGATATAAAAAAGTGAAATACTTGAGCAATAATTTGAATCAACAGTTGTAGTAGCATATAATGAGTTAATGTACAGAAGATTGGGAATCTTGTTGCAGTCGGGGAATTCGGTCAACATACACAGTAATGTATAAAGAAGCAGTGAGGTGGCAAGATAAATGACATGGAGGATGAAGCTGTAAAATAGATGTAGAAACTTAAAAAAAATACTGGATTACACCACTATTAACTATTCCTCAAAACCTGATTCAGTTCAAAACAGTTTAATACAAACAAATATTTTTATGTTCATTTATTTATTCAATTCTTTGCTTTTCGTATGTAATACTTGTGCCTATGGATACACCCAACTGAGCTATTTCATTGCATCTCTCCTGTTTCCAGTATAAATACTGGCAGGGTAATCCAATTTTGTATTAAGCCTTTCTGAAATCCAGATGCCTAGTGTGGGAAAATGTTCAAGATATTCTGCTGCTTACAACTTTTATCTATTGAAATAACATTCAAATGAATTGGTAATAGACATGCACATATTTTTAGAGAAAGATGTAGAAATATTGAATTTTGGAACTTGTGAGATGCATTTCCACCCATCAGAGTCTGTGTGAGCCGAAACAGGAAGGATTTAATGAAGTTCCAACAGCATAATGCTTTAGTTTGGTTTAAAGAATTTAGATTTTTTTAATGAATTTGGTTATACACACATTTGCATGCAGTCCAAGCATCCAAAAATAGTAATATATCATTTGTAGGGTCATGTAAAAGTGCTTAATGCCCAACCCACAGTGACAGCCGTCAGAGAGCTTTTAGTTTGGGTTGCCTGACAGGAGAAAGCTAAAGGTTTGCAGTCCAGGGTGAGGATGTTCACACCATGTCACTTCTGGTTCAGGTGGCTGGAGTGGTGCCATATGACATACTGCCTTTAAGAAAATGATCCTGGGAGTTTTCTGTTATTTTGTTCACATAGACCGATATTCTAATATTTTCTAATATTAACTTATTTAAGGTTAATACAAGGGCTATTTAAAGCCTTACATTAAGAAGGTTGCTGGTTTGCATTCTGTTTCTTCTCTGAGCTTCTCTACAGCAAATAAAAGTCAGTCATGTTGTTTCTTGATTCTTTTCTTTCTCTGTCATGTTCTTTCTTTTCTTCTCCTCCTCAAATCATGTCCTTTTGCCTTTCTTTGCCATATCAGTGCGTCGATATCCAGATGCTGGCTTTTGATAAAGTGGTATACAGCATGATTCAGCTATACGGTGAGACTCTGGGATAAAAGAAAAAAAAGTGAGGCTTTTCGGCTTTAAGAGACTGCAGGGCCATGACACCTCCATGAATGAACAAAATGAATATCAGTGCGCCATAAAGGAGAATGAGAAGCACAGCATTTTAAGGTTAGAAAGTTATGTACATTTTTTCTTCTTGTTTGTAGATCCATTAACTTGTTACTGTCAAAATATCTGGCTAGCTCTGGAGGAGTTCAGCACAGAACAAGAATGTATAGTAAATTGAAAACACACTTTTATGTGAGTAAATAACCCAAGTTATTTAGGCTATTGCTCTGGTTTTAGAGGTATGGATATAACTAAGACTTTGGATAGAGACAACAAAAAATTTACCTATTTCAGTTTTAATCTATTAACTGAACTACTTTAATATACAAATGGGAACATATTTGAAACCCTTATAAAAACAAAAAATCTTTTATTTATATTAAGATTCACAAACTGAATATTATAGTATATGTGCACATAACCAGTAGTTGTTTCTTTCCTAATCTGACTGTCAACATTGTAACATAAAAAAAACTATTTTTATTCGTATATATTTTCTGATTTAAATTAGTTTTTAAAAATAACAGCTCTTACATTGCTTTATAGTTGATTTCTTGATATGCAATTTGCTCATCTGAATCTATACATTAATCATTTAAACCTGTCGAGCTACATCAGTGATGCTAGTCAGGTCAGGGCGTTTCAGTGATGCAACCTGTATGCCTGGGCACATGTATGAAAATATTAGTTTACATTGCTAATAATTTTTTTCCAGCACTGTTCTTCCATTTTATTGACCTCACAAAAGTTTTCTGTTGCCATAACTTGTCTTGTTTAGCTGAAGTGAGCATTAAATGATGCAGCTCACCTTGGCTGCGGTGAGCATGCTTCATAAGCACAAGCTAGAAGTTGGAGAATCTGATCAATATTATTATTATACACATTATTCAGAGCAGTTCACTTTCTTGACAAAGAACTTGAAAAAACATTGTATTACCCAGTTTGAATACTAATGGTAAACACACGCTCATGAACTTGTTTTCTTGTCCAAATACTTATAAACCCAAAGATACTTAAGAAAAATAGCTTGACTGACTGAATAATAATCAGTAATTTAGCTAAATCTGGATACTTTATTACTCAATTATAGCATGAAAATGAAGAATATTTTAATAAATCACAATTTAAATGTGATGATTTGCTGCTATTTCTTGTTTTGCATTATAGAAAAATAAAGACACCCCCCCACACAGACACACACAAAGCAATTGCAAGATATAAGCTTGGGGACAAAGTTAGCATTTTTTTCCATTTTTTTCTGTTTTACCAACTATAAATCTGAACCAATTGCACAAAATAATGCAGTTCATTAACAATAAAACAAGAGAACATTTTAATTTCCTTTGTTTTGGTTTGTTGGAATCCTTTGACGTTAGCTAAAACAAGATGGAACCAATAAAAATGCTTCATATAATCTCTTATAACGTGTATTGTGATTCACTATTGCTGTCATTGCGTAAGCACAACAAAAAAATAGGAGTTGATACGGGGCGGCTGTAGCTCAGGTGGAAGAGCAGTTGTCTTTCAAGTGGATAGTTGGGAGTTCAGTTCCAGGCTTCTCCTGACTACATGCTGAAGTGTCCTTGGGCAAGACACTGAACCCCAACAAGCCCCCCGATGTGCCTATCGGGGTGTGAGTGTGTGTGTGAATGTGACTATATAATGTAAAGCTCTTTGAGCAGTCAATAAGACTGGAAAAGCGCTATATATGTATCTGTAATATTCAATATTGGTTGCTTTATCTATGAGCCCAATGATCAACAGAATTGTGAAAATTAACAGAGGCAGCCTGCAGGCAGTCATGTTTATTTCCCTCCTAACTTTTTGCATGTCATTAAATACCAGATGTAGAAAGTAACCACTCTCAATGTGCAGCAATGATCAAAAAGCCTAAAAAGCCAGGTTATGTCCAAAATTCGATCTAATACTGAAAGCAGAATATGATACAAGGTTACTGAAAAAAATCCATCAAATCTGTCTCAGGATGTAGTTATTTAAATAATATATTAGAATAATTATACTTTATTCTAAAGTATAGGCACCATATGATGCAAAAGAAAATAAGGGGGGGTGGAATGAAACTTTGCTCTGCTTAAGCAGCAAGCTCTGATAAGACAAGAAAAGGGTACGCATTTACTGGAAAAATAGCCTAATTGATTCAGTTATCAAAATTGTCCACAGTTGCCTTTATTGTTTTGAATCTCTTTGAATCAGCAATCCACTAAAGCACAGGTCATGTTAAAGTGTTTATGAATTCCTGAAAAAGGCAGATTCTCAACAAATCATTTGCTGTTCACCGTGACAGAAAATGAACATCTGTGCTCATTTTAAATTGTATGAAGGAATTATAACAGTTACATTATTATAGTTGCTTTTACAGCTCAGTAGAAGTGTAAACAGAAGCTTAAAGCATGGGAAACACAACATGTGCTATAAGGAGGGTGAGGGAGGACATGCAAATGCAAGGACACTATCATTTTGAGGTTGTCTCCCAGCTCTCGGTCTATTGTGAGAGAGAGCAGGAAGAAATTGAATTCTCAGCTACTTCAGTGAACAAGGAGACACTAACTGACTCTTATGAATTAAATGCTAATTGAAGACAGAACAGATTTGGATGCAAGTTCTGAGAGTACAGCTTGAATGTTAGGTGTCCTTGGAGCTACAACAACTCAACAGAAGGAACTAAAAGCAAAGGTGTACAGTCTTCATATACGTATGCATAGAACCAAAGATGGACTCAATGCATGTACATGCACATCATAAACTATGCAAAGCCAACTTATGTTAAGACATAAAACGGAGAAAACCAGGAAAATAATTTATTATTCAGTTTAGCATTGAATTGAAGAAAGATACTACTTACATGTAATATGAATGTCTCCCAGCATGCTGCTTTATTTTTTTGTTAAGTGATTGTTTCATCTTTGTGTGAGATCAGTAAATTTACAATTACTTTTTACAGTTAAATTCTTGATTGATCAAGTGTTAAAGAGAAAGAAAGAAATTACTTAGAGAAAGTTCAGACCACAGATGTTAAAACATGAAAACAGCTTATCATGCATGGGAGGGAGGGAGGGGGGGTCCTCCCCAAATCCAATGCCCAGAGGCTATATGGTATGAACACCACAACCAGAAAAAGAAAAAAATCTGTTTTAAATTATGCTATGTGTAAGTTTCCAAACTTAAACTGAATGCTGAACTTGTTTGATGATACGGCAGCATCTATTTCATGCATATCTGTAGCTGCTGGTTTTCTAAAGATGAGAGAATATACTATGCAACTGTTTCATCCAGTATGCAACATGATGCTGCAACAAGTTTAGTTTTACTCACTGTCCCACGAGCTAATTGGATATAAACACACTGGGTTTTTTAATGCACACAAAGATACGTAAGAACACATTATCAGAGGAAGAGAGAAAAAGAAAAAGACAGAACAATAAATAAGAAAAGAGTCAAGATTGGACTGCGTCTGGCTAGAGAAAGCTTACCGTAAAGGTTGGTACAAAATGGATGCTAAATTAGCCGTCAATAGGGGTCATGTCACTGACAAAATTGCAAAGTTCTAAAATGCATCTTTAAGAACAGTTTTAGAGACAGATCAATGCTCCAACAAGCCATTTCACAACCTGGGGTGGTGAAATCTATGTAGTGGCCCTTGTATTTCTTTTTCCAAAGATTACACTGACAATAAGAGATTGTATTCCACTTCACAGTTATGTAGAAACTGGCTTTAGGGACGTGGAATTTCACCTCTCTGGTGGGGAAGGAGCCTGAGCTGGCAGAGAGAGCTTCAACTCCCAACTCTGGCAGAGCTTCAGCCGTGTCTCAAGTGAGGCGGGGAATGTTGAGTCAGAGTGGACTGTGTGTGCCTCTGTTGTCGAGACGGCCAGCCGGAGCTGTGGTCATAAGGTCACCGGTGCCTGTCATGGCGGTATTCACAGAACCAGCTGGTGGACACCAGTGGTGAGGAATGCCGTCAAGCTGAAAAAGAAGCCCTATTGGGCCTTTTTGGTCTGTGGGACTGTGGAGTCAGCTGATAGGTATCGACAGGCTAAGTGGAATGCAGCTTTGACGGTTACCAAGGCAAAAACTAGGGTATGGGAAGAGTTTGGTGAGACCGCATGTAATGACTTTCCAACAGTTTTGAGGAGATTCTGGTCCACCATCTGGAGACTGAGGAGGGGAAAGCAGTTCTCCATCAACACTGTCTACAGTGGGGATGCCATGCCACGAGCCCCTTGTACGAGATTATTGATGTACCAAATTTCTGGGTGTAGCTGGGGATCCAGTTTGATGGCCTCAGGATTGGGTCTCCTATTTTTTGCAGATGATGTGGTTATGTTGGTTTCATTCCTGGAATGCGCTGCTAGGTGGCTGCAAAAATGCTCTCTACCTGCACCATACCATAAATATACTATTGCAATGCACTTTGGACTTAGCCAAACCTCGCTTGCTCGGTTGCAATTAGTCCAAAATGCTGCTGCACGACTTTTAACAGGAACACGTAAATATGAGCACATTTCCCCAGTCCTCCAGTCC
>JBAMHV010000013.1:8613263-8624148 GCA_037177535.1 Pseudomugil gertrudae
GTAGCCAACACAGCAGGGATCTCTCAGTCACGTTTTTCAGATGTGTTGACTGAATTTCTAAATGCTATGTTGCACCGGATGGCGAGGTTTATTAGGTTTACACACACTCGGGATTCCTTAAATGAGACCAAACAAGGTTTTTTTAGGTAGCTGGATTCCCCGGTGTTATAGGAGCAATTCACTGCACCCATGTGCAGCTTGTGCGTCCCGCAAACTCTGAGCATATATACAGAAAGCAAAAACACACCCATTCATTGAACGTGCAGTGTGTTTGTGATGCCTTTGGCATCATAACTAAGGTGGTAAAATATCAATCAAAGTTCAAAGCAAATCAAGATTTATTGGGTAAAAAAATATAATCTGGCTGTTCCTAAATCATACACACATTATCAAACGACATGTGCACAAAAACATATCAAATTACTTTGCTGTGGCTCTTTGAAATATTTGTTGGCTTCTTCCACCAACACCTCTAATTCCATTGGATCAAACTTATACTTTCGCTTGCGGTTATGTGAAGTCGTAATAATGCAAACCATGACACACGCTAAATCCTCATTTAAATAGGTGTGTCTCCGACCCCTTTCACCCACTGTCAATCCCAGCTTACATCAGGTGAGAGGCGGGGTACATACACCCTGGACAGGTCGCCAGTCCATCGCAGGGCTAGAATTATTTTTCTTCCAAAGTTAGCACTGCAGTCTTCATGTTGGTTACAGTTCTAACTATAAAAGTAGTTTGCAGGGATGTGGATACCTGTCCTGTAAATGCAGACTGCTCATCTCATACTCACCTTTTAGTGTCGAATCCAAACTGTTTTCATTGTACAGCAAAAATAAAGAATTACACTTCCTTCTCCAAAACATTTGGATGGGTACTATAAGCAGCTCTATCTGTTGGCAAATGCGACTTGACCTTGATGCAGTCATCAGTGGGTGGCTGGATTCAATAAGTAATTGAGTGAAATTTATCCTACTTGGTCAGGACTTACAAGTCAAAAACTTATAATTGTGAAATAAATTAAACATAATTCAAATGTTTAATTAACTCAGTTTGGTCTTTTAAATGCTAAATGCTTTTAAAACATTTCTGGTATTTGAGTAAATGAGGAAAGAACAAAAGCTATTGCAAGGAAAATACTGTGCTTTGCCTTTAAGTGCTTCAGGTGAAATAAACTGTCTTTCAGAAAGTCAGTGTTCATGGGCACCATAAAACTGTATTGAGGTACAAAGGAAACTGGAAAAAAGCAGTTCCTGTTGCATCTGTAGTCTGAGATGAACTTTTACTGAACTTTACTGAAATATCAGATATGGTCACAACAAGCCTCTTCTTTCCTGGGGTCATTTTTATTAAGTCGGGGGTGTAGTATGTATGATGTAGTACCACGTACTTGTGCTACTACATCAAAATATATAAAACAGATGTATAGTTTATTTGTGCTGTAACCAGTTCAGCAGACCTGCAGTTGAATTTTTTAGAACACATTCAGAAGCACCAGTGTCTCTGTCTAAATGTTACAAGACTTTAATTTACAATTTTGTTTAAAAAATGAAAAAATTAAGTTTAGCTTTAATGTATAGAAAATTTTCTGGCTTAAGACACTTAAATCCAACAGGGAAAACGTGTTATATTTAGAAACTACAATCCCTATTTTTACAATAATGGGAAAAAATAATTAAAATATTCTCACATCTCGTAAACTGGAAAGTTATAGCCAATCACTGGACATTTTATTGGAAACACTTTTAAGTTTTCAATATTTTTTATGTGGGTGAAGAACATTTGTTGCTTAAACCTGAATGAGCTAGGGAAACTATAAAGAGTTGCACTAACCTAAGAAAAAACAAATAAATAGATTCTTTTATCTCAAAAGACATCAGATGAATGAGATGCTGAGAGCTAATAGGAGTTATTATGCAGAGAATGAAGACATAAGGGAGTATATTAAGGAAGTGAAGGGTTAATATTTCTCTTATTATGCTTTCACTCCTTGGTACACTCTGAGAAATTAATAGGAGAAATTAGCAAAGCAATTACCACTTTTAATTGGACTAATTCTTCTGGTCCTGTCACAGTTGCATCCAGAGGCACAGTTTTAAAGCTTCTCGTGCATGTCTCTCTCGCCCCTTCACAAACGCTATTATTAATTTCTGGGAGCCTCTTTTAGCCTTTGACATCTGAACCATTGAGGGTGAACTGCTGTCAGCTTCCCCTTGATTATTATCTTGTAATCTCTCTATCTCTCTAAGATGCACTACAGCCTCTTTTCTCCAATGTATCAGGGTTTTCTCATCTTGTTCTTAAAGGACACAGAGGTGCTGGATTAAGTTTATGAATATGATGTATTGTTGTTCAAATTTGTCCCTTTTTTTTGTACAAAAATGCTATCAGTGCAACTGTGTTGTGATGTTTGATTTTTTTTATTCAATTTATCTTATTTATCTTAATTTATTTTGTGTTTTTTAGTCAGAATTTTTTCTTGCCATTCATAAAAATCTCATTTTATTGTTTACAAGCAAGGTTCCATGTAAGCTTGTGTATGTTTTATCTAATCTAATTTTCTATACATCACCAGATCACCATAGAAATAATTTAAGATCATCTTTCCTCCTTTTATAATAAGAAGTACACAGCCCCATAATAGTCATCTTATTTTTACCCAACATGTTTTTACCTCATATTATGTGTCTACATGCAGGGTAGACACACCTAGGTGAGCACATTTTCATCAGTGAACAGAAAGCGCATGTTGGATAATATACTGCACTAGTAGCAAAAAAAAAGTCTGCATTTAAATGCTCCCAGGGTGAAAACACTCCTTCCCGGGAGCAACAGGAGGAGTTTTCTTTCTAAGGCATACAGCTGAACAATCAGAATCTCTGTGTCATTGCAGTTATTTCGGAGGTATACCATTCTAAAACAGAAATACAGTACATTCAACTTCCATCCGTCATGCTTTTAAACCAGCTTGATGTGTATGTTCCATGTGTCCATGATTCCTTCCCATCCCACCTGAAACAAAACACAAGCACACAATTCTCTGGTTGGGCCGGGGAGTTGGGCCAACTCCTGCTGTGAGTGAGAGAAGCCAAACTACACAGAAATCACATGTTCATCTATTGATGACTTTAATCATTGCTGCAGCGGTTTGTTTTTTACATTCACAATATAGTCATTTTATATATCAAAAAGTCACAACTCAGGATACATTGAGAATATTTGGTTCATCACCCACCCCTAGTTTGGTGTGTTTATGCCTCACAGCAAGGAAGCTCCTGGTTCATTTCTCAATCAGGGCCTTTATGCCCGTGTCATTTAATGCCTGCTTTCACACTCCAAAAGCATTCATCCTAGGTTTATTGATTATTTACATTGACTCGCACATAAATTTGAGCATCTATCACTTTTTATTTGCTTGTTTCTATTTTATATTTATGATAGACCAACTTCCTGTTCAGGGTGTATTCTGCCTCTCTCCCAATGATGACTCGAATAAGCTGTGGCCGATCAACAGGGCATGGATGAAGCGGGTCTGGGAACTTTACGGATGGATTTCAATAAGTAGTGACAGTAAAGGAAACGTCCATCTTTGGAACTCTAAAAGTCCTGCTTTATGTTCCAATGTCCTCATTGATCTGTTTCTTTTTTAGCGATTCATTTCAACTAAACGTTAAGAAGCTCAATGTCAAATCCAAATTCACCCATCCACAGCAAGCAGACATTGCAAAATTAGCTGAGTTACATGTCGTTCCTGTATAATAAGCCACCAGAAACTGTTTCAAACTTGTAAGATGCCAATGTTTTTAAACATGTCACGTTACTAACTAATGAGAATGAAATGTTACGTTATGTTAATGTTATGTTGTGTTGCGTTAATGATATGTGATACATATCTCTACTGTTAACATAGAAACCAATCCATACATATTAATATCTAACCCTACCCACTGCTTATTGTAACCTTTCCCAAACCTTGGGGTCCCAGGCCTGCGAGGATCCCAAGATAACCACAGTGTGAAATCATAGATCTGATAACACACTGTGGTTATCTTGGGATCCAGATCTACCAGATCTTTTGGCTTATATGAGTACAACCTAGATTAATTACAGTAAATAAATCAGGAGTTTTATTCAGGTTGTCAGAATCACGGCTTAAAGCAGAGAGTTTAAGCTGCTGAATTAACATTCTTTGTTTAAAATAATTTTTACATATCATATTAAAAATTCATATTTGGCAGTGGTAAAAGCTGATTATGAGCATGTAACTGAATCATTCAATCCTTTATTCTTCTTATTTAAAACAGTTCTAACAAACACAAACATTGGTTTGTTTGGGAAACAATCCTCCTGAGCAATGTTTCTTATTTTGGTAAACGTATACTGTTATATACTCTTCCAGTTCTTTACTATTGTTATTTCAAGTGATAGTGAAATATTCTCTGTTTAAAATTTAGAAAATGAATAAATCAAATTGATGTTGAGGCAGAGTGAATATAACACAACCAAAAAAAACCCACCAGATTACTATTGGCCATGGCTATCGGTTGATATTGTCCTGCTTTGCCAGTAGTCGGATTAAAAAGCTAAATGTCAGCCATAAACAGTGTTTTGCTCCTATATCTGTATATCCACAATGTAGGTTTTGACTAATAGTTTAGATTTTTATTTTCTCTCTACAAGAAATTATGCTTGATGCAGGCAGACACATTTTCAGGGATTGTTTGGTGCAAAGGTGATAAGTCTGGACATGAAGGACCTTTTTTTAAACACTAAAGGTTTACCATATTTGATTAAGTCGTGCTCTTCTTTAATCTTTTAAACCCAAGGCTATGTTTTGATGCAACAACCTGAAAAGCATTCTCAACTTTAGCAGCTTCAAAGCTGTCAAGCCAAACTATCGGTAAACACTGTAAGCTCAATAGATGAGCTTGTTTTTTTATATTTATAACCAGGTCAGGTATACTTATTAGACTGTAGCGGAAAGTTGACATTTTCAGTTCCTTTCATTTGTAAAACTGTAACCTTGAGGGCAAATAGCATCATGACAATTTCTCAGATATACTGATGTTATTAAACCTGTTCTTATTGGGGGGAGAAATGGAAAACTTCAGCACATGTTCAACTAGACAGTGCAAAAGTATGCAAGACTTTTTTTCTGTTTGTAAGATCAGCATCTCACTAGAATCCTTGGTGTACTATACTTTATCTATATATCAAAGTTTTTCTCCAAACATTACTGCCTGCAGGTCTAACCAGAGTTACATTATGATAGAGGAGAACATATTCTACATCTATTTTAATCATGGTAATACAAGCAGTCTCTTCAATCTGAATGTGCCATGCTTTAACAACCTTCGACAAACGACCTTGATGGTTTCTATATAACAAACACAGCTCGACACAGTGCATTGCAGAGGGCTTCAGGGTAGAAACGGTTAATTACATTTCCTATAGTTACTGTGGTTCTATTTTTTCATGTACTTTGTGATACATACAATGGTGGGAATTTCCATCTTGTTTTATTATGGAATACGAGACTCTCCATTGCGTCTGCCATAGCGGGTAAAAACCTGCCAGCCTACTACAGCATAGTGTCTCAGCGTGTTCTTGCTGAGAAACACCACGCCACCTCTCAACCTCCTGAGAGAAATGTTTGATTAGTTAGGAATTAAATCAAGCAATGTTGATGTTTTATATCTGACATATGAAAGGATCCGGTTTCACCCAAACAATTTTTTTTCTAAATTTAACTAAGTTGTTTTGTTCCATCAAACCAAAATGGAGGAAAAAAATATGTGGAACTAAAAAGAGACAAAATTTGACTCAAACTTAATTCTCAACCACAAAACTTGTGCATTGTAATTATTCAGCACCAACACTTTTACTGCTGTGAACAAATAGGTTGGTTGTGAAAGTATCTGAGCATTTTTGTTTTATTCTGACTTTGCAGACAATCACTCTGTCAGGTATATTAGAGAACAAACGATTGTGATAGAAAATAAATGACAAAATAGTACATGATGAATATTATTTTAAAAACTGTGAAAAGGTTGTTCTAATTCTTGAATAACCAACAATACCTAGAGCAAAACCAATAATAACACAGAGCAAGTTTTAGACAAAAAACACTAAATCGTTTAAAAATGGGCTAATCATTTATAGCCCCAGCTGATCAACACAGTTTCACTGGACTCTGCGTGATTGACAGGTAGTGTGACACGCCCCCTTCATTTGCTTCTCGTTTGGGCTAAATCTGCGCAGCCCCAGCGGGCAAATTTCGATGCAATGGCTGAACTTGATGCAATGACTGTAACAGAGGAAATCCAGGCCTGACGCAGAGGTCTGACTGCGCGTCTGTGGCCGCTCAGTGCTGCAGCATCATGATCGAGCAGATCTAAAGCTTGCTTTGAAAAAGCCTGACACCTAATGTTGTTTGAACTGATAAATCCAGAGCTGTTTTCACAGTTTATGGCCAGTTTCCCCCAAAAACAGCTGGATGTTGCATGTGAACATTTTGCAATGATCTGCAAAGAGAAACTAAAGGTGAACTGATCCTATAGGGTGACCTAAATCTTGTATATTGTAATGGGACACTTTTATGTTAAAATGTTATGTTAGCCCTCCCACTCAGTGTGACCACAAGCCGTCACTGCATACCAGTAAGGCTGAGTGTCAAATTGATTAAATGAGTGACATGGTTAAACTTTCATATCATGCAAACCCACTTTTAAGGTTTTCTAACAGTCACATGTGTCCCTATAGCCTCTATGAAGCCTGAAAATAAGAAAATTCTGTATTTTCTCTTGCGTGCTCCACTTTTTAATGAATGTGTGGTCAAACAAGTTAGTTGTAGGCCATATCACCAACCTATGCCAAATCCACATATTGAAATGATGGTGATTAAAAAAAACAACAACAAAAAATAATGCAGTAAAGTGGGAACACGACAGTGCCTTGGATAAATGATGGGTTTTGTCCCATACCTTTAGTGTGCTAAAGAAGTGTTTGTTGGTGTAAAAGGACAAAGACCTTTACAAACAGCAAAAACACTGCTTCTTCAACATGAAATCCGTTCTCAGCATACCTGCCTGTTTGCATAGAAAGAATCAGAAGTTGTCTTTTAGACTTTGACTTATCAGCTGACTCATCTGAGCTCATTGAGTTTTTTTTTAAAAAGGGGCAGTAAAAAGAAACAAGCTTAATTGCATTATGCTACATTAAGGTACAGTGAGAGAAAAAAGTGTAGACCTATTCAAAAATACATTTATTAACCTTTAAAAGCTCATGACATAGCTTTTTTTAATTAAACATGGAAACTCCTTTAATCCAATATTCAGGGATCAAACAGCAGAATTTGTGTCTCCCAAAGTGCTGTTTAATTTGAGAAAATATTGACTAAGAGCAAGAAATAATTACCGGTACCCAGATCTTTACTATGTCAGGAGAGGTTTACTTGCTGTTTCTTAACACTACTGTCTTAGTAATCCATTGATTAGATTGAGTGCTTCATTTAAGATGGATTCAAACTATACTCCATGTCCAGACAGGTGGAAGCATATGCTGTCCCAGATAGCTTTGACTTATTTGACTTCCTGACACAGAAAGATGGGTACCTGCTTTGAAGCTTCTCAGATATGTTACCTATAATATGTTAACCCCGGCCTTTGGCAGTGATCCCTACTGGAGCCACTCACAGACTGTCCTGCCCTGATGGGCTGATGGGAATCAGAGGAAATCAATAAGCAATGATAGACTTCTGCTGTCCACTCAGCTAATCCCGTTAGTGATAGCTGTGGATTTAATCGAATGGTTGCACATGCTACAGACACTCAATCTGAGACAAGCTGTATGTGCACACACACACACACACACACACACACACACTCCAAGTACACTTAACCCCATAACATTCTTATGGATAAGATCTGTAGATCTTCACACATTCTCTCCACTGTCATTTTGTTGAGACAAGCAGCAATTTGAGAGAGAATTCATTCAGCGGCTAGAGGAGAATCAGCCAATTTATTAAATCCTTTGCTCGTAGTCCAAGTTGAACCAGATTGCAGGAACATTTTCATTTGCGCTGAAGATGCGGAATAAAAAGACACATCTTATCCTTACGATAACTCGATAAAGGATCTCTTTTTGATATGGAGATCAGTACAATGCATGGCACTGTATGGGAAGCTAAGCAGAAATGGACTTTCCCTTTGATAAAGATGATCTTTCCACATGCTGTATACATATCAAAGTGACATAAACCCTGATAACTACTTTCAATACATGAGCCACACATCTGTTGCAAAGTATTTCTGGGTTAATACTTCAAAAACCCCACCCCACCCACCCTTTCCTCCCATGTGTGAATAGACGTTATAAAAGCAGGCCCCGATGGCACATGTTTAAAGGTACATTAAGAGAGCACATCAATTGTAGATGACATAATCCTCAGCCTTCTTTTCAGTCGCTCTCTCACTTCCTTAATCTCTCCGTTCTTTAACCCCCATCTTCTAAGAGGCTGAAAGCTCCCTTCATCTTCTCCTCAAGCTAGCAGAGAAACCAAGAGCTGCCTGGGGAGGGAGGAGAAGATGAGGTATTACTGAAGCCTGATTAAATTAACACTGATGCCGATTTCTTGCCTTTTCCTCTCTCGCCTTGTCCTCACCCGCTGTGTGTCGTCTTTGAAAATTAGACGAACTTGTTACGAGAGGGTTTGCACATGTACGGCTTGTTTGTTTGTGTGTATATGCATCTGTTTTTAATTGATTTCTGCCTGTGCTGTGGGGATCCATAACTTGGGATGCTGCATTGCTTAGCGGCGCAATGCTAAATAAATATAAGATAATGCAAGTCAATAACTGACTGGAGTGTTCTTCTCCTCAACAACCCCAACACACACACACACACACACACTTCCCCCTTGGTTTGCCCTGCTTTCAAGGCAGAAAGCATCCCCTGTAGAAGTAGTTTAATTACAAGATTCCTACATCCAAATAACAGGAGGTTTATGTAACTCCCACATGAGCTGCATTATTCAGGAAACTATTCTTGTCACCTCTGTCTCCCCACATCTAATACAAAATAATGTAGAACAATGTGTGACCTCCCACAAAGCATTGTAGAAGTTCAAGTGAAAATTAGGAAAAGTTCTAACTTGGCAATGTTACATCCAATTTGCCTCCTTTACAGCACATGTGCACTTAATTCCAGCTCAGACACTGATTAAATTATTTCTATTGAAGCCAATTAATCATTCCTTTGTGTGTAATATCGTCATAAAAAGATGCTTAGTTGACACTAATTCACAGAATGTGACACTTCCCATCTTGTAAGAAACGGACTCTACCTTTATGGAAAGTCAAATTAGTACTATATAGATATCGACACATATAATGATGATGGCAAAAGCAGGGTTAGCTTGGATCTATAGATCAAAAGGTGGAGTCTTAGGGTAAGAAAAACCAGTGTTTTATTATAGTTACAAGTTCATAGTGACAGAGGTGAGCTCCTAAATGTTTCATACTTCTGTGTACCTATTTACTTTAAAATCCTTTAACTAAAAACAATCTCCACCCTACAATCAATGCTTTGCTTCCCCAACAGAATTTTTGCAGCATCTGCTATCACATTTGATCCTAATTTATCTGAAAAAAAAGACTCCATATGGAAATTGCACAATTTTATTACTTCTGCTCATTCAGAGTCTGAACCAATGCCATTGTCCTGCCTCTTCTTCATTGACCCCATCCTGCCTCCGCCCATCTGCTCCAACAAGGTGATGTTTATCTGCAGCAGGAGGAAATTAAAGCCTTGCTTCATGAGCAGCAGATATGCAAATCTCATACAATGCAAATAGATTGCAGAGCTCGCACAGAGGATGGTGTGTGTTGGGCTTTGATGATTTCAAATCAACTCACATGGAAATACAACCTACCTAAAAAAAAATTTGGACTTTCAGATATTAAAGGAGAAATAAATAAAGAGGAGAAGATGAAGAATTAATGGTGGACCTAAAAAAATGTTAAACTCTGAATATTTATTCAGCCGTTCCATCAGCGCAGATATGGTTTAATAAGTTTTGTTCACAGGTGAACGCTTATCTGAAGCTTTAACACACACACACACAGCAAGAGAGAGAGAGAGAGGAAGAGAGCTTGGAAATAAGTTCCTGTGATATCCCCATTACATGGGATATGTATTTTCTTGAACTCACAAAATTGGAAAGTAATAGTGGCCATGCAAAACGCCTTGCAGTTGTGGAGTATGTAATTTTGATATGCATTAGTGTTATTGTCAGGAAGGGTGTATGGGCTGTTTCCTTGTGTGATTGCAGGTCTAGCTTGTATTGTGGTAGAGAAGCAGACAGGAGAAGATAGTATTAAACCTGTCCTTGCCATTCCAATCTGTCTGCATGTTTCTCTTTATCATTCTGCAGTTTCTATCCACTTACGCTATAATTAAGTTTCCTGACCCCTGCCTTGCAGCCTTAACTAGGCATTGGGAAATATACAGCCACTGCAGATCTCTTAGCCTGATGTGCTCCCTCCCGCTCCCCTCCCACCTCCTTCGCTTGTCTCCTTCCCTGTTTCAGAAAAATCTTTCTCTCCCATCCTATCTCCCTTTCTCTCTCTGAGTTTCTATGGTACTATGATGGAATTAGAATTAATAATCAAGTAATTGTGTGGAACACATTAGCTTGAACAGAATTTCATTTTTTATGCTTGAACATCCAACTTTCGGACAACATGTGCCACCTCTTTACCCATCTGCATACACTCTTAGAAATGAAACATATGAGTTTTAAAATGTATTTAATGGTTTTCTTTTCAATATACCAACAATTGTTAATTTTAGATGAATAATTGATCATTTCCAATTTTATCTA
>JBAMHV010000013.1:8624248-8638764 GCA_037177535.1 Pseudomugil gertrudae
TTAATTAACGGAGTTTCGCGCAAAAAGTTGCCATAACTTTATCAATTAGATCCAACATTTTATTTCTTAGAGTGTATATGGATAGATCACACTTTGCTCAATCACATAATCTTTCCCCTTTTCTATAAACACATGCAAACGTAATGTAAACACTGACGCTTGATGTTTGGCATTGGAAAGAAAAAAGGCTCCAGATGATGATGGATTATTGTAATGTCCATTTAACCTTCCAGCCTGTCTGATGAAATAAAAATAAAATAACCTCTCTAGAATATGTGCAGATATGAATGAAAAACAGCCTACAACCCTACCACCAGAGACAGATGTGTTGGCACTGTGACATTCATCATATAAAAACCCCTCTTCAATCATAATTAGTCTAATTAATTTAAATCAGTGTTGGGTTTCTATCTTAATACAGTGACAACACAAAATGAACATCCTGTCTTCAGCACATAGCCTCAGCCTATACGTTCCCATAGTGAAACACACCCTCGTAGGATTAGAGCAAAAGAATAGGGGGATTATTATTTCATGACCTTTCAATCCGCTGCCTGTCAGGTTGAACTAAAGCCATATATGCTGCTGGAGGACTAATCTCCTTCTCCCTTTGTGTCCGCAAGGGATGTGTCATTTCTTTATCCCCTCTATCCAGATTTACTCTATAAAATAAACTTCCTAGCCTGATCTGATAAGAAGCCATCTCCTTACTGGGATAAGGCTGTGGAGCCTAGTCTCCCTGCTTCCCGGTAGCCGTATTTTTGGGTGTCAGATAACTCAGACGTGGATGGGAACAGTCAGGAAATGCCACTTTGTCTGTCTGGGAGCAGGTGACAACAAAACGACAGTGACTCTGATTAGAAAAACAGCCCCCCCTTTTTGCTATCCCAGCAAAACCACCACTCTTCTACACCCCCCCCCCCTTCTTTTTCCCAAACAACTAAAAATCCCACATTTATGGCATCCACCTCTGCCAGTTACACCGGGTTGCAAAACAAATGGCGTAATTGATATTTGCACACATGCCAAACATGCTGCATCACAGCTACACAGTCATGATGATGTTATCATTCCATCTTAATTACTGGTGAGCCGTTACTGCTCCAGCTGTCAGGCGAGATCGGCTGATCTGACCGCTACTGTCTGTCCTGTCGCCCCTACTTCACTGGCTGTTATTTTTCTTAATTATCTAATGGACATGACTCATATTCTAGCTCCTTCTTTACAGCCACTATGAGGCAATCTTTAACCATTTGCCAAGATGGTATATGCTCTAAAAACATTTCAGGAATATGTATGAGGTGTACACTTCCCTTAAGGTCACAGCTTACAGGTGGCACATATTAGCATTATGATTAGAGGCATCCAAGTATGAACTAAAAGATTAACGCATTGCTGAAACATTTATGTGGGGAAAAAAAAATCAACATTTTTTTTTTCTGATTTGGGTTAAAAAAAACAACTGTATATTATTTGGTCTGCTGCATCAAAAAGTTTTCTTGTAAATTACAAGCAGAGGGTGACCATGCCTAATCACAACACAAGCCATTATTAGTACTCAGCCTGTACGATTAAAAAGCTCTTGAAAACAACAGAGGGAACCACGTGGACCCAAAATAAAATAAATGCTTGCAGAAACAACATAAATTCACGCTGTGCAACAATCAGAAGCAGGGTCGATTTTCAGCAATTAAACATCAGTAAACACAGGCGACTGAGGATGGATGGAGAGGCAAAAATAAACACATAAAAGATCTAAACTTCCTTAACCAACCAACTGTAACATTTTATGCTTCTTGTTCATTTGTCACCTCAATATGTGTGTGTGTGTGTGTGTGTGTGTGTGTGTGTGTGTGTTATTCGGTAAAGTTGTTTCTCCAGCTGCAGAGGCAGCAAGCGGACCGGTTCACGCCACGTGGAAAAGTCGCAGCTCGTGAGGAAGCCCCGCCGCTGTCGGACCTTTAAAACACCTCTTCATTTTCATCCAGCTGATCCTCACCTCCCAAAGTAAACATTGCTGCTCTGATTGGTGCAACATCTCTGCTAAACAATGCTTCCCTGCGCAGGTCGCAGGTTTGTGTCTCCAGAGCAGGTGCGCTTCCGCAAAGCAGCGGAATATCTCCAAAACGATTACGGAAAAAAAGCGGACATAAGAGGGAGAAAAAAAAAAGAAAGTCTGGACACGTTCGTAAAATAACTACACAAAAAATGTTACCTTTAAATGATCTGAGTTATGATACGCATGCTTTGGGGAGATGTGACTATACCGCGTGGATCCCCCTGATGGTGGAATAATTAGATTTATACAAAGACACCAAACTAACACGTGAACAACAACAGTAAAATATTAAATAGGAAATTTTATTTGATTTCTTTTTTGGGAGCTTCCAGCCTGTAGTGAGAGGAAAACTGTGAAAAAGCATTAGGGACAATAAGAAAAAGAAAAACAGGTCCTCTCAGGGTGGTTTCACGCCTGAATGGTGATCAAAAAAAATGTCACCAAACCAACGAAAAGAAGAGGAATGCAAGGTATGATAGTTTATATATTTACAATTAGGGCAATTGGGGTTAAATAAAATAACCTGGTTCATTATGAAAGCATTTTGATTGATTTGATTGAAAATATAAATCAAACAAATAAATATAATCGTTTACAGAAAATTGTATTTTAATGAAAATATATTTCTGAACTATGTCTAAATAAATTAACAATTTAACTTTTACATTTTTACATAAATTATATTATTAAATACACAAAATAATTTGACAGGCTTAAATGATCTGAAGGCCAAACACAAAATTACTTTGATAATAGATGTAAAAACAAAACCTTAATTTTTAAACTGTGTTGATGCTAGAAAATAAAAAAAAGTCACATACCAAAGGATAATTTGTAATGTAGATAATAAAACTAAAATATACAACAAAAATCCTGACTTGATCACACATGAAAACTATTCTCCAATCATCTTGTAAAAGATACATTTTCATCTTGGCCTATATAAGATGGGCATGTGCAAACTATAGGCCATACATGCAAATGGCATAAGAGTGCTTTAGAAGATTAGAAGATAGACACCCGGCCCACAGTAGGCTGAGAGGCGTGGGCTCTCCTCCAAGACTGCGTCCTATCTCCTCAGGACTGAGAAAAGCATCCTAATCCCTTACCTTTCATAGTGATCTAAAGCCGATTTAAAACTGTCACCATCCTAGTTTGTGTTTGTTTCATGTTCATCTACAGCTCAAGGCAATACGCTGCACACCCACTTATGACATGAGCAAAAAGATGTGTGTGCATGTGTGTGTGTGTATGTGAGGGAGACAGAGGATAAGACACTGCAGAGAGGCAGAGGAAGGGGGACACACAGCTAACTGACCAGTGGATGAAGAAATAGCCGTCCTGTGTGTGATCTGACTGTACCAACTATTGTGCTCGGATTTGGCTCACCAAGCCTCGAACATCCTAAAGCATCGGTGAAAAAAATCAAGCTACTCAGTTTCCAAAAATACACACTCCCACATGAACAGATAGTCCACAAGACAGATTCATAAACACAGTTTCTCCCACGTGCACACACATCCACAGGTACACACACAATAGCACAAACCATTGACCGCTGAGCCGGCAGGCCTACAGGCATACCGCCTTCCTCTTCTCTCCCTCCTGCTCCTTTAGGCCTTACTGTATTATTCTGTAAGCAGCAAGAGCCCAGCATTGACAGAGCTAATCACTGGAGGCAAGAGCTCTCTCTCTCTCCGATTCTCTCTCTCTCTCACACACACACACACACAGAATGATTGACACACAATGGCAGTGAATCTATGCAGACCCCCCTACCATCACCCTTGTCTTGCTTTTTGCTTTCTCTCTCAGCTGAAAAGACAAGGGGGGAGGTTAGTGTGCGCGCGTGATGTGTGCTGGCGGTGGGTCGGGTTAACAAGTAGTGATGTCCAACACACCGCAGCAAAGCCAGAAGAGAGGCGAAGACAGGAAAAGATGAGTGACTAAATCTGTTGCTATCCGTACTCCTGTACTCCTAATCCCCACTCCGTTAGGTCTGTCTGAAGAGAGTCTCAACCTCTCTCATCCGAATTTGATCCCTGTTGGTTGAAAACCAACAAAAGGCTTAGCCTGTTATCATCTCACTGTTGAGAAGGAAAGAGGGAGACAGTGAGAAAGATAAAGGGAAAAGGGAGGTGTGTTATTTATCATTTACTAAAGGATCCAGTCTTTAAAACTATATTTATTCCTATGATTTTTAAACCACAGAGAACCTCCACAAATGTTATTCCCCTCAGCTCAGGTGATCGAGCCAGGCTGCCCAGTAATTATAAGGTTGGCGGCTTCAACTGTATGTCTAAAAGGGATATTTGCATGACATGGAGAAGATGAATATTTGAGCGCTCAGTGTGAATTAGAAATGAGAATGTTTCTCATGTGCTCAACAGGGCTGCTTATTGAAACATTATTTAGAGAATCAGCTCTTGTGTTTTTACTTTTCTTATTGATTATAAGTCAAGAAACAACCAAGCAGCTTTGATTAAAAGAGTTGGTTTTCTTAAACCTTTTCATCCCAACACTGAAGAAAGAAAACTATCTGGGGAAAGAAAACATTAAATTGCCAGTCTAGTTAAGTACAAACTAGTTTTAAAAAAGGTCAACTCTTTTTGGGAATCTTAACTCCAGCAGGAAGATTTCATCAAGTTTTATTTAAATGAAATAAAAAGTCACATCTCATTAGAATCATATCTAACATAGGACTGCGTTTTTTTTACAATGTTTCTCCTTCTATATTCCCTCTTAGTTCAGATTATAACCTTGCTTTTAAAAATCCTGTGACATGTCAACATCCGATTCAAAAACAATTAACATAAATCAAAGTGAATCCTAATTGCTGCAGTTTATGGACCAGTAGGAAACATTTAGGAGGAGGAGACTAAAAGCAGAAGAGTTTTATCAAAGGCACATTATTCCTGGGCTCAATATTAGGTTAACTAAGCTAAGCATGAAATTTTTTTATGTTTTAACCTGCAGTGAATAAACTTAACCAGGAAGAAAGAACTCTGGTCCACAGTAACTCTTACAAAGCATGTTATGTCCGGGATGATGGCGGCGGGTCAGGTGTGCTCATCATTTTCCAGCTCTGACCAAAAACAGCTGGCAAGTCACATCTTTTTTAATGCCAGATCAGACATCTGCAAAGGTTTTTTCCTTTACATTTTATGTGTGTATCAACTCTTATTTGAATTAGGGATACACTTAAATGAGAATTTCTTGTTTTTCTTTTTGTATATTAATTTTTTTTTTCAGTTTTCCCATTTCTTTATAATCTTTATAATATTCACATCTTCTAAACATGAATAAAAAGGGGAAAGTGAACTGGCTATTAAAAGAAATAATCTGAAACTAGATGGGAAAAGACCAAATGTAACATTTAGTTTCCTGGTAGCTTATTCTTCATAAATATATTTGATTATTTCTTTAATATTACTAACAAAGCTCCTGCACATCTTAGCTTTGTCTGCATCACATACAGCAGAACAAACAAATCTGGAAAACAGTCAAGTGTTCATCTTAATTTGCAGAATAAACTTTTTAATACATTGTTGAATTTGTTGATAAAATCATATTTTTTATTTTCGATACAAGTCAAACAGACTTGGTGTATAAAGTATTTAGTAAACAATACTGGTTTATGTCCTTACATGTTGGCACTTTGTCAAAGCATCTGACAGAATTCATGCAATGTGATCCTTAATTATAAAATCTTGTTTTGACATTGTGAGGTCAGACAGTTTCTTGCTGACATGTGCTGGCTGCCCGAGGTGGCAGGAAGCAGTGTGGTTAATTAAAGAGTGGACAGCACTCCAGACTCCACTCATACACTCCTAGTATTGTCATAAGCACCACTCTTACGACACACTCCCTCAAGAGTAATTTCCTTCCGTGCTTTTTGGGACATGGAGGGCCGTGCCATGGGTGCTGAGGCACACTCTGATGAGTCTTTCATGAAAGTGGAAACACAGATCCACATAAGTCCACAGTCACTATGTCTGCATTGACTCATCCAGATAGCCAGAAGATAACGCTTTCAGTTCTGCTTGATATTATCGTTTTCTTTTGCAAAGAGAAATATGAACCTGTCACATGGGGCGGCTTACAGATTTGTTACATCGTGCCAAGGCAGATAAATCTGACAATAGGGGCCAAGGCCTTGCCCCCACCTCGTGCACAGTTAACAAGGCTGCAGTGCTAATCAGTGCATGAGGATCACATCTGGCCTGACAGCAGCTGCATCACTGTTTAGAGGAGCTGCCAGTATGAGAAACACACAGGTCGATTCCCTTTTCTCCCTGGACAGAGTGGGTGTTCTTCTCATTCATTTCGTCTTATTCAGTCCTTTTCTTTGAGCAAGCCAATTAACCTGGGAGCAGTGCACTAATGAGTTCCCTCTGGTGGCTCTGCAGTGCTCAATGGAGAAAAGGGAAGAGCAGGGTGAGCAGAGAGGGGAAAGAAGAGACGGGTCAGGGAGGGAAAGCTTGGGGCTGTGTAGCAGTGTTGGTGGGGTGCAGACATGGAAAAGGCAAAAAGGGGGTAAGAGTTTGAAAAAATATAAAGAAAAACTATGAAGAAGAACTGCTAAATGGGAGTGGGGGGGTGCAGAGGGGATTCAGGGTGAAGAAATATGGGATGGGTTGACGTAGGGAGAGAAGGCACCAAGCACCATCCAGTTGGCCACTACGGGCCTATCACCAAGACATTGTCAGCCAGACAATGGGCTTATCAGCCTCCTTTTCACACCAGTCTGATTAACTGGGAGGAATGGGAGGAAGAGAAGGGGAAGGGAAAGGGTACGTCCTTGTACTAGCCCAGTAAATGTCAAAGAACGGGCCAGGCATCCGGGCTAGCCTCATGGATTGAGTGTACATCACTGAGAAAATGGGGACAGTTTAAAACCTACAATAAAACCTGGATCTTCCCCACATGTGCCGTAGCTGTCTGTGCAACCAAGGGAGGATCGTCTGCAATAAATCTGCAACCTCTGTAAATGCATCTTTCGACCCAGATTAGCAAGGAAGTGATAAGCACCTTTGAGCACCATTAGCTGAATTTGTGTGTGCCATCAGTCAGAAACATAATGTACAGTAAGGGAACGCTGTATTGCAAGATAAGTGATATAATACTAATATTAAGTAATACTTAGAAAACATGGATATAAGAAAAAAAAAATCATACAGGATGGAGAATTCCACATTAAAGAATTAACTTCCCAATGTTTTTTACTGAACAAATTGAACAAGCAGAAAGAAAAAAGTTCCAAATATTTACAGAATGATTAAAAAATAAGCATAAATATCTTTAAATACAGTCCTCTGTTGGTGGTTATTTATGGATTAGTAATTACGTATAAATCAGTATAAAGGAATACCAGAATACATTACTGCTGAGTGACGGCAGTTTGTAGCTGCAAACACATATTTGATCCAAATGGCACTGCATGCCAACCATACTTTTCAAGCTTGACAGAGAGCAAGAAGAGCAAATGACTAAAAGTAGGCAACAGCAAAATTGTGACATTGTGCAATTAGTCTCCTGGAATATTGATCCCAGCTTGTTTGTTTACATGCTCACTGCTTCTCATTTATAGAGCTTTGAGAGCCATCTGTCACGCAGAAAGATGGAGTATGAGAACGAAGATAGATGGTGACCGACAGAATCAGAGAAAAATGTCCAATGTGCGAACAGAGACACAATAATGAAAGGACACATGGAAGTGGATGCTTAATGCAATGCTGGGATACAGAGCTTAAAATGTTCTTCAAGCTTTAATGGAAGAAAAATCCACTGAACTGAAAAAAGCTTGATGCTAAACAAAAACAGTTCAGTGTAAAGTGTAATAAAACCTATGCTTGGAAGAACAAGTGGTCGTAGTCTCCTTGTTCTTCATTTCCCTCTTTTTTTCCCCCTCAACCCCCCCCCCCCACACACACACACACACACACACACACACACACACACACACACACACCCAACCCCCGAAAAAAGAGAAAGGATGCAGTTGTTAGAGAGCAGGCCAGGTGGAAGTACACATCTCAAGAGCCCAGCGCTTCCTCACCCTCTCTTCCACAGGAGGATGCAAAGAGGGATGGAGTGTATATGTGTGTGTGTGTGTGTGTGTGGTTGGGGGGGGTATGACTGGAGAGGAGAAAGTGTATGAAGAATACAACTAGGTAAAAGAGAAAAAAAGAGGGGGGGTGGGGGTAACAGCAGGGCTTGGGAGCATATTGGGTCAAAGAAAATAAAACGTGTCATTTAGCCAAAGAAAGAAGATGAGAGCGCTGTACACAGCGAGTGGTGGGGGCTGAAGGTTGGATGGCCGGGTGAGGTGAAGAGGAGTTAGAGGCTGGGTTAGCTGTTAAATAAGGTGGGGGTCCTAAAAGAGGGGGGGTGGATGCCCGTCGTGATACAAATGAGGGTCTGCGGGCAGGGGGGGCCACCCACAGTACAACTTGGCCAACAAAGGTGCTTCTGTCTTGGCCTCCCTCCTCCACAGACCTCCTTGAGTGGACAGGATTCCATTAGCAAGCTGCAGAACCCGGGGTCTATTCAACCTCCCGTTCAGGCCTGACTGAGTGTGTTGAGGAGCACACAAGCACACATGCACGCACACACAACGCACTACATCATACATGCTCACTGAACACACATGCATGCACTCATAAACAGTCACCCACTAACACACACACACACACTGCTAATTAATCCTCAGATTACCCCGCCAATTATTACCACACTTGTACTAATTAGAAATTATTTAAAGCATTTCCCAATTAGGGTTTACGTGCTCAGTTGGGCAGGAGTCTGCCTCAATAATCCAACTGGTTTTTATAGCAGGGGGTGGAAAAAAACTGGAAGCTCATTCATAAACACATGAATGTGTACACACAGAGATACACGTGTTCCTGGACCTGACTGAGGTAATCAGGCCGCCTCAACGAGCCCCTCTGTTAGGACGAGGGGAATGAGGACAGACAAGAAGAAGAAAGAAAAAGAAATAAAATAACAAAGGACATGCTCCTTCAGTGCTGCACCAATACTGTAGGTCGCTCTTGTTAGGGCTGGGGACAGTGATTAGGAGAGGCCACAATGAGACCCGCCGGGAAACACATGCCAATTAGGTTACCAGGAGAACCGCAGGCCCTCATCACTATGGGAAACCCACTATAGTCTCCACACCACACTGCCCCCTCACACTTACACACACCACAGAACTCATCTGCTGTTTTTCAACCCTTCGGTTATATTATGACACAGATAAGGGAGAAGGCAAAGATAAATAGGTGGTGGAAAAGAGGCGATGACATCGCAGTCCAGTGGAAAAAAAATGACTGGCGAAACCAGAGGAGCAACAAGTTGGAGCAAAAGGGAAAAGCAGTAGTTAAGGTTTAAGATCATAAGCTGTTTGCAATAGAAGGAATAAACTTTGTAAACTGTGAGTGTGTCTTCTGGTAAACACAGCCTGATGATTAAAGGAGACAAAACCATAAGAAGAAATAAAGCAGTGAAACCCAGGCTGCTGTGGGAGAACAGGAGCACGGCTCCAGAGAAAATTATTAGCAGATAGAATTACAGGCTCATCCATGAGTGACATGTAAGCCGCAGCTAGGCACTCAAATGTTTATAGCACTCATATTTGCACAACCATGATGTTATCAGGCTTCAATGTAATACTCAAAGCTTTTGTTCTGACTTCAACGGCAACATCCACCATGTCTACCGATGCAATAACCAAGAAGGAGATAGCAGCGACACAATGTTTCCCAGCGATGTTGCCCCGAGAAGCAGGGACATGACCCAGGCATATGCACAGACAAAACTCTTGCTGGAATATTTACTGTGATGTGACGATGGCTGAGATGCTGATTAATGTGCATGGTTGCTGTTATTAAATAAACAGGGTGAATACACAAAATATATTGAATAAATTAAAGGCGTGAACCGATCTTCACTGCAACATCCAGCTCATTAGAATGCATGAGGAAACGATATTCTGATTGCGACAAGAGTCACTTATTAAGCCATGTTTGTCCCCTGCCAGAGCACCCCCCCCTCCCCCCACCCCCAAAACACTTAACCACCATGCCTGCCACACACTCCATACCAAAACCCTCCCTGCTGCACCGTTTCTTCTTAAAAGCTCCCTGACTTAACATCACTGTTTCCGCATGGACACCACCAACAAGCCACTAACCCTCTTTTCACCCCCCCCCCCAACACATATCTCCCAATTTCCTCCACCTCCTCCCCTTCTCCTGCTCCTCTGCTGGGATCTGTGTCATCATTTTAATTAATTTCTAATCAGGCGAGAGTAAACTAATCAGGGGAGGCGTTAAACAATGACAGCTCTGCCTGCTCAGCCTCACACTGGGGGCCGCCACGGCTGCTCTGTATGCCGAGAAGAACCACACATTGACAAACAGCTTAGTGCAGACAGGGCTATCTTTACTCATCTCCTCTCCTATACATGTTAATATGCAATACAACACAAATGTGGCCTAGTGGCAGACTGGACATGCTGTGAGCTCTTAATTGGTTCAAGTTTATGTTACCATTATTTTACAATTGTATGATCACTTTTATCGCCATTATTGTGCTAATAAGCCAAACAGATTTGTGGTCCTATAAACACATTAGTTCACGGACATATGATGGAAATGCATGTAAATGATCAGAATGGACAAATAAATAAGCTAACCCTGTCTGAATAGAACAGTATGTTTTTCCTTAGAATTTGTTGCACAAAGACTGCAGTTATCTGTAGGCGGCCAGATCCCACCACCATTCTCAGTAACAGACAGAGGGAGGCTGAAGGAGACAGAAAGCACTTTTGGGCAACACATTAACTGAGACAGCGTAACAAGCGAGTGTTGATTAACCTCTTCTGCGCTTACCTTGTGCCTGGAATACCTTACACCAACATAAGCTGATCATAATTGCCAAACTCTAACTATATGATTAAAGCACAATGAAACTGATGGCCAATGATGACAAAAAATTAAGTTAATGACCACTATCACATCATTGCCAGGAGTGCATGATTGGCATCTAACTGAGCCTTCGGTTGTACTTTAGCCTGTAAACGGAGGCTGGTTTCATCATGGTCTCAGACGTGGATAGATGAGCTTCAGGGCTGTTATTATCCTGCTAGTATTCTAGTGTGTGTAAGTTGAGTATGGTCTGCATGACCTAAACCAGTAGGGTTTGTGGTTCTTTGCAGATTATCGTGTACCCATTGATTTGTTGAGATTACAAAAATATGACTGAAAGATCTTCATCTCCAGTGTATGCAGGCTACATGGCGCTCTTAGTAAAAGAGAAACCTCATTAACAGAATCTATTTACACATATAAAGAAAATATATTTAAAAATGTTATATGGTTGAAGTTTTTTTTAAAGGAATAATTGAATTTTTTTTAAGAGACAAAATATTTTATTTTTCTTAATGTATAAGCCACCAGTTCTGCTCATAAACTTCCTAATGCGTTACATCTGGTTCCAATTTCATTTTGGGGCATAACAGCTAATTCAGAGTGTTCTGAACATCAGAAGCTGTGGTATATATGCACAATGTGAATGTAAAACAAGGTTGGAATTTGGTTAAACTGCTGTAAAAAGCAACGATTGCAGCCTTAGCATTAGTATTTAAGCCACTTAATGAAAGCCATTAGATGGTTACAGGTACAATTAGCTCCAACATTGTTTCTAATAGTCAATTTTATAATGCATCTTGTGCACATGGAGACCTGAGGATGAAAATAACACACATTCATCCCAAACATGCAAAAGGAAATTATATTCTCAACCTCAGTGGTCAAAGTGAACTGTGCAAACATAGCAAACTTATAATTCACTTTCTTCATATTCTCTGTAAACAATGTTAAGGAGAAGTCTCGAATCGGAATTTTTTTTTCAATAATTCACTAGAAGCCAATAAATATTGACTGTTTGAAATATAGTTATTAGATACACCCTGTAGGTCCAGTGTTGCATTTAGGGTTCTTCTTGTGTTATGAATAAAGAGGCTTTAATGTTTTCCATTAGAGCTCTGTACCTGGACATGATTTCACACCGCTGATGTAGCTAAGTGACACATAAGCCCAAAGAAAATCTAAATTATTATCAAAAAAACTCCTTTCTTGTGAACTTAATAAGAATTGGTGCAAGATCAAGGCTCGGGACCACAGTGAAATGCAAGTTTAAATGAGACGCACTGCTGGAAAATAGGAAGATATTTTAGGAACTAAAGAGACAGAGAGTGTGTTAGAGAAGATTTTTTTTTTAAAGACACCCCACCCCACCTCTCCATCACCACCTCCTTCCGTGCCCTCTTTGCCAAGTATTAGATTCCCATGCCAACCGCTTCCCTGGGATAGAATAAGGATTGCGGAGGTGGGAAGCTGAAACCCTTCCATAACATGTCAAACAACGCTGGAATCCAAAACGCAAGAGGGAGAGAAAAAGGGTTAGAGGCAGATTTTCTATGGGGAGAAAGAAACTGTCACATCATCAGATTGGTTATTCTAAGTGGAGGGATGTGGGTATGGGGGTGGAGAGGGAGGGGTGGGGTGGCAGAGGCTTGGGTTGGCAGAATCTGGCACTGATACACGATGGCGGTATTTCCACTAAAATAATCAGCCCCCAGGCAACGGAAGGGGGTGGGAAGTGTTGTTGGGAGAAGGGGGCGGGGGGTTGCAGGGAAGAGACACAGAAAGGTTAAGGATTGTAGGGGTAAGAGAAGGAGACATGAGGGAGGATAGAAGGGAGGGAAGTAGCAACATGGAGAGAAAGAAAATCTGGGAAGCTAACCAAGGAAATCCTGCTTCTCAGATATGCAGCTGTGGAATTAAAATTGGTATAAAAACACGAGAACAAAAATATACTTCACACTTCACAAGCCTATTGAAGGCTGGGGGGGGTGGGAGGGGGAAGATGTGCCACTCTATGCTGGCACTGATACCTAAGGCATGAGGGGTAAACAGCCATTCTCACTTCACTTTGTCTGCTGCGGTGGTTTCAGGGTGTGAGTAAGTGTGGTGCCTGCAGGGGTCTCATCAGGCTACAGGGCAAGCTCAAGAAAAAAAAAAAAAAGACAAGAGCCCCTCAAAGAACAAGAAACCCAAAATGCCCCATGAAACAATTTCTGCACCTCTGTGTCCCCTCAAGCACATCACAACCCAACAGGCATTGATTCATGATCAAACGACCGTGATCGTCACTCAAATTCAATAATAACAACCTTCACAATCAAAAGCGCTCTAAATATACAGTACCTCCACTTCAGGCCAGGATTAGGCCTTTCTGAGCGCACATTTATGTTGATGTGCTGCATTACAGAACAAAGAACTATCAGAATTGGAAACAACCATGCAAACACACATATAAACGACAAATCAATTAAATTTTAAACGTAGAGGAATAAACAGTATAAACAGCAACATGTTTGATTCCTTTAAGACAAATAGGAAACAAAATTCTACATTAGAGGGCAGGACACAAAGATTAGCTCCATGTACAAGAACTGCATTTTCACAGCTCTGAAGACATTTTAAGTCGCATTTCACTCCGTAAAACCACACAGCTTCTTTCAAGATAGAGTTGAAAAACCTCATTAATGACTATGAGTACTAAGAGTCGTGTTATCAAATCCAGCTTACTGGAGTGTGACGCCACTAAAATAATACAATCATCAAGCATAATGAGTGAGTTAAGAAGTTTCTCTTATTGCATGCACAGTAAATGGTTGCAGCTGAGCATTGTGCCATTTCATCACTGGAGAGACTTCATCTTAATACAAATCTCTGTGTAATACAGGCCTATTCATGCTGCTTCCAGTTCAATTATCAAGCTTTTTTAAGGTCATTCCATTGAAATTAACCCTTTAGTTTGATCTAAAAAATAAGTTGGCAAAGTGTAAATAATCATTTTAAAATCTTTTACTTGATCAAAGTGTAAAAACTAACTTGGTAAGTAATTGGTGAATACAATTACAAAATCAGGAAGAAGGAGGTGTTATACTCATTACTACAGCGTGTAAAAAGATTTGTAAAAAAATCTTAATTAGTAAGTGAAAGTGGACAATTAAGCTACTATGAAATTATGAAAGGAGAAACTAAAGACACAGCACAGGGAAAATAACTTATTCAGTATGCCGCCTTTTTGTCGGGAGTATTCTCTACTGATTTTATCAGCTTTCATTTCATTTGGTTGACATTCTCTCCGTCTGACCATCCAAGTCCTCTCCTGAGACAGATGAGTAGAAGCAGAGTTCCAGAGAGAGCTATCAGGATTAGGATAATTAATATCATCTCATTTCACTGGGATCCTCTCTGCGGCCCACTGCACACACAAGGACAGGATGCAGAGAATACTGTGGCAAGAGTATCCAGTTGGCTGTCAATCTAGTGTGGGGGGGGGGGGGGGGGGGGGGGGGGGGGGGGGGGGGGGGGGGGGGGGG